>JACEFZ010028434.1:650000-810000 GCA_014155875.1 Cepaea nemoralis | reverse complement strand
ATAATAAAAAGAAGGAGAAAAAGAAGCCATATTATCTAACAAGTGAAACATTAATAATCATATTTTCTTAACTGGCTTTCTCGTAGAAACATACTTAATGTTAAATGTACCAGATTGTCCGTGCGTTTAATTTTCGATCATCACTCCTTAAAACTTGATGATCAAATGTCAAGAAAGACCAGTCCTTTAAGTCAGTTAGCTGAAAAAAATCATTAAACAAATGACCGGGGGAGTATCAGATGAAACAGGGATGGAAGCATAGTTACTTTATCCAACCTTAGTATGACCCAGTTTATCGACCATTGTCTTGGATTTTCGTGGAGTTGTCTCCCCCTTACAACGGAATCAGGGAGCAAGCGGTAGCGTGGAGGGGATAGCCTGCGTGCAGTGGTTAACGACTCAGCGGAACGTGTCTGTTCACGGGAATAGGGAAGAAGTCGGCTGCGACGTAAGCACAGACGTCAATTTGCTTTCATGTACTTAACATTGACAGTTTGAACATCCTCGAGGATCACACTTTACTACTATATTACGTGACATCTAGATTCCCCAAAAATGCGTTCGACTTAAGTTTTGCCGAGATGCTTTCATAAGGCGCGAATTTTTCGTGATCACGCGACAATAAGGTCTACCCAGGTAAGAAGATGATTTATAAGAGATTGAATAAACATATACAGTCGCTTATTCTCTCTTGTTCATTAGTATGCAGGCATGAACAAACCAAATACACCGATAAAAATGTTGTCCAGGACTGTGCACAGTGGAGCAGATGTAGAGAATGGACATATTTAAGAACGAGACTATGCGCATCATACTTGAGTGCTAAAAAGATATAGCATTTAGCGCGGTGCGTTACATCCCTGATTACTTACATAAAGATGTAATAAATACATATTGGTCTATGGCTCAATATTAACCTCCAAGGCATATGGAAATAAAGAGGGACTCCGAATAAACAAGGGTTGAGTTTATAGAAAGAGCAATAATAATAATAATAATAATAATAATAATAATAAGAAGAAGAAGAAGAAGAAGAAGAAGAAGAAGATAATGAAGAAGAAGAAGAAGAAGGACAAGAAGAAGATAGCTAAAAGTACAATAACAAGGAGACAAAGAACTAGAAGAATAAGAAGAAGAAGAAGCAGAAGAAGAAGAAGCAGAAGAACAAGAACAAGAAGAACACGAAGAACAATACTAATCATAAAACGGATGTGGGAAAGAAAAGAGACGAAGCTGATGTACTTGTTTAATCAGTAATTAAGCACCCACACTCTAACCATGGTCATTGATGCATCACATAGTACAGAAAAATCGTCTTTGGATGTGCTTTAAGAAATCCTCTCCACAAAATGTATGTTCAGTAACTCATTTTCAGGATTTATAAAACCCAACCACAAAATCGCGTATATATTTGGGTAAACTTAGATCCTTGAGGATGTTCCAGCTGTCAATGTTAAGTACATGAAAGCAAATTGACGTCTGCGATTGCGTCGCAGCCGACTTCTTCCCTATTCACGTGAACAGACATGTTCCGCTGAGTCGTTAACCACTGCACGCAGTCTATCCCCTCCGTGCTACCGCTTGCTTCCTGATCGGTTGAAAGGGGGAGACAATTCCATGAAAATTTAAGAAAGGATCGATAAACTGGGTCATGCTATGGCTAGATGTTGTAACTAAACCTCCATCTTCGTTTTATCTGATACTCCTGTCTTCGTTTTTTACAATTTTTTTTTTTTGGTTTTTGTTAACGATTTTGCGCATAGCTGACGTACAACCTGACCTGTCTTGACATTTGATCATCAAGTTTTGAAAATTTATTATCTGAAAATAGTGCATATGACACTGGTCATAGATATTCTATTAGTGTTTGTTTTTAATGTGTTGGTGTGGTTCGTCGATTTAATCGATTTTCTCATCACCACCATTTTCGGACCCATACTCTCTCTTGAACCGGCTCTGTGGCGATGAGTGGGGTTACAGACGGAATTCGTAATCCAGCATACCGAGTCCGAAACACAGCAGCGGGCAATTTGGCAGCAGACCGCCTTGCAATGATTTTCATATTTTTTTTTCATACAACGGTATGAGTGGCCGTCATTTAGAAAGCAATTTCAAACTACTGAACGTAAATTTGCCAAGAAATAACAAACAGCAAAAAACAATACTGGGGTTAACTGCAATGTCCTGTAAATGATATGCAACTGACACTTTGAACTCGAAAGTAGTCCACACACGTGGAGCTGCTGCTGCTGCTGCTACAACAACAACAACAATAACAACAACAACTACTACTACTACTACTACTATTACTACTACTACTACTACTACTACTACTACTACTACTACTACTACTACTACTACTATTAGCTACAACCACTATTAGCTACAAGCACTACAACATAATTCTACAGTTAATTCTGCTAGTGAGTGCACTGTGATGACATTCGCGGGTGTATTAGCTTTCCTCGTTACACGTGTAAAGGTCTACATTGCCGCGAGGCTTCGTGCGCCTGCAATTTAACTTCCTTTGCGCTGACATCGGGGTAAGGCATTCAACCCATACACTGGTCAGTCTGACTTTAACGTTAACTCATTCAGAAAGCAATCACCAGCTACTGAACATAAAAGTGCAGAGAAAATCAACCCGGAATCGATGGCAACGATCTGCACAGAACATGCTGCAATGGAAGATTACCAGAGACTCTCGCCATCAGGCGATCGCACTCCGACTTCTGAGGTACTTATAGATTAAATCCTCAAGTCAAGGACAAGAAATCATTATTGAGTTCAACTGACAGGCGTTCGGAAATAACCCCCAACCTCGGTCACAAGAGAACATTTAAACATAAGCCCGTTAAAACCGTCAACCACATGCGCCACATCCACCACCAGCTTCGAATCCAGCCGTTTTTATCGAATATATTCCCGTTTTTATCAAAATTCTCGAAAGCGAATCAATAACTAAACATGCATCAATCTTATAACTTTGGTTACCTCGGGGACGTCGAATGTTCACGAAATATTATTTCCGCTCGTTTCCGAAATTTGGTGGTTATCTAAAACCCATCCTTGTGGGCGGAACGACACCGGAACAGTCAGAACTTGCCATTGCATTCTTAGCATTGACGTCATTTCCAATTCGTGCGTCAAAACCAGCGGAATTAGATAACTGTATAATTGCTCCTGCCGCCGGCAAACATTACAGTGTAATCTTTGGCTCTGGGCTCCCACCGGAGCGTGCAACCCCCCTCCTCCCCCCCCCCCCCCCCAACTTGTGGTTAATAATTCCGCATTTCACGTAGAAAGGGCCTGACTTTCGTATGTTCGCGTTCCCCGGGATTCGCGTTCTGATAACCACACGAAAGGATATTGACCAATAGGGTTTGTAGTTTATGTGTTACTGGCTCTGTCTTTCGTGAGAGTCCACACTAAATGTTCTATTTTTCATCCCTTGTGGGGAGAGTCTTATGTGCTTCTAGTGAGAAATCAGGTCTTGGCGTCGCTTCGACACACTAAATTCAACAATACTCTTGACTTTTATTTAGAAAAGAAACAACAGGGAATGTACACATAATATAGAAACAAGGATACTGGTCAATGGAGTTAAAAGACCAGGCCAGTAACTTAAATTTTTAGTTGCCTGACAGCAGTTAGTGCTAGAAGCGAAATGGTAAAGGTAACCTTCTGTTCGATGGAAATTACCCTGACCAATAACAAGCTGTCAATCACATTGAACAAATTAGTGTTGCAGTGCTATAAAGAACTTATACTGTTGCATGTTTGTGCAATATAAACAAACGGAAACACGCCAGGAAATATATTGTGGTATAAAATATATTGTCTGAGAAATTAGGAAAATACAAAGAACACCATGGGCGGAAATGAACATAAATTAGAATGTTCCATCAGAAACAAATAAAAAACGTAAACTAGACGTAAACATTCAAGATTGCTTGGGCACGTTATGGGGAGAAATAAACTTGAAAGCTTAGTAACAACTGGCAATATCTAAACATGCATCAATCTTATAACTTTGGTTACCTCGGTGACGTTGAATGTTCTCGAAACATGATTTCCACTCGTTTCCGAAATATGGCGATTATCTAAAACCCATCCTTGTGGGCGGGACAGTCTGAAGTTGCCATCGTGTACAACTGTTCTTAGCATTGACGTCATTTCCAATTCGTGCGTCCAAACCGGCGGAATTAGATAATTGCTTCTGCCGCCGGCAAACATTGCAGTGTAATCTTTGACTCTGGGCTCCCACCGGAGCATACACCCCAAACTTGATCTCTAATTACGTTCTGGCGTTTTCTGTGGTGAATAATTCCGTCGTGTTTCACGTAGAAAGAGTATGCTGTTCGTATCCTCGTGATCTGCTAGCCTTTAGGAAGGATATCGATCTACGAAATATTATTTCCGAGCGTTTCCAGAAAGGATATGGGTCTACACTAGCGCTTGTAGTTTATGTTGTGCTGGTGCTTTCTTTCGTGAGAGTCCAGACTAAATATTCTATTTTTCATTCCTTGTGGGAAAAATCTTATGTGCTTGCAGTGTGAAATCAAGTCTTGGCGTTGCTTCGGCACTCCAAATTCTACAATACTCAGTTAACTGGGATTTCATGTAAGAAAAAAGAAAACAGCAAAAGCATAAATAAATATACACAGAAGACCACTAATCGATGGAACTACAGACCAGGCCAGTAACTTAAAGTTGTAATCGTCTTAAACAGACGTTTTCATTCCCCTCGATGTTTCTGAATTTGTATTGTATACAGTGAACAAGTTAATGACTATAACCAGAGAAGAAAATACAAGAAAGTTTCATCTAAAAATAAAAAAAAACCTGAAACATGCAAAGAGCTTCGAGTCCTTAGGAAGTATGATATAATGAAATGGCAAATCAGGAGACAAGATGATAAACAGATGAAATAATGCAACCCAACTCACTAAAGAAATGACACCAATCGTGGTACCAAATCTTTCCTACCGGTGTCAAAACTGGACAGTGACAGAAAAGAGAAAAGAAAAATCAAAACAGAAATGAATTTCCTGAGCAAATACTCGGCGTATCGAGAAAAGAGAAAATCAGAAATGAAGAATTCAGGACTAACTATGGATTTAAAGCAGCGCTAGATTTTATCAGAAGACAACAAGTTAAATGGTTTGAACATGTAAGTAGGTTACAAACTAACAGTTTACCATAAGAAGCAATGATGCACAGACCAAATTGAAGCAGAAGAAGCGGCCGGCAATGTAAACGATGGACAGGGCGAATAGCAGAGTCCATGGAAATCTCGATACATGAAGCCCGTAAACGGGCTCTCTCCCGCTGTTTATACTTCACTTCGACACAGCAAGGGATAAGAGGAACACTATGAGATGTGATGAGATGAGATAAGCAAGTAGGAGTATATTAAATTGTGAGAAAGTAGAAACTATTGTCATCTCTTAGAAGAAAGAAATACAACAATGTAATATCCAAGTAAAGGGGGATATTTGCAAAATAGTAAATCGGTACAACTATCTCGGAAGAGTCATCACATATGTTGGAAGATGCCTTGCAGAAATTAGCACGAGAATCGCTATGCTTATGGTAGCCATTTACACGATGGGAAATATTCTTACCAACAAAAAAGCTGTCAACTGCAGTGAAAAAATGTAGTGTTAAAAGCACTATAAGGAACCTTAAATGCCGTATGCTTGTGAAACATATACAATAGGCGAGCAGTTCAGGAAATATATAATTGCAATGTATATTTAGTTTCTGAAGAATTATTAAAATACAAAGAACACCGATGGGAAAACACACACACACACACACATACACGCGCGCACACACACACACACACACACACACACACACACTCTCACGAAAGAGAGAAGTTCTCCAAGTAATAAATGTAAAATGTACAGTAGAAGTGGACAGTTAAGATTGTTTGGGTACATTATGGGAAGACATACACTTGAATACTTAGCCACAACTGGCAATAACTAAATATCAAATAATCTTATAACTGTAGTTACCCCTGGGAGGTTGAATGTTCTTGAAACATGATTTCCACTCGTTACTGAAATTGACGATTATCTAACAGCCATACTTGTGGGCGGGACGACACTGATAGAGGCAGCCAGAAGTTGCTATTGCTGTACAACTATTCTTAGCATTGACGTCATTTCCAGCTTGCGCCTCCAAACCAGCGGAATTAGATAATTGCTCCTGCCGCCGGAAAACATTACAACTTTGACTCTCGGCGCCCATAGGTGCATGCTCCCCAACTTGATCTCTAATTACGTTCTGGGTTTTTTTGTGGTGAATGGTTCTATTTTTTCATGTAGAAAGAGCCTGCTTTTCGTATGCTCGTGATCTGGTAGCCTCCAGGAAAGGATATCGATCTACGCTAGTGCTTGTAGTTTATGTATGTATTGTCTGTGATTTCTTTCGTGAGTGCCCAGATTAAACGTTCTATTATTTTGTCCCTTGAGGAGTAAGTCTTATGTGCTTACAGTGAGAAATCAGGTCTTGGCGTTGCTTCGACAAGTCTCCAATGTTCAGTTAACTTGGCTTTCATTCAGGAAAGAAAAAGAGACGACGGTACGAATAAGTATGCAAGCAAGACCACTGATACGGGAGGTTCTGAACAGACTAATAACATAAAGCTGTAATCCCGTAAGAGATGTTAGATCGATTTCATTTCCCAGAGAATATGTATGTTGCATTTTACAGGGTGACCAATTAGAATTAGAATTGATTTGAAAGAAAACAAATCATCTTCAAAAACAAATAAATGCAACTATATAACATCTAAGTACATTTGAAAAAACAAAAATTAAAATGTGCATTGGTACAGCCATCTCGGAAGAGTAACAATATTTGATTGAAGATACGAAGCAGAATGTAGAACAACAGTCAATAAGGCAAAGGTAGCCTTTTGCAAGATGTAAAACATCCTCACCAACTAAACAACAAACAAACAAAGAAACAAACAAATAAAAAAAAAAAAAATTGTCAATTATTGTGTGGAAATTATCTTTGTAATTCTGTATAGAATCTAACCAATATAAAATAACACAGAGTAATGCAGCTTTACAGAACAGACTTATGAAATATACAGAACGTTACAGCGACTGCACTTCATTGTTGGTTTCCATGTGGAATTCATAGGAACAGAACTTAAGTTTAAATTCGTTAGATAGAAGTAGGAGGACGGGAGATTGTTGAGTAGGATGCCGGGGATAAGTAGCTAGCAAGAAAGATAGAAAGAAATAATAATAATAATAATAATAATAATAATAATAATAATAATAATAATAATAATAATAATAATAAGAAGAAGAAGAAGAAGAAGAAGAAGAAGAAGAAGAAGAAGAAGAAGAAGAAGAAGAAGAAGAAGAAGAAGAAGAAGAAGAAGAAGAAGAAGAAGAAGAAGAAAAATGCTAAAGCAGAAGCAGAAGAAGACGAAGAAGAAGTAGAAGAAATAAAATAAGAAGAAGGACAAGAAGAACAAGAACAAGAACAAGAAGAAGCAGAACAAAGTTTTGGGGAAGAATAGATACGAAGCTAGTGCACTGTTATATTCCGTCTGTGAACACCCACATTCTGATCATGGTCAACTATTGCATCACATCGTGCAGAAAAATCTGGATGCGCTGTGAGAAACCCTCTCCACAACATTAAGTCCTGTAACTTATTTTGATGTATTCTATAGCCGACTCCGAAGTCGCGTATTAGGTAGTAGGATGTTCAAGCTGTCAGTGTTAAGTACATGAAAGCAAATTGACGTCAGTGCTTGCGTCGCAGTCGACATCTTCCTCATACACGTCTATAGACATGTTCCGTTGAGTCGTTAACTGCTGCACGCAGTACCATCTCCTCCATGCCACCGCTTACTTCCTGATTCCGTTGTAAGATGGAGACAATTCCATTAAAGTTCAAGACAAGATCGATAAACTGGGTCATTCGAAGTTTGGATGCAATAACTACACCTTCATCCCTGTTTCATCTGATATTCCCGTGGTCATATTTATTTTAACAATTATGCGCACAACTGACTCAGAACCTTGCCTGTCTTGACATTTGATCATCACGTTTTGAAAACTTAAGAATGGAAAATTATGCATATGACATTAATCGTATATTTTCTAACTGTTTTTAAATTCTGTTGGCGTGGTTCGTCGCCTCAATCGAGTTTCGTACCACCACCATTGTCAAAGCCATACTCTCTTGAACCGGCACAGTGAAGATGGTGTTACAGATGTAATTCGTTATCCCGCATACCTAGTTCGAAACAAAAATGCGGCAGATTTGTCAGCAGGCCGCTATGCACTCATATTTATACAACGGCATGAGTTTCGGTCGTTCAGAAAGCAAAAGCAAAATACTGAATGTAACCTTGCCTAGAAATCACAAATAGATAAAAATAATACGGTTGAACGCAATGTCATGTAAAGGATATGCAATTACCTTTTGAACTCAAGTGTAGTCCCCACACGTGGTGCAGTTCCTGCTGCTACTACTACTACTACCACCACCACCAACACAACCAGTTCTACTACTACTACTACTACTACTACTACTACTACTACTACTACTACTACTACTACTACTACTACTACTACTACTACTACTACTACTACTACTACTACTAATACTACTACTACTACTACTACTACTACTACTACCATCAATAGATGAGTTTGTATTAGCTTATCCTATTAATTGTGTATCTGCCTACATCGCTGCGAGTCTTCTGGCGCTTGCTCTTAAACTTCCCTTTCGCTGACGTCGGGATTGAGTTGAGTTGAGTTGATTTAAGAATCGACATCACTACACTCAGGACATTCTAATACCTACTCCGTCCCTGGGTTCAACAGCCAGCGGAGAGTCTTACTACTAATCGTTCCAACCGCTATTTGATTTAAAGTTCTCCTGGTCTTCCCTCTAAGTTTGAGATTCTTCCAGAACCCATGCCAATCCTCAGCAATCTCATTCTTTCTACATACGGGTTCTCAATCTGTTCCCCCAACTTCTCCACCTAGTCAAACAAGCGCAGAACCACATCCCCATTGTCCATAGGCAATTTGCCACCAAGAGGTGCATTCTCTGCTAGTCTATCAGCTTCTTCATTCCCCTGCATCCCCGCATGGCCAGGGCAAAATATCCATCCAATTCTCACAATCTGTGACCTCTGAAGCGACGAGAGCCATTCCACACGAAACATTCCTTTCTCCACCTTACTAAGCGTACTCTTTGAATCCGTAATGAATACAACGTGTGTTGCAGTAGTCTCCTCTATCCAACGGAATGCCGCTGTTACTGCCCCCACCTCCATTCTCATACTGGAGGTCGTAGTCTCATATGCCAGATTCTCCCTTTTTAAGACTCATCCATTAGCCTTTGCAATGAATCCCCAACAAATACATCTGTTTCTCACCACTGACCCATCGGTGTAGATGACTATGTCACCTTGATGTGTGTTACTCTATATCAGTTGGTGCACTTCAAACTCAGTGCGGCCCGATGTCCAATCTCTGCACTCACTACCCAGTGTTATTATTACATTGTGCCAGTCCGTCATGTCTTCCGGAACTTCAACCCACTCTTTTTCACGATTTATGGTCTTAGGATCATACATCTGACGTATAGTTAATTCTGCCTGTATCATCCAGGACCTGCCTCGTCTTAGTCTACGACCATTGACCATATACATGGCTTCATGCACGGGGTGATCTCTATCTGCAGCACCTCTCATGTACCATTTGGCCTGAAGGACCCTATGCCTATCCGTCATTGTTAGTAGCGCCAGGTTATGCCTCATGCATATAATTGGTCTGTCCTTTGTACACCCTAGGATTACCCGTATAGCAGCTTTATGTATGCGCTCCAACCTTTCAAGTTGGCTCTTTGATACTGTCAGCAGCCCTAACCATACTCAATGACAGAAATTAGTAACTGCTGAAAGAGCCTGTAAAGCATCCTCTTCTTCTTCTGCGTTCATCCGGAGTCTTTTTTTTCTTCCAGATGTGATTGCGGTGTGTCTGTTATGCACCCTTGGGCCGAAACCATTAGGCCAACACATCCGACTTTTAGCATGCATTTTTGACAGGTTAGCTCTCACTTTTGTAGTGCCGTTCACATCCCAATTGGTCAATTTCGAACGGTCGTATACTTCACGATCAGCCCTCAATGGAAGGCAGGGACAGTCCATGTGCATTATCCGCCATCCAAGTGAGGCTTCCAGAGTTGCAGAGCCGACAGATTGCGCTCTGGAGCTGGGCTCACCGAAGGAATCGCTACGTCCTGCTCATGGCTGTTTTAATTCATCACTTCAATGTATTGGGCCTTTTGTTTCTACGTATCGCTCCACGCACTAACCAGGGACGGTAGGACAGCAGACGGTATCCACTCAGCGAGCTTTCGATTCGGACATGCGCTTGTCGCTGAGCCCAGAAAACGAAGTAGTTGGAGCTGTTCCAGGCACAACGGACGTTCGGAAAACTATCCAGTTAAAGCTGTTCCGGATATGAAGGACATTCAGAAGACTAGATAGTCAGAGCTGTTCCTAGCACGAGGGACATTCGGACACTATCGACATTGCACTCGGACGTAATTACGTAGTGCAAATTTTTATTTTGCTACCAAGTAGGCCGGCACATCCGACTTCGGTGGGCATTTTTAAATGAGGTTTGCCTTCCTCGGTTTCGATGCACTGTTGTCCCACATCTCAACTGGTCAAGGTAAAACGGTCGAAGACATCACGGTCAACCCTCAAGGGAAGGCAGGGGCAGACCATGGGCATACCCCGCTATCCAAGGAGGCTTCCATAATTGCAGAGCCGGCACATATTGCTCTGAGACTGGGCTCACTGGAGGAATTGCCACGTCCTGCTCATGGCTGCTACAATTCCTCACTTCCATGTATTGGGCATTTCGCTTGCCACTGGTCGCTCAAGCACAAACCAGGAACGGTCAGTCTTCGGACGGTATACATAAGGTAAGCTTTCGCTTCAGACTTCCATGCAATGGATTCGCTAGCCAAGCGTTCCATTTCGTGTTAATGGGACGTTTTTCCACCTTTGACTAAACTCTCTAGGAGTATAGATACAGACATTTTTCGTAGTCATTTCGTGCGACTGGGGCACTTTTGACTGCTATCCTCAGTCTACCCGCAGAGCAGAAGGTTGTGTCTCTCTTAGTCTGGTCCTTAACCCAAGTCCTGTCCGACACATAGTTGTGCTTCAGTCGGCATAGTTCATGGGGTCATTGGGACATGCAAGACCTCCCCCCCCCCACCCCCTTCAACGCGGCAAGGTGGAGACACATCGTGGTGGGGGGTGTGGGGGGAAGATCCTCTGCTCTACCCCGGTTGCCGGCATCGCCCCCGATGCATTAAGTCACCTACCAGCCTTCACCACTAACGCCTTCACATGATCCTTAAAAGACAAACACCTGTACAAGGTGATACCCAAATACTCCAGTTTACTCTCTCTACCAAGAGGACATCCATTTAATATAATACCTGGGACACCTTTCTTGACGATCCAGTTACCCAAGGAGTACCACACAATTGATTCCTTGTCTGGGTTTATTAGCCTCCTGCGTCCCTGCACAACTCAGCCACCTTGTTTACTGCCACCTGTAAGTCTTCAGCCAGACTGGTTCTGTCTCTGTCCTCTCTGTAAACCAGCACATCATCTGCAAATATCAAGATTCTACCCCTACACCGGTCAGTCGGACGTTAACGTTAACGTCTTCAGAAAGCAATGACCAGCTACTGAAACATAAAATTGTAGAGAAAATCAACCTGGAGTTTGAACTAATATTCTCTAGAGTAGAGACTTGTCTTTATCTATCAGACATTTAGTGAAGTAAAATATCTGTGCATCAAGGATTCATAACATGTACGCATCCATATCGTGTGTGAATCTTTATGTAATCTGTTTAAGGAATATGCATGGGAGTGAAGTTGGTTTTGTTTGTATGACATCATGGGGGAAGAGAGTGGAAGGCCTACTTGTCATGTCAGCAAAGTCCAGTTCTGGGTACTGCCTAAATACTCAGTTATACATGCAGTAAATCATGAAGTGCTTGCGTGCCAGAAGAAGAGGCGTTTAGAGCAGGGTTAAACCACCGAATTCTAGGAATTAGGGGAGCCGGTATTATTCTATAACAAGATTGTATGTCCTCTCATATGGGGGGGGGGGGTCTTTCCCATGTGAATGTGAGAGTGTATATTTGTAGATGTCAAGGTTTGTCTATTTTGTCGTATAAGGAAGGGTCAGTTTAGAAGGCCGTCCCGAATTCCCTGACTAGTAGAAGAATCAGTTTTACGGGCAATACATAGATACCCCGCCTGTCAACAGAGTTAACGACAGCGTAACTAACAGAGAAGTAATAGGTGAAAGGGCATCAACACCCTCCCCTCATTCTGGGATTTTTATTATTGTTTGTCTGTGTGTGTTGTGACAATGTAAATGTATATCCTGCCATGATGTACAGTGCTTGTTTTTTCAATCTTTAGGGGCACTGGAGGCAAATGACGAGGGACATTGGCAGTTACTAATTTGTGGCGATATATCTGTTTTCCAAGATATGTGGCCAACTACGGGGGAGACAACTCATAGTTTTCTTTCAAGCAACCACGAGAGAGTACTGTCTTGGTTGCCTCCCTTGTTCATCTATTTTGCAACGTATTGGCCAGCGGCAAAACAACTTGATGTTTGTCTGGGTACAATCTGATGCCCCTAATTTCGTCTGAGAGATTAACAGAGTTTGCTGCCCGAACTACCAGAGGAGCTTTAGAATTGGGTTATCAATTCCATGTATCGTTGTAGGACTCAAGACTTTAGTCTGGAACCAGTGAAGGCACTACTTTTGTTTCAATGTCGCTCAAAGACATTCGGGATGTATCTTGATCTTCGATATAAGAATATTACCTACCTATCTTTTAAGATGCCTCATGAATATTCTTCCACTAGCAAGAACAGCAACCTCGTCGATAGTCCGGGCTTCAACAACGTATAGTATGATGGCTAATATGGACACTTGGTGGAATCAACGTTTAATTGCAGACCCATTTTTCTCTCAAGACACACACCAGCTCGGGTAGTCCAGAATTCAGGTCAACAACAACATCATCATTTTATATCTAAGGTCCTTCAGGAACAATCGTAGTCAGTTACATTTGTCTGTCCGTTATGTTCCACAAGAAAGTGGATTACATAGTAGTCCTTGATTCCAACATCCACCTTAACTATGTTATGCAGCCAGAGAACCTTTGGACAGTGATATAGAAACTTGTTTGGTCCATCCAGAATGGGATGAACCCATCTCTCTATCAACGGTAGACTACGTAGAGGAGTTTAAGATAGAAACTGTAGAAGCGTCTTCACAGGACTTTTTCCCTTGGAGAGTAGATACAGTTAATTACCCAGCCAGTGTGGGGTGGTCATACAATTTTTCCTGATTCACAGGATTTTCTTATTCAAGACTTAGTAAGGACAATGACACAATCACCAGCCAGATCCAAGATTTATGATCTGTCTTTTTTTAAAATTACAGTAGAGATCATGTAGTAATGTATATGTACGGTGTTTGATTTGATTGAACATAGTTAACTGTAGTCCCGATATGGTTATTCGGGAAGACACAACAATCAAGATTGTGAGGGTTGTATTGTTTCAGGTGATGGGTGAGACAGAGGAGGGGGTGAGGGTTTTTATCTTAGAGGGTTATTCACTGTTTTGATAATGTATTTGTTTTGGTTATTATGTTTTATAGATTGTAGCAGAGATAGAGTCCCGTAATTCAATTTTTGGGATTCTATTATTAAAGATTATAATTAGGAACAGGAGTGTTCTCATATTCTTGTGACCAGTATTACCACTTGTTGTTATTGTAGTGATATATATGTCATTGTTATCAATGTAGAGATAGCTGAAGTAAGAGGTCAGACAACACATAGACCCATATGTCCTAAAGAAGGACGACAGCTGAGTAGAGGTATATGGTTAATTGGCCGGCTCTCTACCTTTATCTCCAGGAGAGTGTCGTGTCCTCCTTTAAAGTGTCATCCCTGGAGTGAGGAGAGTCAACACCCACATTATAATATTTTTTCCCTATCAATATCCTGGAGAATCGACCAGCTTCCGTCCAACACACTCCATCAGCCCATGGACACCTTTTCCTATCACTCTCTCACTGTCGTACTACGCCCCCTCTCATTCTCCCCCAACGCAACATATTCAACAACTCTTGCTTCTAAAAATTAATAAAGATTAATTTATTAAAAAGAAAAGTGTAACGTATATGAGACGTGTATGCGAAGAAAATGTGTGTCGTGTATTCTAATGTAAATGTATAGGTCAGACCACAGAGTTCATGTTCAGAGTCCACTCATCATGGCAAGGATCACACGACATCACAAGACTCATCACAATGGACCTCACCGAAGTCGTGTCCTTCTCTCCAGATATGTCCTCCTCCAGGAGCTCTGATGACCATGAGATCTGAATCCCATTCGAATGTAATCCGTGAAAAAAATACTATTATTGTTCCTAACACAACTGTTCCTAATAGTTTATAGAAACTCAGGCTTCATAATTCCGGCGCAGTGAAAAAAAAACATGGAACACTGTCCTATGAACATGACGTTTTCTTCTTGCGATAGGTTCTATAGTTTTCACTCTTACACAGTCATTGTATCTAGACTAAAATGGCTTGCTTTATTTACTAGATATTGTCTGACAGTTCTGATTTCCTTGATACGTGGAACAACTACACTTAAATGTTATCTTTCCTCCAATGTGAACATCAGTCGCTACTGTTATCGTCATACGTGGACTGAACATCCATCACTACTGGTGTGTTAAAGACTGGTATGACCTACAACTCATTCGGTACTTATCCTGTAGGATACTTCTACCATTCAGCTCCACTGAGCCATGTGTATCAGCTTCTTCTAGCACCGACCCATTTAGAAGGTGGCTGGCCAATCTTTCTGCATCATAACTTATCCGGGATCGGATTTTTCAATGATTCTGTGTGCTTCATCCCGACCAGAGGGAACCTGTAGAATAGATCATACAACTGGTGATAGCCTCCCCGTCACTGATCTCTATTAGATGATCGTGGCCATTGGCCCTTGCTCAGCAAAATACAATGAACCCAACTCTGTCAGGGACAGATGACTCAACACATTGGTTATCACCAGGCCCAGACAAGAAAAAAAAATCAACAAACAGAATGCGGAACCCCGCCCACCAGGGACACCTACTGGAATATCCCAATTATCCCGCATTACTCAATTCTCAACTAGTAAAGCTTATCAACACTTCACTAATCTATTTCAACTAACCGAGCCAAGTATCACTTCCCTACTCTAGCTAGTTTTCCACTAACAGTGCTAATCATCACACTCTAGTTTTAACAAGGCTACAGTCTATATTAATTAGAACTAATTATAATAGGTTCTACCTTAGGCAACACCGCAGTTAGATCAAATTACATCTACTCTTGCCATGACAGGCACGTGTAAAATTAAATTAACTCAATTCGCACACGGTAGACATATTTCCAATCAGAACCGCAGTGCCGAAGCACGTCCGCCTCAATCAACGGTTTTAGTTCAACTCCCTTCTCCAATCATGGTTTTTGGCAAAACCCTAAAATTGGTCACGTGACGGTATTCTTCCTGTCCACACAGGTGTTATTTGGACATATCACCCATTGTCAAGAATCTATCCTCCCTGGCTTAGTCACTGTCAGAGTTGTCATCACTTGTTTTGACTTCCAAAACCAACTAGCGAGTTACCGTATGGATACAACAACGGGTTTCCCCAACAAGCTGCCAATCTTCTGTCGAGTGGTGACAATCACAGCCATCCTTCCGTTTGATGTTGGGAAATTCTAAATGACAGACGGACTGTTTCCTGTCCCTAGCTGGCAATTCCGCTTGTCTCTGACTGTTGATAAACTGTCAAAGCGATGTATGATTCAGCTCACTCACTTCCCCTACACATCTGCAGCTGTTAATTTTGCCCGACCTGTGAAGGTTGACATCTGATTTGTTTTCTCTGTTAGTTAAAATAGTTGTGGCTGTGAAATCATCCCGTTTAATCAGAATGCCGTTATTGGCATCAACTGGTTACTCACGGTGTTTTTTCGTGACAGAGAGTAGTCTTATCAGTGTAAGTTGGGCAGGGGTATTTCTGTCCAGTCCCATCCTTACATAAATAGAGCCATGACTACGTCCATTCCTGGAGACTACTATAAAAGAAACGGATTTGAACTCATGGCTTATATCTTGAATCCAGGCACTCTAGACCCCTAGACCTCATTCACATATAATCTATAATTAATATCCTTGCAGAAATTAGAAAGCTATCTGTTGCAGTGAAACAAAAATAGTGTTAAACGTGCTATCAATCAATCAATCATGTGCCATGCCGTAAAGCGTGGGCGGTCATGACTCGCCATTTCACTCGCACACCAGAGTCGTGGATCAGCTCCGTGTTTCTGTCTCGACCATGCCACTAGGCCAAGCCATCCAGGTATTTGCTTCTCGGTCTCT
Source organism: Cepaea nemoralis (assembly GCA_014155875.1). NCBI lineage: Eukaryota > Metazoa > Mollusca > Gastropoda > Stylommatophora > Helicidae > Cepaea > Cepaea nemoralis. The sequence continues at coordinate 793,431 of JACEFZ010028434.1, read as the reverse complement.
TTCTTGGTCTGTTCCCCTCGATCTTGCCAGTTGTCAATAAGTTCTCCAATCCATTTCTTCTCATAACATGTCCAAAAAATGTTGACGGTCTTCGTCTAATTTCTCTAATCATTCTACGATTTTCATTTGTCTCCTGTAGTACTTGGTCATTGGTTTTTCTATCTATCCATGGTACTTTTTGCATTTTCCTCAGAAACCACATTTCTGTAGCCATCAAATGTTTTTCAGCTTGGCTGCACATTGTCCAAGTTTCACATCCATACAAAAGAATAGGCTCTATGTACCCCCTCAACACTCTTTTTCTCGTTTCAATTGACATCTTTTTATTGGTCAGAATGTTTTTCATCTTGCTAAAGGCTACCTTCGCAATGGCGATTCTTGTTCTAATCTCTTCAAGGCATCTCCCATCAGATGTTATGACTGATCCGAGATAATTGTATCGATTCACTTGTTGAAGAATATTCCCATTTACTTGTATATCTTCTTCTTCTTTGCGTTCATCCGGAGTGTTTTTTTCAGATGTGATTGCGGTGTGTCTGGTTAGGCACCCTTGGGTCGAAACCCTCAGGCCAACACATCCGACTTTTAGCATGCTGTTTTGACCAGGTTAGTATTCCTGGGAGACTCTCACTTTTGTGGTACCGTCCACATCCCAGCTGGTCAAGTTGGAACAGTCGAAGACTTCGATCATCCCTCAAGTGAAGGCAGGGACAGTCCATAGCATTTTCCTCCATCCAAGGTGGCTTCCATAGTTGCAGGGCCGACACATAGCGCCCTGGTGCTGGGCTCACCGAGGGAATCGTCACGTCCTGCTCATGGCTGCTTTAAATCCTCACTTCAATATATTGGGAATTTCAGTTCACCACGGGCCGTTCCCGCACAAACCAGACCGGTCTGCAGACGGTATCCACTCAGCGAGTTTTCGTTTCGGACATGTGCTTGTCTTTGTGCCCATCAGAGCTGTTCCAGGCACGACGGACATTCGGAAAACCTACCTAGTCAGAGCTGTTCCGAACAAGAGCGGCATTCGGAAACTAGGTAGTCAGAGCTGTTCCTAGCACGAGAGACATTCGGACGAGACATTTACTCGGACGTAAATGCGTAGTGCCAATTCTTATTTTGCCACCCGTAGGACGGCACTTCCGGCTTCGGCGGGCATTTTTTAATGAGGTTAGCCTTCCTCGGGTTTTCGAGGCACGTTAGACTTATTGTTGTGATGTCGCCCACAGTCTCAGCTGGTCAAGATAGAACGGTCAACGACATCACGGTCAGCCCTCAAGGGAAGGCAAGGGCAGACCATGGGCATTCCCTCAGCTATCCAAGGAGGCTTCCATAATTGCAGAGCCGGCACATATTGCTCTGAGACTGGGCTCACCCGAGGAGTTGCCTCGTCCTGCTCATGGCTGCTTTAGTTACTCACTTCTATGTGTTGTGCATCTCGCTTGCCACTGGTCGCTCAGACACACACCAGGAACGGTCAGTCTGCGGGCGACATCCACTAGGTAAGCTTTCGCTTCGGACTTCGGACTACGCTATAGATTCGCTAGCCGTGCGTTCCATTTCGTGTTATTGAGACGTTTTTCCACCTTTGTCTACACTCTCTATGAGTTAGATACAGTTTTCGTAACCATTTCATTCGACTAGGGTACTTCTTCAACCTTTTAGTACTCGCTCACGAGGTAGGCTACATGTGCTGCCGGCTCAGCACCTTACCTTCGTACAGCAGTGAGCTGTATCCCCCAGCTGAGAGACTTCGGACAAATATCTGAACTGGGCATGTAGCGTGCTCAGTATCTCACCTCCATTTTTCGGTAGGTGGGTATCGGCCCGGCTCTCTCATCCAAGGGTAGTAGCATATAGGCGTTCAGCTACATCTCTCAGGTGGAGGCCTTTGTGTAAGTGTCTGGACCAAGTTTGTGGCTTCGTGCACCTGAGTTTAAATTCTGACTGCTATCCTCAGTCTACCTGCAGAGTAGCAGGTCGTGTCTCTCTTAGTCTGGTCCCTATCCCAAGAGCTGTCCAATATGTAGTTTATATCCATTGGCACAGCGCTTGGGGTCAGTGGGACACACAAGCTCCCTCACCGCGGCAAGGTGGAGACACATCGGGCGAGTACTTGTATATTACATTGTAGTACTTCGTTCTTCCTAGTGACGACCATAACCTGTGTCTTCTGACAATTTAATTCCAACCCCAGCTGCTCACTGTGTACAACAACCGCGTCTACTAATTGTTGCAGATCCTGTGCATTGTCTGCAATCAATACTGTATCATATGCATATCTAATGTTATTGATGTTTCTTCCTCCAATGCTGATTCCATTTATATCCATCTACATTTCTGAAAATATTTTCACTGTATAGGGAAAAAAGATCTGGAGATATTACACATCCCTGCCTAACACCTCTCTTAATAGGCTGATATTGTCCCACTTCATTATCAATCCTTATGGCAGCTTGTTGTTTCCAATATATGTTTTTTTATAAGTCTAATGTCTTTACCATCAATTTGTAGATCTGCAAGCATATCCAGCATGTTGACATGTCTAACTGTATCAAAAGCCTTTGTGTAATCAATAAGGCAAAGATGTATATCCTTGTTTACTTCTATAGCACGTTCAATAACTGTTCGCAGCATATACACAGCATTTACTGTACCCTTTACTTCTACAAACCCACATTGTTCTTCCCCTATTTCAGGTTGTATTTTCTTCCTCACTCTTTGCATGATAATTCTTAGCAAAATCTTTGTGATGTGACTCATTATACTAATGTTCTATGTTGATCACATTCCAAGGTTCCTGATTTCTTTGGGATTGCAATAAATACAGAATTACATAATTCAGAAGGTATATCTCCAGTATCATATAATGTGTTCAGCAATCTGGTGACTTGATCTAATCCATATTCTTCTAAGGCTTTAATCATTTCTGTTGTGATGTTAGCTTTCATATGCTTAAGAACATTTTGAACCTCCATCTTTAAAATTGGTGGTCCTTCATTATTAAATATAATATCATACTGTTCCTCTCTGTTATCATTATACAGGTTTTTCACATAATCTATCCATACATGTAGAATCTGATCTGTTTCTATTATGATTTTGCCATCTTTAGTTTTTAGACAGCCTGTTGATGTACTTGTTCTTTTATTAGTAAGTTCCTGAATTCTTTTGTGCACTAATTTGGTATTTTGACTGTTGTGTTGTTTTTCAATTTCTAAGCACTTTTCCTCAAGCCATGATTCTTTTGCCTTCCTACATAATATTCTGACTTGTCTGTGAATTTCTTCATATTTGGCAGGATTATTTGTGTTGGGTCTTCTTGTTTCCATGAAGTGTAAAATTTATTCAGTCATCCATTTCTTACGACCCACCTTCTTTAATTTTGGAATAGTTCTTTCTGCAGCCAATCTGATTGAATTCTTTAAGATGTATTTTTATTCCCATTGATCATTCACATCCTGGAATAATATCCAGAATGTATCAGAATGTAGTCAATCTGGTTTCTGATCCTGCTATCAGGACTCCTCCATTTCCATAATCTTCTAGGGTGTTGCTTAAACTAGGTGTTTCCTACAATCATTTCCTTTTCTTTTGCCCACTCTACGAGTCAAAACGTGCTATAAGGAACCTGTAATGTTGTATGCTTGTGAAACATGGACAATAAAGCGATCAAGACAGGGAATATATAATGACAATGCATATTTCCCTGCTGAGAATTAGTAAAATTCAAAGAACACAAGATGGTCGGAATCAAAAATACCGAAGAGACAAGTCCTCCAAGAAACAAATGAAAAACGTAACTAGTCGTAGACAATCAAGATTGTTTGAGCGCGTTATGGGGAGACATAAACTTGACAAGCCTAGCGACAGACAACTGGCAATAACTAGACTATCTAATAATCTTATAACTTTGGTTACCCCTGTTAGGTTGAATGTTCTCCAAACATGATTTCTGCTAGTTTCCAACATTTAGCGATTACCTAAAACTAAAACCCATCCTTGTAGGCGAATCCACACCGGGGCAGTCTGAAGTTGCCATTTCTGTACAACTATTCTTAGCATTGACGTCATTCCCAGCTTTTGAGTCCAAACAAGCGGAATTAGATAATTGTTCCTGCTGCCGACAAACATTACAGTATAATATTTGACTCTGGGATCCCACCGGAGCATGCACACACAACTTGATCTCTAATTACGTTCTGGCTTTTTATGTGGAGTTAATTCTGTTTCTCACGTAGAAAGAGTCTGCTTTTCGTATGCTCGTGATCTGATAGCCTCCAGGAAGGATATCGATCTACACCAGGGCTTGTAATTTATGTTTTGCTGGCGCTTTCTTTCGTGAGTGCCAAGACTAAACGTCCTATTATTTTATTCCTTGTGGAGTGAGTCGTATGTGATTATAGTGAGAAATCAGGTCTTGGCGTTGCTTCGACACGCCAAATTCTACAATACTCAGCTAATCTGTTTTCGATTAGGAAAAAAAAAAAGAGGCAAAGATACGAATAAGTAAATAAACAAGACCATCCATAGGTTGTAAAAAAACTAATAATGTAAAGTTATAACCACGAAAGAGATGTAAAGTCGTTTTCACTTCCCAGAGAATATTTATATCACATTGTACACAGTGATTTACTAGAGTTAGAATTTGAGGTGTGCTAAACTGAGCTAGGAAATGACATCACTGCACTCAGGACATTCCCATACGTCCTCTGTCCCCTCGTTCTACAGTCAACGAAGAGTTTGCTACTAATTGTTTCCACAGTTATCTGATTGAAAGTTCTCTTGATCTTCCCTCTCAGTTTTGAGATTCTACCTGAACCCCTGCCAGTCCCCAGCAAAATCATCCTTTCCACATACGGGTTCTCAATCGGCCCCCCCCCCCCTCTTTTTTCTCCACCTGATCCCACAGACGCACGACCACTTCCCCCTTGTCCATCGGTAATCTACCACCAAGAGGTGCATTCCTTGCTAGCCTCTCAGCCTGTTAAATTACTCTCACTCCCGTATGGCCAGGGCAAAAAACCCATACAATTATCACAATATGTGACCTCTGAAGCGATGTGAGCCATTCCACACGAAACATTCCTTTCTCCATCATACTAAGCATACCCCTTGATTCTGTAATGAATACAATGTGTGTTGCAGTGGTGTCCTATAATCAACGGAATGCCGCTTTGACTGCTTTTACGTCCATTCTCATGCTAGAGGTCATAGCCTCTTATGCCAGACTCTCCTTGTTTTAAGAATCGTCCATTAGCCTTCGCAATGAAACCCAATCTACTCCATGTGTTTCTCACCACTGACCCATCAGTATAGATCACAATGTCACCTTGATGTGTGTTACTCTGGGTCAGTTGCTGCACCTCAAACTATGTTTCCTGCTGCCCATTCTCTGCACTCCCGACCCAGTGTTATTATTACATTGTGCCAGTCCGTCATGTCTTCCGGTACTTCAACCCACTCTTTTTCACGAGTAAGTAATAGTTTCTAGATAGAGATAGAATTAATTTTAAAAAAAAACAAATCATCTCCAAACAGAATTAAACACAACAATATAACATCCAATTACATTTGAATATTCTTTACAAATATGCATTTGTACAACCATTTCAGAAGTGTACAAATATTTGGTTGAAGAAAGTAGAACGACATACAATATGGCCAATGAAGCCTGTGCAACATCCTCACCATTAAAAGAAAAAAAAAAATAACGAAATGAAACCTCTCAATTAAAGTGTGGAAGATGTCTTTGTAGTTATGTATAGAATCTTTACTGTTGTATACATGTCGAACATGGACAATAAGCAGATACGTTGAGAAACACCTAACTGAAGGGGGGAATATGATTTCTGAGGAATATGCAAACAACACTATGAGCGGACAGAAAATATATAACAAAAATGAATGAGACAGTCGCGTAAGAATATATATATATATATATATATATATATATATATATATATATATATATATATATATATATATATATATAAGAATATAAGAATAAATAAAGTTGAGAGACTAGATAGGAAAGAGCAAGGACGTGGCAAAGAGATAACTACCTGGATTCATTCATTCATTCAGTAGCATGTCCTTTGTAGAACCTCGCTCCATAACAACCTTCCGGAAAACTTCTCAATCACAAGCAAGATGTACCGCATCCGATACACCCATCTGGAGATAATTCGCCACATCCTGCACACATTTTCTCTTTAGCCTTCCTCTTCCTCTCTTCCCAGGCATTTACTCCTCTATTATTGTTCTCTCCAAACTTTCATGACGTTTCAAGTGACCAAAATATTTCAATTTTTTTTGTTTTATCGTCTTTAAGAGCCAACCCTATTCAATATTCAGCTCTTGAAGTATGGATACATGTGTTCTTTTCTTTACTCAAGATATTCTTAGAACCCGTCTGTTACTTTTATATTCAAAGTCATGTATGCGCTGTTCAGCTTGTTTAGTAAGTATCCAGGTCTCACAGGCGTATGTTGCAATGGGACAGATGCATGCTCTTAAAAATCTATTTTGTGTAGTTCTGTCTGTCCCACTCTATAATTTAGTCAATTGGTTTAGTCTTTGAAGAGCAACTGATAGTCGTCGTTTAATTTCTTTCATTGTGTCACCATTGGTGGTAATCAATGATCTAAGACAGGGGTGGGCAAACTACGGCCCGCGGGCCGCATGCGGCCCGCCAAGTGATTTTATGCGGCCCGCGAGGGCATTTAGAAATAAAAATTTTAATTTCGTTTTTAAGTTATATTTGTTGAATTTTACAGAATTTCATGTACCGTTATGATGAGTGTCAATAACAAACGTATGATTGAAGATGAATGCCGTGTTTTTAAATGATGAATGGACAACTAAGTATTGTTTTATAAAAGTTGGTAGCAAATATATTTGCTTGTTGTGTCGTGAATTAGTGGCTGTCTTCAAGGAGTACAATTTAAAAAGACATTATCAAACAAAACATTCCGATTTCGGATACAATTTAACGACAGAAGAGAAGGAAAGGAAATACCTTGAGTTGGTGACAAATTTGGAGAAACAGCAAACTGTTTTCACTAAACAGTCTTCAATTCAAGGTGCTGCAACTGAAGCTAGTCTTGTGCTGTCACACAGAATGGTAAAACAGACCAAGTCATTTTCTGATGGCGAGTTCATCTAGGAATGTTTGCTAGATGCAGCAAACATTATGTGTCCATAACAAAAACACAGATTTGACAACATTATTTTATCAAGGAGAACTGTGGTCAGACGTGTTGACAAGATCAGTGACAATGTGATGCATAAACTTCAAGATGTAAGTAAACAATTGTTGTGGTACTCTCTTGCATTGGATGAGAGTGCCGATGTACATGATACTGCCCAATTATTGATATTTATACGTGGAATAAACACTTCTTTCAAACTCACTGAAAAGTTACTGAGTGTTGAGTCACTCAAAGACACAACCACAGGCCATGATATATTCAATGCTGTTACTAACTGTATTGAAAGAACTGGGTTGGTTTGGAACAAGATGGCAAGTGTTACAACTGACGGAGCTCGTGCTTTGACTGGAATAAATGTAGGTCTGGTAAAGTTGATAAGTGATAAGATTAAAACAGAATATCCAGACCACACATTATTACATTTTCGCTGTGTGATTCATCAAGAAAGTATGTGTAAAACTGTTTTGAATATCAAGCATGTTATTGACCCAGCTGTCAGTGTCATCAACCTCATCAGATCAAGAGGACTTAATCACTGACAGTTCAAGTCATTACTTGGAAACTGAATATTCCGATGTCCTGAACCATACCAGTGTTCGATGGCTGAGTCTCGGCAAGGTGTTGAGGCGAGTGTGGGAACTCAGAGAAGAAATAGTGATGTTCCTAGAGATGAAGGGCATTGCATGTGACTTTAATACTAACACTTGTCAATAAAGAGTTGAAGTTGGACTTTATGTTTGCCATTGAAATTATGGAAAAGTTAAATGAACTGAATGTCAAACTTCAGGGCAATGGTGTGTTTGCACATGAATTGTATGTACATGTAAAATCATTTCAGACAAAACTCTCACTGTTCTCCAGACAAGCAAGTGAAAAAAGATTTTGTCACTTCTCTTTGCAGAAACAAGAATCCATTTCTGGTGAAATGACTGAAAAATACAAAGCCCAATTAGATGCATTGATTGAAGAATTTGGATGGAAATTCCAAGATTTCAAGAAATTAGAGCCATAGTTCAATATTCTCAGTTCACCTTTTAGTGCAGAAGCTGATACAGCCACAGATGGACATGCAGTTGGAGCTGCTTGACTTACAAGCAGATCATGACCTGAAAGAGAAATTCAAGACAGGTGGTTTGCTGGATTTCTATGATCTTTATCACAAGAATCATTTCCCAACTTGTAAAACTTTGCAGCTATACTTTTATCATTATTTAGATCAACATACATTTGCGAATAAGCATTCTCTTGCTTGAAGATCAACAAATCTAAGAATAGGTCTTTATTGTCGGACTGCAACTTGCATGCTGTCATGCGAATTTCAACAAGTAAACTTGCTCCAGATTTCAAGAATATTGTCAAAAATTGCAAGCAGTTACATACATCTCATTAGAAATCAACAACTGTAGTGACAATGTAGTTGCTGTGTGTCTAAATTAAAGCCATTGATAGATAATAAAGAATATTTGTTATAATAACAAGTTGTAAAATCGTGTTAACAAATTAGTAAAAGTTTTTGTCCATATTGTCAAATATAATGTATAAGTGTATAAGTAAAATAAAATTGCAATAATTAGATTATTTATACTGCTTAATAACCTATAAATAATTAATAATTACTTATTGTGATAGGTTGCTGTAAACAAAATGGATATATATATATATATATATATATATATATATATATATATATATATATATATATATATATATATATATATATATATATATATATATATATATATATATGCGGCCCGCCAATAGCTTTACATTTGTCAATGCGGCCCTTCGCACGAAAAGTTTGCCCACCCCTGATCTAAGATATTCGAAATTGTCCACCACCTACAATCTTTCCTCATTAACATATATTTCTTTCTCTTTTATTATTTTTCGTTTTTACTAGATTTCGCATTATCTTTGTTTTTGCTATTTTAAGATATAAGTTGTGATTTTCACTATTTCTTTGGGTTAAGGTTATTAAGTTTTCTATACCAGTGTGTAGCCGGCTTCGTGACTTAGAGGTTATGACTTTTCTCCGTAATCTCGTATACTCTCGTCGATAATGTGATGACGGTGAGAATCAGTAGTGGTTCGAATCGCATCGGTAACTTACAGGGTATGTGAGCCGACCGCTCAGAAAGCAATGGCAAACTACTGAGCGTAATCTTGCCAAGAAATCAACATACAGCTGAAAGATGCTGGTGTTGACAGCGATGTTCTGTAAAGGATATGCAAAAAAAAAAAAAAATACCAGTGTGTGATGGGGATATTAATACTGTATCATCAGCATATGGAATCTCTGGTATTTCATGACCACCGATATTTAGGGCATCATATTGCTCCCTGGCTATATCATCTCTGACATTTTTCATTATATTTTCGGCCTACAGGTTAAACAAATAGGGTGACAGCACACATCCCTGATGGACTCCTTGCTTGATGTCAAACCAATCTAATGTCTCGCTATCTAATCTAACCGCAGCTTGGTGGTCTAGATAGAGCATTTTTATGAGTTGTATTACATGTGATGGAAAGCCCATATTCCTCATGATTTTCAAATATTTCTGATGTTTTACACAGTCAAATGCCTTTGAATAATTCACAAAACATGAGAATAGGTTTACATTAAACTCTCTGCACTTCTCTATTATTAAACGCATGTTGAGTATATGATCTCTTGTTCCTCTTCCTTGTCTAAATCCAGCTTGAACCACGTTAGTCTCTTCTTCCATTTTCTTACGAAGTCTTCCCATTATGATTTTTGGTAGAATTTTAATTGCAAGACTGATCAGGGCAACAATTCTATAGTTGGTGCATAATTGGATGGCTTGGCCATATAGCATGATCAAGACCAGAACACAGACCTGACCCAGGACTCAGGTGACCGTTTGTGATAGCGAAATATGACTCCGGCGTTTATCTGCACATGATGATGATGATGAGAATTATGTAAGCCTACACCCGCGTGTGCATTTAGTAAGTGTGCATCATGTCAAGGTATGATGAAATAATGAGGGAGTAGACTTAACCCTTCAAAACTGGAGAGCCAAAATGGGGGGCCTAATATGAGAAACGAAGAAGCCACGGCAGCAAAGCGAATAGCGCTATTGAATGCCAGCACCGTGGATATGTGTTCTAATCTCTATCCAGATTGGATGTTGCACAAGCATGACATCGGTTTTCGGTGTGGGTGCCAGAAAATGGTACGAGAAGTGTTCTTCACACCTACCATTGAGTGCCGAATTTAGCTATATAAATATACTGCTAGAACCAAATAACCAAAATAGTCTCATGGCGAGGAGAAAGGTCCTTTAGACGGTTAGAATCGCGGTGGGTAACTGTAATAAACTTTTGTTTCGTTTTCCTCCTGGTGACATTTTAAAAATAGTTTCTAATAATACTACTTAAACACAGAAACCACAAACAATATCTTGCACGATTTATTGCCTGGCATGTTTTGCTGCATCTCTTTAAGTGAATACTGCAGAGTTATAAATCATGTTAAATAAATATATAATTAATACTTTGTCTGAAGAACTTAAAACACACAATAACAGGTATTCGGCCGAAATATTATTCATATATTCAATTCATATAATATATAACTGCGCAGTATGCACCTGATGAGCTGCGGCGAAATTATTTATTTCAATTGTACAACATATTCTTTGTGGCTTCTGTGTTTACATTCATAATATTAATATATTGTTTTGATTATACTTATGTATAATTACTGTTCATATAAGACATTATGAAGACAACTTATTACAAACATCAGAAAGAAGCAGTCATAATTTTTTTGGATACATCATGAGACGGACTGAAAATAAACTGGACCATGTAGTGACAATCGGAAAGATTTGTGGAAAGAGAGATAAAGGAATACAGTGTGAGAAAATGATTGGCAGTCTTGTAACATGGCACGGAAGAGTGTCAACACATTAATTGGTCGATGCCGTCGGAGATTTCTGGAGAAGCATGATCGCCCACGCAAGCCGATAAGACACTGGATGATGATGACTGTATTTCTCGGTCTTCTGAAATTCGTTTTATAACGTAAATAGATATGCAAATCACGTTTTATGTAGAAGTCTAGTTCTAGTATGTGTTATTAAATTTAGCTTCCATGTTAACGTATATTGTGTAGGGGCGTGGAAGGGATGGGGGTGTAAAGGGAGGAAATACGAACGAAAAGGGGGTGGCGGGGTGACATTCTGAACATATGGTGAATTGGTGCATAGGCCAAAAAGGTTGAGAACCACTGCGTTAGATAGAAGAAGGAGAAGGAGATTTGGTGGAGTAGGGTGCTGGGAAGAGGACGCAAGTAGGAAAGAAAGAAAGAAAGAAAGAACGAAAGAAAGAAGAAGAAGAGGAAGAAGAAGAAGAAGAAGAAGAAGAAGAAGAAGAAGAAGAAGAAGAAGAAGAAGAAGAAGAAGAAGAAGAAGAAATAAAGAAAAAAGGGGAAAAAAAGAAGAGAAAAGAAAGGAAGAAAGAATAAAAGACAGAGAGAAAGAAAGAAAGAAAGAAAGAAAGAAATTCTAATCGCTAGATTGACAAAATATTGCTCTGTTTCAACCCTTCATTCTCACGCAAACAAATAATCTTCCTATTTGCTGCCGTCAGCCAAAAATAGATCTTCAAGAACTTGATGTATGATATGTAGAATGAGTTTGCAACATTGCCAACGTCTACATCCTCCATGTTTTTGTTGTTATGTTAATATTTTTACTCTGTTGTTACAAAGATTTTATTATTAGGCATGTGTCGAGCAAACTGTCCAACCTTCAGCGTTCATGTTGATATATCACCTGCGGTGGTAATAGCATAAACACCTATTTTTTTTAAATTGTTGTTGTTCATGTGGATTTACGAATAGGTTCATTGTCCGTCTTTTCGAAACTTTACTTTTTAAGTTCATTCTGTATTTAGCTGCTGTAAATTTACTTTAACACAAGGGGGTGGAAAGGGGGGGGGGGGGTGCGAATCAAGATATAACGTATTACTATAAAAATGATTATTACGTTACTTGCCAAATTGTAACGCCTTGCGTTGGTTTCCATATACAGGTATGGGTGCCGGTGGTTCAGAAAGCATTGGCAAACTACCGAACTTAACTTGCCAAGAAGTCACAAATAGCTAAGAAATTCTGGGGTATGTTGCCACGTCCTGTAAAGGATATGTAGCAAACCCAATGTGGTAATGGACCCCCAAATGTGGGCGGTCTATGTGGGGGTCAGCTAGTAAATCCTTTTATATTCAATGGTAGAGAAAGGTCCCTCACATTTAATTCCGCTCACATTTTTCAAATCTCGTGCCCTTCAATACTTAACTACTTTCTGTTTTGCGTGTTTAAAAATACTAAAAGTTAAATTCTATACAAAATAATCTTAACAAATTGTGTCTTTCGAATTGAATATAAAAGATAGCGTGTATTAGTGGTCTTTAGTGAACGGGGATTAACCACTAGCATCATACGGGTTTCAGATATTCAAATGAAAACCGTAATAAAGTAAACATTAAATATGGCAGTTATATGGTATGTAGACGGTGGCAGTTGCTTATACACTATCATCATAGGGTTACAGATATTCAAATGAAAACCGTAATAAAGAAACGATAGTGGTTATTAGTTAGTTTAGTGGCTGGGGGTGTGAATGTGGGATGGTCGAAGGGTAGAATATTAACAGGGTGTATGAAGGTGGTGACGTAGGTATGGTGGCTTACCTCTGTCGCTGGTCATCCCTAGAAGCACGCGTGTTCCCTAAACGAGGCTCAATCGTTATATGGAGGTGGCAGGATCGAATCCCGGGGTGACTGAAAAAAAACGGTGGTGGAGAATACAAGTGGGTGGGGTGGTCGAGGGTGTGTGTTGAGGTCTGTGTGGTTGATGGTTAGTGCTGAGATCTGAGTGGTTGAGGAGTACAGTATCAACATTATGTGTGTAAATGTGGTGAAATGGCATAGCTATCGGTGTGTCTTGGGGTGCTCTGTGTTATAGGCGCTGCGTGGAGGTGGGTTCTAATCCCGACCGGTGACTATTTGGTACATTTAGTCTTCCGATAGGAATCCTGGCAGGGTCAAGAACTCCTGCTATAACAACCGCCCTCTCAACGACATCGCAGCTAGTGGTAATGTGTCCCCCCCCCCCTTTCCCCATGCTGGACAAGTCTAGTGGACTGAACCTTGTATGGGCGCAAAATGGTCTCCAAACCACGTCCTGTGAATCAAACCTGCCATAGCTGACCCGTGACCCCATCCGGCGAAAACTGACTCGTAACAAAATAAAAGTCGGAGAGTTGATGAGGTGACGAGAATCGACTTTAGAAATCAGGTGTGCAAGCAATTCGGTAAGACACACGATGTTGATGATGAGTACTCTCCTTCGCCAGTCAAGGAAGGCTCAGAGACAACGTGAATGTAATTTGATCTATTCATAGTAAATGTGCTACAAATATTTTAATCATCTCCAATGTCTTGCCAACGTGATCGCAGTAACTATAATCGTGACAATACACCATCACCGTGGCCAAAATACTTTTGACAACAGAACAATACCAAGTGTGGTAGTAGATACACCTACGAAAAACAAAGGACTTTGCGAGCCGAGCTACTGTGGAAAGGGAACGAGAAATGAACCGGGCTTATGAAGTGAATGCTCTCAGAGAGGCAGGACGAATACACGAATCGAGTGATGACTGTAAATCTGCAACTGTGTCCAGTCTTTAAGGATGTGAAGTCAAAAGAGGTGAACTAGACAAGAGGTCAAAGAAGAATGATGAACCAACACATAACTGGTGTCGTTGACCGCAAGAGGTCGTGAGAGCTACCTAGAAGGAAATACGGGTAATTAGGAACTGAACAGATGCTAGTACCAGGTCTTAGTCAGATATGACTGAGCTACCCTTTTACAGTAAACGGTACTTCCTGCTTTCTGTTGGCACCGAATGTTGGGCGGCGCTTAGGAAACCCGGCACCACACAATGTATCGGACCGAGGAGCGCAGTTGGGAGGGTACAATCCTTATCATGGTGCGAAGAAATGCAACCTAAAGACTAAATATCATGGCAGGGCAGACCAAGCCCTAAGCCTTGGTTGGCAACTGGTCTATGATCGAAGCTCCGACAGGCGGACAGTTAGACTATTCCTATGCTGATCCGGCAGTCTCTGCAGCTGGTCTTGTTTCAGGTGTATTGGTGTTACCTTTCCTCTTGAGTAAACTAGGCAGGCTACATGGGCAACACATGGTCTCTAAAATTCAGCCCACGTGTTGTGCTATTCTTTGAAGCACAATGTAAGAAACTATCGTCTGTCAAGGCGGCAATGTGCCAGTAAGTAAGCTAGATGTGTAGTGAGAATCAGTTGACTGTCTGTCAAGGCGGCAATGTGCCAGTAAGTAAGCTAGATGTGTAGTGAGAATCAGTTGACTGTCTGTCAAGGCGGCAATGTGCCAGTAAGTAAGCTAGATGTGTAGTGAGAATCAGTTGACTGTCTGTCAAGGCGGCAATGTGCCAGTAAGTAAGCTAGATGTGTAGTGAGAATCAGTTGACTGTCTGTCAAGGCGGCAATGTGCCAGTAAGTAAGCTAGATGTGTAGTGAGAATCAGTTGACTGTCTGTCAAGGCGGCAATGTGCCAGTAAGTAAGCTAGATGTGTAGTGAGAATCAGTTGACTGTCTGTCAAGGCGGCAATGTGCCAGTAAGTAAGCTAGATGTGTAGTGAGAATCAGTTGACTGTCTGTCAAGGCGGCAATGTGCCAGTAAGTAAGCTAGATGTGTAGTGAGAATCAGTTGACTGTCAAAGTGCCACCTACTGCCTATAGTACCTTACAGTGTACTGCAGGCGGGTCTTGAGCCCGAGTAATTAAGGCCGCCTGGCTAGTGCAGTCGCCACGAACTGTGCGGGTTAGGATTTCATTAAGTCCCATATATAAAATATCCACACCTTACTAAGGATTCGACCCCGGGTCTCCCGAAGGAGATCCCGGCGTTCTTAGCCACTCGGCTGGGCGCTTCCAGATAATCTGACAGCTATCTAAAATGAACACACAAAGCTATCTATTGGAAGTTGCGATGGCAAGTCTTCATCAGCAAACAACAACAAGAAAACAAAGCAATAAACAACGGGTATGACACTAGATTGACTACAATAAGTCACACTAACCATAATTAGCCGGACTCCGTGGCGAAGATGTTACGGACGCTGTTCGTATTTCCGCTTACCTGCGCTCGAAACGCAGCTGTGCGCGATTTGGCTGCAAAACGCGTTGCTCTGGGTCTTAACGAATTGGTATGAGAGCCGGTCTTTCAGAAAGCAATGGCAAACATCTGAACGTAACCTTGCCAAGAGATCACAACAGCAGTAAATTGCTGGTGTTGACAGTTGGTGTTTGTCCTGTAAAGGATATACAAAAAACAAAAAACAAAATAATATAATTAAATAAAATATAAATAAATCTCAGCTGCTTCAAATATGAAAGAGGGTGAACGCTAACAGCCATTAGCTAATACAGTATGGTGGTAATGCTAAGCTGTTTTCTCTTTGCGGGAACGACAAGCCCTCAACCAATTCATGTCCATCTTGTCTTTGTCCTGCAGCTCGCCCCATGTCCTCCCCGTATTATATATCGCTGTCTCTAATTGCTGTCTCCGTGTGTTTGTGGTTCTCTAATTGCTGTCTCTGTGTGTTTGTGTTTCTCTAATTGCTGTCTCCGTGTGTTTGTGGTTCTCTAATTGCTGTCTCTGTGTGTTTGTGTTTCTCTAATTGCTGTCTCCGTGTGTTTGTGGTTCTCTAATTGCTGTCTCTGTGTGTTTGTGTTTCTCTCATTGCTGTCTCCGTATGTTGTGTTTCTCTAATTGCTGTCTCCGTGGTTTCTTGCGTCTCTAATTGCTGTCTCCGTGTGTTTGTGGGTCTTTAATGCTGTCTCCGTAGTTTGTGGTTCTCTAATTGCTGTCTCCGTGTGTTTGTTATTCTCTAATTGCTGTCTCCGTGTGTTGTGTATCTCTAATTGCTGTCTACGTGTGTTTGTGTTTCTCTAATTGTTGTCTTCGTGTGTCTTGCGTCTCTAATTGCTGTCTCGTGTGTTTGTGGGTCTTTAATTGCTGTCTCCGTATGTTTGTGGTTCTTAATTGCTGTCCTTCGTGTGTTGTGGTTCTCTAATTGCTGTCTCCGTGTGTTTGTGGCTCTCTAATTGCGTCTTCGTTGTTTTTTGTTCCTCTAATGCTGTCTCCGTGTGTTCTGCGTCTCTAATGCTGTCTCCGTGTGTTTGTGGGTCTTAATTGCTTGTCTCCGTATGTTGTGTGTCTCTAATTGCTGTCTCCTCGTCTTTGTGGGTCTCTAATTGCTGTCTTCGTGTGTTTGTGGTTCTCTAATTGCTGTCTCCGCGTGTTTGTGGGTCTCTGATTGCTGTCTTCGTATGTTTGTGGTTCTCTAATTGCTGTCTCCTCGTCTTTGTGGGTCTCTAATTGCTGTCTCCGTATGTTTGTGGTTCTCTAATTGCTGTCTCCTCGTCTTTGTGGGTCTCTAATTGCTGTCTTCGTATGTTTGGGGTTCTCTAATTGCTGTCTCCGTGTTATTGTGGATCTCTAATTGCTGTCTCAGTGTGATTGTGGTTCTCATTCTATTTATTTTGTCCTATAGGTTACAGTGGAGCCAATCCCTATTTATTATAATGTTGTCATGTTTTCTGAACTGAATCACTGTTGTGGAATGATAAATCGTCTTATTCTGATTTCCCTTAACTGCCATGGGCTATGTTTAAAAAATTTGGTTAAAATATTGCTACAGTAGTATTCCCTATGCAACCTCTTTTAGTGTGATATTAATACACCAGGTCGGCTTGCATATTAACACCCTAAAAGTCATAACTGTGACACACCCCTACTTCCCACTTTCCGCCATTCACTTTTGTTTGGTCCAAACCTACTTTTTGTTTAGCAGCGAATCTGTTAATATGTGCCCTGTCTAGCGCCCCCCCCCCCCCCCCCCCCCCCCCCACCATCTCTTGATTCTCTAGAGGCTGTCTAAATTCTCTATTTACGTACCCAATATGTTCAATATTTTTTCTATATTGCAACATTAGAACAGGCTCTCCATATTGTGGGCCTTCACGAGGTATAAAATTGATTTCATTCATAGAAACATGAAGAGAAAAGGCCCCTGGCATGCGAGCAATACACGTAACCACATTATCTACAAAACCGTACTTGTTACCATGACAACGTCCATCACGTCAAATTTTAGAGGGGTATTTTTTCAAGCCATTCACGTTTATCAATGTAAAAGTTTAATATTCACGTTGTTTTATATTTCAGCCCTGGCCTCTTTGTTCGTGAAATTGGTACCCCGTTGCTTTGAGGGATTAAAGGTAATTACTCTCATTAATGTAGGTGGTCTCCTCATCACATAATGGTCTGATTTAATCAAGGAAAATCTTACGTCGTATCGGCTAAGTATCATCATCATCATCATCATCATCATCATCATCATCATCATCATCATTATCATCATCTAGTGAATGTCGATGAGCGTGGGTGGTGATATTTTGTCATCTCTCACGAACACCGGAGAATCTTGGGGCTGGTCTGTGCTCTTGTTCCGACTGTGACCCATGGACAAGCCATCTAGTCTTTTCTTACACCTCTGTGCCTTTCTTTTACTCTTATCCCCATCAAGTTTGACCATCCATCATGTGCCATACCGATAAGCGTGGGCGGTCCATGTTCTGCTATCTCACTTGGTAACCAGATTCGTGGATCTACTCCGTGTTTCTGTCTCGACGATGCCTCGCGGCCAAGCCACCCAGGTATTTACTTCTAGGTTTTCCCCTTGATATCTTCCCTTCGATCTTGCCAGTTGTCGCCAAGTTCTCCAAGTCATTGATGACAACTAGCAAGTTTGACAGTTGTCGGTAAAGGTTCAAGTTTATATATTCTCACATCATGCTCAAAATGTTAATCTTCTACGTCAAAATATCTCCAGTCATCATCATCATCAAGTGCCGTGCCGGCTGGCGTAGGCGTTCATGGCTCTCCATAGATCTCGGTCTTTGGTTTCTGGATCGGACTCTGCTGCTGATATTTCTCCATGCCACCGTCTCAATCCATCCAGGCATCATTCGCTTGGTCTGCTCTGCTCTCTTCCCCTCGATCTTTTCCAGTGTTACGACTGTTCTCAAATGCCTCTCTTCTTATCACGTGACCGAAGAAAGATGTTTGTCTCTGTCTTATTGTTGTATATTGTCACATAAAATCTTGGAGGTCGATCGATTACTGAGTGTTGCGCCAAACGTCTACAAAACAGCGCATCTTTAAGTGTGGGTTGATCGAGGGAAGACTATCGCGCCATACATCTGCAGGCGGCAGCCATCCTTGATGTGGTAGACGGGCTGTCGGGATGGTAGGTCGGCAGGATCTTTGTTGTGGGAGACAAGAAATTCTCTAGATACAGACCGGTAAGACTTTTTGAAGTACCGGATGATTCCCCAGATGAAAGGGGACAGTCAGTCAGTTGTTGAACATTAAGTCGGAAACGAGAGAGAAAATAGCTTCTAGACTGTCTAGTGTTGGACAGTTTGTGAGACACCAGACCCAGTATTAAAAACGGTGGGATAAACAACTTTGGGGAAGTCGACCAAATGTTGTGAAACAAACTAAGACGTGTGTGTTATTTCGAGTTCGATTCTGGAGCGGGACTACATGTCTTCGTCGCGATTTACATTGGCGGACAGTTACCTTCGTGTGATTTAGTAGTCCCAATTTTCCAAACGGAATAAAATATGGTAATTAATGAAATAAACCTACATTAGATATTTTAGGAATCGAGTGTTGTAATGTGCGTTGATAGAACGTATTATAAGAGCGTCGGCAACAGTAGCCAATCTGGCGTAGCTTAAATAGCTGGTGTGGAGATATCATTAACTCAGTGAGTAAGGACAATGTAGGGGGATAATATTTAGGGGAGATTGAGGATGGTTGGATGGGGGAAATGTCAAATGAAGGATCTACAGTGGGATCTGCTGGGTTTCTGCCTTTTCCTTTAGTCTTTCCTTGTTCTTACCATGACTCAGACGATGTGATGAGCTCCTCGGCTTATGGACAGAGGTTGGATATCTATTCTATATTCTGAGTGCTGCCGTCGGCCTACACTCCCCTAATAAAGGTCGGATCGGGTTGCTCTTACCAAGTGTGTTCTCTTCTCATACAGATTCCACTAGGTTTACAAGAAGCTAGAGAGAAAGGTTCATGGCTCGGAGCATGAAGGCAGAGTTTACTAAGAGGCTTTGCACTGGGCCCATAACCCAGAGGGTCTCTGGCCTCTGCTGAGCAGGAACGATGATTATTTAAGTGTGTTTCCTGATGTGATAGTTTACATCACAGTAAAATCAAGACACTGACAATAACACCATTACCAGGAACATTAGTTAGACATAAAATACCGGGAAAAATAACATTTGAGTTACAATTGGTGAATTCCTATCAATTACTAATTAACAAAGTGTATTACAATTGGGGAAATTCCTATGAACAGTTAAATACTAACATTGAGTTTTCCAAAGTGACAGTAACAGTATTTTAGGCTTCTCTGATCACAGATAATTTTAGGAACAGAGTAGTTACACTGTGTGTGTTAGATGATGATCATATTGGACTGTTCCACACTAATGATGACCACAGCATCGGATTGTCAAGAGCTAGCGGATGGCACGGTCGCCACTTGGCTCGAGAGACACATCAATGGGTGAGGTCTCTGTCCATCATATATGGTGCTGTGTGTGGCAGTACGTGATGAAACAGACTCTGCTCTGAGCTATTCGATCTGACTACCACATACACACTAGATTATACGACAGACATTCTACACCTACACTTTGCACACTACATGACATCTTTCTCTATTAAAATATTTTTTAAATTTTTTTAAGTACGCCAGTGGTTGTGTAGTGTTTTTTGGGGAAAAGCAGAGAGGGGGCTTGGTAAGTAGTACTCGATGTAGTAGAGAGAGAGAGAGAGATGAAGAGCGATGGGAGAGAGAGAGAGATAGATGGGAGAGTCAGAGATGAGAGAGAGACGAGAGAGAGGGAGAGAGAGAGAGTGTGATCAGGGACTTGATGTGATGTTGTGGAACAGAAAGTGGGAGATCTCATGATATGATATGGGTTTAAAAGAATGTCGGTGGTTGACTCCCTCACCCAGGGACGACACACATATGATATATATATAATAAGGAACTAATAATGTTCTAGTTCCATAGCCTGTTTCAGGCAGTCGTCGTTAGGTTACTATGCGACAGTCCAAGGAATTCGCAACATTCGTCTCAGGAACCACTCCAATAAATTTACCATTTCATGGGTTCCTTTGGAGATTACAAAGTTAGTTGCATATCCTTTACAGGACGTATTTTGAGGTCTGTGTGGTCGAGGGTTGGTGCTGAGATGTGGGTGGTTGAGTAGTACAGTATCAACATTGTGTGTGTAAATGTTGTGGAATGGCATAGCTTTTGGGGTGTCTTGGGGTGTCCTGTGTCATAGGAGCTGCGTGGCGGTGGGTTCAACCCTAGCGTTTTTGGCTGTCTGTGATTTCTTGGAAATTTTACGTTCAGTAGTTTGCCATTGCTTTCTGAACGACGGCAATCATACCATTGTATGGGAATCAATGCCAAGCGGTCTGATTCCAAATCGACAGCAGCTGTTTCCAACGCTGTATGCAGGATTATGAACTGCGTACGTAACACCTTCTCCACGGAGCCGGATGATTCTCTAGCTAGTCTAATGTAATCTGAAAAAGACATACCGCTCACTTGTGGGCCTCGCACCCATTCTTTGACATGTTTTATTCCCTTTAGAGGACATACCTGTTTTCAGCCTGACCCTATTCAGATTGCCTGCATTGTAACCAGTCAACAACCCCATAAATAACAGTTCACCGAATCTAAACATGTCTTATTTGGTTTCCATGCAACCCTTTGATATGGGTGACCTTTAGTCACTGAAGTAATTACATTTTTGTGTACATTAAATTTGGTATTCTGACTGTTGTTTTATTTCTTAACGTCCGCGCTTCTTTTGCATTTTTACATCATTTTCTAAAATGCTGTTTGAATCAGAGGACAATACATGACATGTACTATGAAATTAGCGGAACAGGTCTCATGATATCTGCACACACTTGTGGTTCACCTTTCATGACTGGCTGGTACCGACTTACTTCATGGTCAGCTTTAATAGCAACATATTGTTTCTAATCCATCTTCTTTACAAGTCTAAGTTATTTAACATCATTATCATCATCACCAACATTATCATGTGCCATGCCGATAATTATGGGCGGTCATGCCATCTCACACGATGATCATAGTATGGATCAGATGGTGATTTGCTTCATTATGCCACTAATAGTTGACATGTTTCTTGTAAAGTAAAAGAAAAATGATCCATATTCAAGAGCTGGCATATTGAAGAAGGTTGATATTAAACACATAAAGCAAGAAAAATTGAACTATTTTGGCACTGAAACGCCATGAAAGTTTGGATCGAGAACAATAATGAAGGGGGATATGCTGGGAACGAGAGGAAGATGAAGGCCAATAGAAGATAGGGCAGGCTGTGCGGAGATCTCCAGAGGGTGTATCCGAACGCTAGACATCGTGCTTAGGATCGCGAGTTTCCGGAAGGTTTTATGGGGGAAAGGTTCTGCTAAGACATGCTACGAATGTGAGGAAGGAATACCATGTGGCTAAGCCATCTAAACATTTACCTCTCTGTCTTCCCTTGTTTTTATCAACTTTTACTCGTATCACTACTCTCAATCATGCTAGACTGTCACAGGTTCTCAGGTATTTTCTTCTTCTTACAACATATCCAAACAATCTTGACTATCGACGTCTAATTTATCTAATCACTGTACAGTTGTCATTTGTTAAGACGGTTTATCACTTGGAAATGTCTTAATATATCGACAGGCTATGCCCGGTCAATAAATCAATGACACAGGTAGTTCATAACTGATTAAGTGCCATGGGATAATTAATCGCCTATAGCGACCTCTCGTATCTGCCATGGGCTTATATATCGTCGATATGTTATCATTGTTTTATTAATACACGTCTGCTACATGTGTTTGAACAATGTATCAACTCTGACATTACCTACTTCCATTTTCCTCACTCATCTTGTTGTTCCTAAAACCTACTTTTTGTTGTTTTGTTACAGAGAATCGGTTACCTTCTATAGAATGCACTAATCGTACCCTTAATCTCGTCGAACAAACATTTCTCTTCCCGTATCTGGTTGGATTTATTTTCTAACTCTAAGGATGAAGATTCACGGCAGAATCTTTGTGATGTAACTCATTATGCTCACTGTCTGATGATGACACAATCTCAGGCTCAGCATTTCTTCGGGGCTACAATAAACATAGATTTACACAGCTCATGTTGTATGTTTCCTTTATCCTATATTGTATTCAGCAGCCCGGTTAATTAATCTTTTCCATATTCTTCTAAGTCTTTGACGATAATTACAGTTTTTAATATTGTTAGGAATCAGGATCTTGCCAGAGTTTGTATGATTATAGGCATTCTTTTTTTTTAAACGCTCGCTCGCTATGAACCATTCTCGCTACTTCTAGTTGCACAATACTGAATTTTGCGTGTGGATTAGCTTTCCCTATTACCAGTGTCCCTCGCTATCAGGTGAACCCATTCCCACTTCAGAGGTACTTGTAATGTATGTCTCCAAGTCATGGACGAGAAGTCAACAGTTTAGTCCAGCTGAGCAGTGTAGGTGTTGAACCCACTACCTCGGCATCAGCACACCGGGCGTTTGAAAAGCAGCGTTCTTACCTATTCTGCCATGCTGACCTGATTGGGCGTTAAATTATCTGTCTAGTCTAGTTTGATAAGGACAAACCGCACCCTCCTGGCACTCGCACTCATTATGTACCAGGATCTATGCTCTATGGTGGACACACCTCTTTGCGTCCATTCAAGATTTTGCTCTTTGTAACCAGCAGCCTTTCCCCACCCCCAGCCCAGCCCATCGAAGCTCATTGTGTCTATCTTCAAAATCGGTGCTCCTTGTTAAAGAAATAGCAAACTGTTCCTCACGTGATTAGTTGTACATGTATTGTAAATAGGCGGATATTGTATATAATATTACATCACTGGTCGTGGCCATCATGCCTTCTTTAGCTTTCAAGCAACCCGTTGATATGGGCATTCTTATGTTACGGAACTCATTTATTCTTGTGTACATTCAATTGCTATTCTTTATGTTGTTTAGTTATTCCCTCCTATTCATCGTTGTTCACATTCAGATGCAAATATACATAAATGCGCAGAACGCATAAATCAACTCTAGCTTGCTGACATTTCCACTGGATTTGTCCTGAAGTGGAGAGGACGTAGACCACACAGGATTTCTCTGTTCTGCATTTGTCCGACACTTCCTGCATCAAATGTTTAGCTGTAATTTTACCAGTTTCTCAATTTCCCTTACATTTTCCTCAAAACATGCTTCTTTCACACATGCGAGAGAGTGTGTATTAGTGTGATATTGAGTGGGTGAATAACTGTCATGCTTTAGTAAATATTGTAAGTATGTAGTTAGATGCATATTATGTGTTTATGCATGTTTATGTGTCTGTGTGTGTGAACGTAGTATCTGACTGCCTGCCTGTCTCACTAACAGGAGGTAATATGCATTGCTATGTTCATACCATTCAATTGACAATGCTTTTCTTCTATGTGGATGTAACATGCGCAATTGATAATTGATCTACGAACGATGAGTAGTTGAAAGGGCACAAGTAAGACGGACCAGCGAAAGTAAAGTTCGTTCGGTAATTCGTTCGTTCGTTCTTTTATTCTGTTACATAATTATTTATATTTTTTTTTTCATTGAATCATTTATGTTGCTTTGGTTTTTTTTATGTTGTACATCCTACCCCATTTTCGCATTAGTTTTAAGACGTCGTCAGCCATCCATTTCTGCCGGCCTTTCATCTTCAGTTTCGCGATAGATGTTTCTGCAGACTGTCTCACGTTGTTCAATATTTTCCATTGATCATTATTATCTTGAAATAGAATTTCTAGATCAAAAAATCTATCACAGCTGCTATTCGTTCCCATATCGACTACTTCAGGATCAAGGGAAGAGAGAAAGAGACAGACAGACAGACAGACAGACAGACAGACTGACAGACAGACAGACAGACAGACAGACAGACAGACAGACAGACAGACAGACAGACAGACAGACCGACCGACAGAATGAGACAGAAAAAGAGGGTAAGAGAGAGATTAGGAGAGAGAAATAGAGAGAGAGACAAAGAGTGGGAGAGGGAGAAATACAAATTGAGGGAGAAAGAGAGAGTGTGGGAGAAATGTAGAGAGGAAGAGACAGAGAGAAAGAGAGTGGAGGAAAGAGATAGAGAAAGAGAGTTGAGAAAGACAGAAAAAAGTAGAGAAAGAAAGAGAGAGAAAGGGCGAGAGAGAGAGAGAGAGAGAGAGAGAGAGAGAGAGAGAGAGAGAGAGAGAGGAACGGAAACAGATAGGGAGAAAGAGACTGAATGGGTGAGAGAGAAACAGAGAAATATACACGGATAGAGAAATAAAGAATAAACAGAGAGAGTGAGAGAAAGCGATAGGACAGGGAGAGAAAAAGAGAGAGAAACGGGTTTGAAGGTGAGAAAGAAAGAGAGAGATACAGATTAGAGAGATACAGAGAAAGAGAGTGAAAGAAAGCGAGTAAAGCAAAAGCAAAAGAGAGAACAGGAGAGAGAAAGAGAGGGGAGAAAGATAGTAAAGGGGTGAGAGAAAAAGAGAGAGATACGGATAGAGAGATAAAGAGATTAAGGAAAAGGCTGAGAGATGAGAGAGAAAAAAGAGAGAGAAAGAGAGAGAGAGCAGAGAGAAACGGAGAGAGAAAGAGAGAGAGAGAGAGAGAGAGAGAGAGAGAGAGAGAGAGAGAGAGAGAGAGAGAGAGAGAGAGAGAGAATGGGAGAGAGAGAGAGAGAGAGCGTACTCTATCCATTTCCTATGTTTTTCTTTTTACAAAGACCATACATCCCAAATACCATAAAAACCCAAATCTGCGCGAGCAAGAGGCGGAAGCATCATTTTCTAAATTACCCCTTCCTATTTGAAGGGCACCTGTTTATACATCATTTGTTGTCCAGCTGGTTCAAGTGTCCCACATATATCTGTCCTTGTCTTCTTTCTCTCTCCTGCCCAGTATTGTCCTACATCAGGCCTTGTTTTCTCTAGCCCCTCTTATCTGCCGACTGCCTGGGCGGCGTGGTTAGAGCTCTTGCCTGCCAGCCCAAAGGTCATGTGTTCGAATTCCCATCAAGAAGGTCATTATTGTTGTTGCTCTGGCCAGGGCTACCAGGTGGACTCAGCATTCAGAAAATGTTGTGGGAAGTAAATTCGACCAATATAATATTAATCACATTACTTATAGAGTTTGGTTAAGTAGGTAAGGCACATATGACAGGTCTCGCAAACCGATAGGGAATTTACTGGATCATAGAAACGTGCTCATGAATCATGGAGGAAACTGGAAGAAAGGTGGCAGTCACAGGCGCTGGAACTTCAAAAGGCTCACTCCATGACTCCTAACAACAACAACAACAACAACAACAACAACAACAACAACAACAACAACAACAACAACAACAACAACAACAACAACAACAACAACAACAACAACAACAACAACAACAACAACAACAACAACAACAGCAGCAGCAGCACCAACAACAACAACAACAACAACAACGGCAGCGACAACAACAACAACAACAACAACAACAGCAGCAGCAGCAGCAGCAGCAATAGCGGCAACAGCAACAGCAGCAGCAGCAGCAACAGCAACAACAGCAACAACAATAACAACAACAACAACAACAACAACAACTGATCGAGTACAGATTCATCTAGAAATTTAGAGGTAGTGCAATGTATCCAATTTATCGTTTAGATTGAAAATGAATCGTTTACTTCTGCTGTCGGAACTCAAGTAAAACAAAACCGAATGATCTCATAGCTTGGTACTCCTCCGAATAACGGTCCCAAATTATTTATTGTCAAAAGTATCCCTTACAGGGCCTCTTTGGGTGATATAATTAAAAATATGAAACACTACGCACAAAAATATAAAACTGAGAAAATCGAATACCCACAAATAATATTTGACAGTTATATGTGGAAATTGTACGTACAATAAATAATTTGGGACCGTTATTTATTATGCACAGTTATTGCGTGTGTGGTGGACTGGTAGACAGATCGGTGGATGCAATAAAAGTTATTGGACCTGGAGGGCCCTCACTGTCGTTGGAGTATATACCTTTCAGTTATATGTGCAAATACGTACGTACAAGATATAGATATACACTCCGACGACAGTGAGGTCCCTCCAGGCCCAGGAAGCATTGTATCCATCGATAGGTCTAGCAGTCCACCAAACACTCAATGACTGTATATATCGTCTCTGAATCAGCATATCGCCCCCGAACGAGCATAATCAACTAAAGAGGCCCTGTAAAAGATACTTTTGACAATATATAATTTGGCACCATTATTCGGAGGAGTGCCATAGCTTTGTCACATCCAGCGACCCGAGGAAAACAACGAATAGTGCTATTTCACAATACCCGGAAATGAGGGTCTCCGTCACACACACATGCATGCGGTCACACGTTAGATCCATGTTTCGAAAACTATGTATTGGCCAGTATTTGTGTCATAGAAGCACCCTACTGTTTAACACGCGTGTTGCTAGAACCAGGGTCTTCATTTGACGTCTTGTGAGCAGAAAATTAGCACGTAAAAAACAATAGACGTCAGTTGCATATCCTTTACAGGACGCTTCAGTCAACACTAACATTTTTTTTGGCTGTTTGCGATTTCTTGGCAATTTTACGTTCAGTAGTTTGCCATTGCATTCTGAACGACCGGTACTCAAAGTATTGTATCTGCGATTTCTTGGCAATTTTACGTTCAATAGTTTCCCATTGCTTTCTGAACGACCATATTGGCAGCAGCTGTGTTTCGAACGCGGTATGCGGGATTACGAATTGCGTCTATAACCCCTTCGTCACAGAGCCTGTCCATCATCATCATCATTATCATCAACATCATCATCAACATATTCGAATAAATACTGATTCTGATATATATATATATATATATATTGTAAATTCTAACTCGCCATGTGGTACTCTTTGTTTTTGTTTTCCCAATTCGCTTCTCTCCATAATTATCTATTTTCTAGACTTTCATGAGTTTTTACATCCCAAAATATGTAATTGTCTTTATCTATATAATCAATCTTCTTCAATATATGTTCTTGTTGGACAGAATAGTAAAATCTCTTTGAGTGCAGTTTTAATACTCAAGTACAAGCAAGGATTGTTAAGGATCTCGTAATCTTATCAAGGAGCGACCACAGATACTACGACATATGTATGAGTCGAACATGTAGACCCCACGACCACCTTTTCCTCAAACTGAACTTTTGTAATACGTAACATTATAATGGGACAGGATTAGAGCGAAAAGAGGTCTAAAATGGGGTTTAGAATGCAACAAGATTGACTACATTGCACCAGGTTGTATCCCATATTGCTCTTTCAACAGGGCGTCCTGCCGAAACCGTATCGCTAACTTGGTAGCTTCAGAGACGACCCTCAGAAGTCTCTAAGAAAACTGCACGACGTGCTTGCTTGCTTGCTTGTGTTCGTTGGCTTGAGCTCCAACGTGAAGTCCTGTATGTCGGATGAAGGCATCCTGGTGTCCAACATCAGTGTGATGTCATACAGGACCTGAGTTTTGCGTGAGTATCCGTTGTCCCATGTCTGGCTTATTGGTGTGCAGACTGATGGTTCCTCGCCATACAGGCAGACACTCTCCGACTTCGGAGGAATCGGCGATCCTACTGACTTTAGCCAGGACCCCGAAGGGACCTGTTGCCCAGGACGCTCGACGAGGACGCGTCAATAGGTCTTGGCCAGTATATAACCCGGCCCTGGTGCCTTGGAAACACCTCTGCGTCCCACTGCACGACGTAAACTGAACGACGTGGCCCAGAATCGAACCCTCAACCTTCAGGACATGAGACAGACGTTATAACCATTAAGCCACGCAGACTCCCAGAAGAAAAAGAGGCTTCACCAACCCCCCCAATTGTTGCTTGTTGAGGCTATTGCCTTCATGGTGCAATCTGCTTGTATCTATCTATATTGGCATGCACTTGTTTAGAGATTCCCATTCTACGTGTTATGTTAAGCGTTATCCCTGATCAATCATGTCTGTGCCTTCCCTGGGCTCCTAGTTTCAGCAAGATAAGTAATTCACTTAAAATAACAACGTGTCTGGGTAAATGTTTCTGTTAAGATTCGCCTCTGAGCAGAGGGGTTCTCAAACTAATGCAGTGTGACCATCTTTTATTCAAGTAATTTATTAATACATTGATGCAGTAGAAGGAAAGGTCCAACTTCAAGCGTATTAAATAAATCAAATGAAATATGTAGATTCCATAAATCACACACACATGAACAATCCATTTACAGCAATCAAAGCTCTTTATCAGCGCTGGAGGACTTGCATTGAAGGCAGTGGTGACTGTTTTAAAAAATGACACATTTGTTCTTTACTTTTTTTCAGAAAGAGAGATAGAGGAAGACAGCGGGAGACGATTCTTGACAGCCTTGTGTCATGGCACGGAAGAGAGTCAACACACGAATTGATCCATGCCATCGGAGATCGCAATTTGGGGAGAGGCATGATCGCCAACCCAGCCGACAAGGCACTGGATGATGATGATGAATCAGCAAA
The DNA here is from genome assembly GCA_014155875.1 of Cepaea nemoralis. NCBI lineage: Eukaryota > Metazoa > Mollusca > Gastropoda > Stylommatophora > Helicidae > Cepaea > Cepaea nemoralis. The sequence goes on along the minus strand of JACEFZ010028434.1, from coordinate 764,387 downwards.
ATAAAAATTGAAAATAAGAAAAACATTTACGGTTTTCATTTGAAGCCCCCTCATAATCAGCCATATGATATTTCGCTTGGCTACCGAGCCAGGGAGCTTGTGTTCTAATCCCTTCGAAATGGAGATTCTTGTTGTAAGTTACCCGGGCTGGCAGATCGACCCGCCTAAAATGGATAGCAGGAAATGTCCGGGGAATTAACGTCTGTCGGCCTGGTATTGACCACATCAATCATCGAGTGACCATCGGTCTAAAATATGGGTCCAGTACGGCAGACCCAATATGTCTCCGGGCATTGGAAATGGGGTCCTTTACTTTTTCCTGTTTTTTTTCTAAATCTCGATGAAACGACATATAGTCAGTTAAATCATCCGTCTGATCACAAACATTAAGAGTCAACTAAATCATCTTTCTGATCTCACATTAGTAGTCAACTACATCATCGTTGTGGCGTAACATTCATATTTGCATTATGATATATCTGTCACTGACATAAATAGTTATATTTCTCATCTTTCTGGCGGAAATTTGATTGTCAACTAAATCATCTTTTTGACCTCACATTACTAGTCGACCAAATCATCTTTCTAACCCAACAATAATAGGCAGCAGTCATCTTTCTAATCCCAAATATAAAGAGCCAACTAAATCATTTTTATGATGCCCTAACATTAGTAGCCAACTATATCATCTTTCTGACATCAAACATTAAAAGTCAAATACAGCATCTCACTGACACCCAAACATTTGTCGATATGAGGGGGGGGGGGGGGGGGGGGGGGGTGCGTGGTGGGGGAGGGGGGTTTCAAATAAACACTTTAAAAGTGTCATTTAAATTACAATAACAATGCCATTATCTTTAACCTGTCAATATTAGTTTTCAGGAAATCAAGAGAATTAAGCACGTGACATCACGGTGCAGACGAACATGGTGACGTCATAAGGACAGTTTAAAGATGGCCGCAAGACTTTTGACATGCTCCAAAAATACCTTCGGCACTGAATCAGTTAAATATTACTGGCTCCAAAAGTTCGATGACTTTTTTTTGCACTCATCATGTGCCATGCCGATAAAAGTTGGCGTTCATATTTCGCCATTTCACTCGATCATCAGAGTCCTAGATCAGCTCTGTGTTCTTGTCTCTACAATGTAATGTTGCCATGCCATACAGATATTTACTTCTCTGCCTTCTTATTGCTTTTCCCCTAAATCTTGCCAGTTGTCGCCAAGTTCTCCAGCTTGATTCTCCTCATAACAAACCACAAATATCTTGACTGTCTACGTCTAAATTCTCTAATCAATTTACGATTTCCATTTGCCTCTTGTAGGACTTACTCATTGCTTTATCTTTGTTTTGCACTTGTGTCTGGTATTTCACGGTTTAGTCTTCCAACCAGGGTAATGTCAAATCGTAGGAACAAGTTGCGGTTTGAGCTTAAGAACAGCTGACATGTGACTACGTTTTAAGTTTGAAACATTTGGTTTAGTTTCGTGTTTCCGTTACCTCTAAGAATTTCAACCTCGAAAGAGAAGTTATAATTAGTGACCATCCAGGATTAATAATTCCGTAGTAAGCCACCTTTGGGGTATTAATCTGAAAAGAATTATTGTCCATATGAGAGGGGACGGACTCTCTATGGTCAGATTTTTTGTCCAAAACCTGCGACTGGCCTAGCAAGCCGGCAGGGGATCTTCATACTGCTCGTAGAAAACTAAGAAGTATAAACGGACTGACCCTAATGGATATAGAGAAGGCAATGATAATGGACTACGAGATAGATCAGCGACTCAAAACATAGGCACACTGAACATATGCGGTTTTATTATTAAAGAAGAAGAAATTATAGAAACAATGGAAGAGAGGAAAATTGGACTGATGGGAATAGCGGACACTAGAATAAAAGGGACGGGGTGTAAGGAGATCCACCACAGTTACACATTTGCCTACTCGAGAGCGAGACAGCAAGAAAGGGCAAAACACGGTGAAGGGATAGCTTATTGAACCACGGCTAGCAAAAGGAATAATATAATATATATAATATATATATATATATATATATATATATATATATATATATATATATATATATATATATATATATATAGAGAGAGAGAGAGAGAGAGAGAGAGAGAGAGAGATAAGAAAGAATCATAACAGTGAGATTAAAAGAACAAACAGAAACAATTACTACAAAGGTAAAAAATATACACACCTAGTAATACAAACAAACACGACGAAGAATGTGAGGAGTTCTACAAAGACATCTGTTATTTGCTAAATAAAATATAGAAGCAAGAGAACATCATAGTTATGGGATAATTCAATGCAAGACTATGACATAACAGAGCAGGCATAGAACAATATCTTGGAGCATTTGGAGACAAACATAATGAAAGAAATGATAATGGAAATGACTGATAGTGCTATGCAGCCAACACGACCTCTATATAACAAACACATTCTATAAACACAAAGACTCACAAATATATACCAGGTGTAAATGGAACTATCTAGATACTAAAACCCAAAAATGATTTTATATGTGCAAGAAATAACAGAAAGAGAAAAAATATTTTAGCTGCAAGGGCAGTGCCCAACTTAAGTATAAACACAGACCACAAAATAGTTATTTCCACAATAAGATCCATGAGAAGAAACAAGCAAAGAGCAGGAAAATATATGCCATGCGAATCGGTAAACTTAAATAACCTCAAAGACGAGGCAGTGAGAAAGAAATATGAGAAAGAACTAGCTGAAATCTTTGTAAATTTAACCATAGAAAGAAAAACTGTGGAAGAAGAATTTGATTGTTCAAATAAAAAACAAAAAAAGAAACACGTGGAACCACGAAAAAACGCAAATCACGGATAAAAAAATAACAACTTTGTTGAACGCAGTGGTAAAGAAAGCTGTCAAAGACAAAGAAGAAAATTATAAAAAGTGTATGACGGGCAAACGGGGCAGTGATTACATAGAATATAGAAATTAACAACCAGAGTAGAACCCTTTGACCCAACTGAATTAATTAACAGCGAAAAGAAGAACCAATAAGTGAACACAAACAAATCCTAATAAGATGGAAGCAGTTCTTCGAACAACTTCTCCATATGCCATCAGATGCCACAGGAATTCAAGAAACCTACACAGATGCTACCGAAGAACTAGAACCAGATGTACAGTAAGAAGAAATTACAGAAGCCGTCAGATTAGTCCCATTGAACAAATAACAGGGACAAGACGAAACACTTAAGGAACTAATGAAAGCAGCAAGAGCAGTAGGAACAGCATGGCTACATAGACTATTCAACCATATTTGGGTAGAACAACAGACACCACGAGACTGGCGAAACGCCATAATTATTCCAATTTGGAAAAATAAATACATAATAAAGGCAGTAAAAGAGAATGTACCCAATACAGAGGCTTTTACCTTTTGAGTCATACAGGGAAACTATACTGCAAAATTCTAGAGAAAGGACTGCAACCTATAATATAACCCCAGCTATGCCAAATATAACTTGGATTTAGGAAAATATAAAGGATGCACAGATGTCATTTTTGCCCTTAGACAATTTATAGAAAAATTAATCGAATTTAATGAAACACTCTACTTAACCTTTGTCGACCAAAAAAAAAAAAAAGGCATTTGATAGAGTAGACAGAAACAAGCTGTAGAAAATCCTTAATTAAACTATATGGAGAGAGTATACATCTAACATGCCTATGTAGAAGCTTATACAACAACAGCGAATGCATAGTGAGAGCAACTGGAGGACACTCAGAACCCTACACCATAAGATCTGGAGTACAACAAGGGTGTGTCCTGTCCCCTCTCTTGTTCATAACCTATATAGATTACATATGTAAAGAAACCAGCCAAACAGAGACTACAAGAACACCGCATTAAGAAAAGAACACAGAAGAAGAACCATCGGCAAATTACACCATTAAAGAACTCCTATTTGCGGACAATGAAGCATTAATAGCAAAATCAGAAGTTGAATTACAAGACCACATGAACAGTTTAAACGAAACGTGTAAGGAAAATAAAAATTAGCACAAGTAAAGCAGAGTCAATGACTATAACCAAAGAAGAAAAAACAAGAACGATTCACCTAAACGAACACCCCCTGAAACAAGTGAAGAGCTTCAAGTACCTACGAAGTATAATATCACCAAATGGCAAATCAGAAGACGAAATCGAAACTGTGCAATAAGGCAAACCAACTCATTGGACAAAAGGCACCAATACTAAGAACAAACGTGTATCAATAGTTATAAGAAAGCACTTTACAACACAAACTTTCTACCAACTCTATGTTACCATAGCCAAACCTGGACAATGACAGAAAAAGAGAAAAGAAAAATCACAATAACAGAAATGAGATTCCTGAGAATAATACTCAATATAACCAGAAAAGAGAAGTTCAGAAATGAAGAAATCAGACCTAAAGTTTGGGTTACATTACCGCTACATTTTATTAGAAGGCAGCAAGTCAAATGGTTCGGCCATGCAAGTAGGTTACCAACTAACAGTATGCCACAACAAGCAATGATTACAGACCAGAGGGAAGCAGAGGAAGAGGCCGATCATGTAAACGATGGGCGGAGGGAATAGCAGAGTCCATGGGAATATCTATACATGAAGCTCATAAGAGCGCACTCTCCTGCTGTTTATACTTCACCTCGACACCGCAAGGTACAATAGGAACACGTTGAGATGAGGTGAGATGAGATGAGATAATGTCTTGATAACAGAGAATCTATTTATAGAGACAACTGCAACGATTATCAACCTGTATGGTCACTGCCAAGAAGGAAGGAAATGCCAAGACTACATATAGATTTGATGATTATAAAACTAAACCCATGTATGATAATGATATACTCAAATTCAATCCGATGGTGAAACCGAGTTAGTAAACTAGGCTGAGATTTTCAGTGCATGCTGCATAGAAAGAATTTAGAGCGCTTATTCAGGATGATTTTGGATTCAGAATGATCCTTTGCAATTCAAAGCAATTCATGTTAAACTTCATATCACTTCATTCATTGATAGCATTAATCCTAACGATGTCCATCCAAGTTTCAATAAGAGCGTAATTGAGCCGTAAAATCAATCCGGCTGGCTAAATGTTTCTGATAAGACAGAGTGTTGGCATCAATGGTTCCAAAACTTCAGCTCTCTGCAGGGGGCACTCTAGGAATGCTGGAATCAAACCAAACTGTTTAAGAAATAATGCAGATAGCAACAATATGGGTAAGCCGTCGACCTCGAGCTCTAAAGGTCCATGGTTCGTTTTCTGACTATGTCGTTCAGATCACGTATGTAATTTTTTCGGAGGTCCCTGAGGGTCATGGCTGTAACTGTAGAGTTCGTGCTTTGTGCGATGCTCTCGGCAGGCGGCTTGTCATTCTACGGAGACAGACAGACCCAGAGTGGGTAAATCCCGTAGCAATGAAATAGATACTGGTGCCTTAAATCTTTACAGTTAGAATATTCTGGAATGTAGATATTGGGCGTCTGCGCTGCGCCAAGGCGCGCAATGAGATACATGGTTTTGATGCCGCAGTACCAACAAATAGAAAAGAAATACTATATTCAGTAAATATCATTTCATATTCGGGAGATCGTGAGATAAGTACCACACATTTAAACATCTACATTGTTTTTCACTCTGCTCATTATGTAGTGTCGTCTCCGAGTTTTATATGTTACGTTTTTCGTATTGTTGTTTGCTGATGAAGGCTTGCCGCCAAAACATAGCTGTTTTTGATAATCGTATTATGTAAACAAACCCGCCGTCTTGTATTTGTATATTGTTTACATTCCCACAGAAGTACTTGGTTCTGCCTCATTTCATTAATACATTTAGATTCATTTAATCGTTGCCATTAAAACGGAAAGCTATCCAACAGTTAAGACAATAAAGAGAGTGAAAATTGCAGCGATTCTGCTAAAGGGATTTAAGAAAAAAAAAACGAAAGAAATAAAATAAGTAATATTTGATCATGTCTATCGCTCCCTGTCTTCAGAATAATTCATCAACGTATAAATACTGTTTCGTGTCCACTCTTTAATGATATACATGTTTACACACAGAACATGCTGGTGTCGTGGCAAACGAGTCGGCGGATACATTGGCTGGATCTGCACTGCTCGGTTGATTATTGGTGCATGCTAAGTCAGGTGTGGTCGGATCTTAGGGATCGTGTGTATAATGCAGAAGAACAGATAAATCATACCATCCTGGAGAAAATTGTGCTACACTGGATCTGACCGATACTCAGAACTCCGAATAAAGGCCATTCGGATACATTATCAAATTGTTACTGGTACAATTCGTATTGGGACTCTTCGCTGGCTGTTGAAGATAAGGACGGACCTTATGGGAATGTCCTGAGTGCTGTGATGTCGGTTCTGGTCTCAACTCATCTCTTTAATGTTATCAGTCGAGGATTCTCTCGTGTTTCTCTTGTCTGTTTTTTTCCCCTCACCTATTCTATAGCGGGTTCCTTTGAGAGGGTGTAAGCTTAACTGCATTTCTATTTTCCCTCAGCTCTCTGTCTTTCTATTGTCCCTCAAATCTCTGTCTTTATATTGTCCCTCAACTCTTTGTCTTTCTATTGTCCCTCAATTCTCTGTGTTTCTCACTGTCTCTGTCCCTCAATTCACTTTCTATTGTTCCTCAACCCTCTGTCTTTTTATTGTCCCTCAAATCTCTGTTTTTCTATTGCCACTCAACTCGCTGCCATTCTATTGTCTCCAAGCTCACTGTCTTGTTATTGTCACTCAACTCACTGTCTTTCTATTATTCATCACATCGATGTCTTTCTATTGTCCCTTAACACTCTGTTTTTCTATTGTCCTCCCAAATAATTGTCTATCTATTGTCCCTAAACTCTCTGTCTTTCTATTGTCCTTGAACTCTTCGTCCTTCTATTGTTCCTCAAATCTCTGCCTTTCTATTGATCCTCAAACAGTTGTCTTTCTAATGTCCCTCAACTCTCTGTCTTTGTATTGTCCCTCAACTCTGATATTCTAATGTCCCTCAACTCTCTATTTTTCTATTGTAGTTAGTTCTATAGCACACTCATGTAACTGTAACAGGTGAATATAGTGCCATAGCACATACATGTAACTGTAACAGGTGAATATAGTCCTATAGCACATTTATGTAAATGTAACAGGTGAATGTAGCCCTATAGTACATACATGTAACTGTAACAGGTGAATGTAGTCCTATAGCACATTTATGTAACTGTAGCAGGTGAATATAGTGCTACAACACATACATGTAACTGTAACAGGTGAATATAGTGCTATAGCACATTTATGTAGCTGTAACAGGTGAATATAGTGCTACAACACATACATGTAACTGTAACAGGTGAATGTAGTCCTAAGTAAATACTATCTTTGTGGTTTCTTCGTGGCGAAGTGGTCAAGCTCCGAAGTTTGTGGATTCGATTTCGGGCTTCGTCCTTCGGTTCATCGGTGAATTTTTTCGGAGACACATGTGGGTCGTCGCTGGAGCTATGGAGTTCGTGCTTTGTGCGACACTTTCCGCGCTGCGGAAAGAGACCGAGCCATTTGGGATAAAACCCCGGTGCAATGAAGTCGACCCTGTCGACTTTTAAGCGATTTTTTAAAGCGACCTTTGGGATGTGGAATGTTAGACCACCACTTATGCTAGGCCACGTTATATGAATTGGTGTGGACAGTTGCTTTTTTCGTCGACATCTCTCAGAAAGTTCTCAAGACTTGCTTTACCTTCGTCGGAGTTGTTTATTTTACGGACAATGGCAAATGGGAAAGCTAATCCATACGCAAAAATCAAGCCAGTACACTGGAAGCAATAGCAGAAACTATGCTTGGGTTCACAGTGAGCGAACGCGTTGTGGTGTCATTTTCTATGTCCAAAGTCTATCGTCGCCGTTTAAGTGAATAAATCTAATGGTGGTCAAATCACATGTGTTTGCGTCTCTGCCACGGTGGCTTTATTGTAAATAGGAACAAGAGGTCATTAGTAGCCAGTATAAAGTAAGGAGCACCGTTTAGATTTCAACAGTTCTATAGCTCTGTTTGATAGTTTCTTCTTCTTATAGTCTATGCCATGTGTCGTTCGTGGTCACGCCTGTCCTCATCCTCTGCCTCTTGCACAGTCAGCCATTTCTGATACTGACGTTCCTCCATGCCATGTTGTCAAACTCGAACATTCGCGGAAAATAATGCTACGTCTTCGGGGGATTGAATCCGGACCAATATTTTGTAAGCATCATCTCTAACTGATACACTACAGCGGCTCTTTGTTGAGGCGTGGGATATCAAAATAATATCACGGTCCGAACATGGGGCATCTATGTCAATTACAGTCCATGGCTTCGCACACAGACTCATGTCCTTGCCCTATTTGTGTTGGTGAGCTGAGTTCATTTGTCCCGCGGTACGCATTTAACAGTGTGACACTTGAGACCACATACCAAGAGACATTTGGATCCACATATCGAGGGACATTTGGATCCACATATCAAGAGACACCAGGATTCACATACCATGGGAAACTTGACTCCACATAACGAGGGACACTTGGATCCACATAAATCACTCATACTTGGATCCACATATCGAGGGACACTTAGATCCACATATCGAGGGACACTTAGATCCACGTATCGAGGGACACTTAGATCCACGTATCAAAGAACACTTGAGTTCAAATATCAAGAGGCACTTGGATCCACATAAATCGTCTACTCTTGGATCCACATATCAAGGGAGTCTTTAGTTCACATATCACAGGGACAACATGAAGGGACAATTGATAAAACATATCACAGGACACATGTGCCATTAGATTTATAACAAGCACTTATAGAACCAAGTGGAAATCACAGCATCGATGCCACAAGATGCATATTACCTGTCCAGCAGAGAAGAACACTTTAGACTTGTCAGACTCCGGACAGGGCACAACAGACTGGAATATCACATATTAAAAGTCGCTTAAACGTCGACAGGGTCGACTTCATCGCACCGGGTTTTATCCCATATGGCTCGGTCTCTTTCCGCAGCAGCGGAAAGCGTCGCACAAAGCACGAACTCCGTAGCTTTTAGCGACGACCCACAGGAGTCTCCGAAACATTTAACTCTTAAACCGAAGGGTGCGGCCCGGAATCGAACCCACAACCTTCGGAGCACGAGTCAAACGGCTTGACCACTTCGCCACAGAAGCTCCCCCCACATATATCACATATTTAGTGAACCAAAGTTAGGAGACACTGATGCATGTAACCGTGGAAACTAATAAAATTGCAACAATTGTTGTAGGAGTGTCCAACATATGCTGAATAGAGACAAGTATTTCGCCCTACACCAGCTCCATTTTTATGGAGCTGCCAACAATCTCAAGTTGACTGCGACTTTGTTTGGATTAATTCATATTTGCGCCTGAAGGTAAACGAAGAAGAAGAAGAAGAAGAAGAAGAAGAAGAAGAAGAAGAAGAAGAAGAAGAAGAAGAAGAAGAAGAAGAAGAAGATGAAGAGAAGAAGAAGAAGAAGAAGAAGAAGAAGAAGAAGAAGAAGAAGAAAAGAAGAAGAAGAAGAAGAAGAAGAAGAAGAAGGAAACTAGAGAAGAAGAAGAAGAAGAAGAAGAAGAGAAGAAGAAGAGAGAAGAAGAAGAAGAGAAGAGAAGAAGAAGAAGAAGAAGAAGAAGAAGAAAAGAGAAGAGAAGAGAAGAGAAGAAGAAGAAGGAAGAAGAAGAAAAGAAGAAGAAGAAGAAGAAGAAGAAGAAGAGGAAGAAGAGAGAAGAGAAATAAGAAGAAGAAGAAGAAGAAGAAGAAGAAGAAGAAAGAAGAAGAGAAGAAAGAAGAAGAAGAAGAAGAAGAAGAAGAAGAAGAAGAAGAAGAAGGAGGAGGAAGAGGAGGAGGAGGAGAGGGAGAAGAAGAAGACAACGAATAACTGTGTTCCCATTACACTACAATGTGGCAAAAACGACAAATTAACATTCAGTTATTTAAAACAGTCACATTTTAGACGTCTTGGTCAAATCCTTGTTTCTGTTTGAATCTTCCCGTGACGCCTGCACCTCTTCCGTGCAGCACCCATATCTCACGCGGCACTATTTGGGAACCGTGTTCATGAAACACGAAGAGTACCGTACCTCTAAAGCCTTCGTTTTTATATTCCTGATGTCTGTAACACTTGCTTTATATCTTTGTCCTCGAAAGCTGGAAATTGCTTTATCCCTTACGGCAAATTCCCGGTCAACAGGGCCCGTTTGTATGCTTCATTTTATCTGTGTTTGCATTCACAGATGGAGTCTATTTCAGTTCATCCCTTGAAGCGATCTAGAACAAGTCCTTTCACATGTTTCAAGCTGGGATTTGGTTCCTGATTTCTTTACTGGTTTTGTTTTGTAATCTTCAGAATGACATATAGTTTTTCTTCTTGCGAGCACAGTAATCTTCAACATTAGGTGGCTATTGAACGTACCAGGCTTTAGAGGCAGCAGGCAACATAAAATTATGGGTATTAGTGGCAATTATGCTGGCACCTTTCCATCTTAACATATGATAATAGATTGTTATATTGTGATTTAAAAAAAAGGTATAATAACTATATTCCATGACTGATCAGAGCAATTCGTGCGGTAAATAGTTCGTCTACAATGGATGCAATTGAAAACATGGTCATTTCCACCATCACGTATCATCTGACGTCTCACACGCTCACGTGTAACGTTATCTGCAGTGATTTTCTCGTTTGTCTTTATTCCATTTCTGATATGTGCCCCTCATACAACACGATCAGCTGCGACTTGCTCTGGAAGTGCAATTATAGAAGACAAAGAAAGTAATAAACAAAATAGAGTCAAGTATAATTTGCAATATGAAGATTACTTGCCGTGGGTAGGCAGTGCTTTATATATGTGACTTTCATTTTAAACTCTGACAGACTGTATTTCGTCCATACATCATAATTTTACACTCTCATTTAGTATCCTTACCTAGAAGTGGCTCGCCTGGCTTCTACCTTCTTCCTTCCAGTTACGTTCCTTCACGGAGCCGCGGTAGTCTAGTGACCAAACATTCCCATAATGCCTCGGTGGTCATGTGTTCGATACACATCGACTCGAATTCGAATTTTTGTTAATGACCTGGTCATTCCCTGGTCGCTCTAGCCTAAATCTAGCATCAGGAAATGTCTTGGAAAGTTAAGGCTACCGGCGTGTTAATCAACACGCATCGACTAAGCGCCGATTGATCTATACAAATGTGGGTGTCGGTCACCATAACCTGTTTCCCTGACAAAGCTGTTAAGGACGCTGTTCGTAATCCTGTATACTCACGTACGAAACACAACCTCGCATTCAGAAAGCAATGGTAAACTACTGAACGTAAATCTTGCCAAGACATCAATAGAAGCTGAAAATGCTGGTGTTGACTGCAATGTCCTGTAAATAGGAAGAAAAAAAAAACAGGTCACCATATCCCCAATGCCTCTTAAGGAGCTTAAAAGTGTACTTTAGTATATTTATGTACCACTGGTAGAAGGTGGGACATGCACCAGAGTCTGACAAACGTGGTTCCACTGCCCGTATATCTATGAGGATAAGCTGACATCTCTAGGGAAGCCCTTTACTATAGTGGGAGAAGCTCAGAGCAGGGATCTCACCCTGGCAACCTAACAGATTATTACACTCCGAGAACACAGTTCACAAATGTGTGGATATGGAAATCAGGGGGAAACTATCACATTGTTCGGTACAAGATATTTCGCATCGCACGAGAAAGAGAATCACACAGTGGTTTGGGGCCGGAATTGTTCCTGGAAGAAAAGGCCGCGATTTGTCAGCCGTTAGATGGACACAGGACACTGCAGAAACCTTGGGTGTGAAAATAGTGCATGATGCAGAAGAAATCGGAAGGGATCGGGAAACTTTTCGGCAGACGTCCCTCCCCCTTCACACACACACACTCTCTCTCTCTCTCTCTCTCTCTCTCTCTCTCTCTCTCTCTCTCTCTCTCTCACACACACACACACACACGCAGCGCACGCACACACACGCACACAAACACTCTCTCTCCCTCTTTCTCTTTCTATCACACACACACACACACACACACTCACACACACACACACACACACACACATATATATATATATATATATATATATATATATATATATATATATATATATATATATATATATATATATATATATTATGCATCCTGAATGTAGGGTGATGCTCCCTAAACCTGGACATTCCACATTGTGCCATTTGGACGGAGGAGGGAAACTGGGGGACCACAAGCCTTATCCTAGTGTGAGGAAATGCAACCTAAAGACACAATGCCATGGGAGGGCAGACCAGGCCCTAAGCATTGGTCGGTAACTAGTCTAGGATCGAAGCTATGACAGGCGGACAACTAGAGCATGGCTTTGATGATCCGGCAGCTTCTGCAGCCTGTCATGGTCCAGATGTATTGGTATTACTATTCCTCTGGAATGAACTAGGCAAGATGAGAGCGTTACAATGATGCATGATCAACACATGGTCTCTAAATTCAGCCCAGCTTTGTGCTATGGAGAGATATAACGCCATGTTACAAGCTATCTTCTGTCAAGAAGGCAAGGTGCCAGTCAGTCAATCCGTCAGATATATGCAGTGATATTATATATATATATATATATATATATATATATATATATATATATATATTATATATATATATATATATATATATATATATATATATATATATATATTGGCACCTTTCCGACTTGACAGACGATAGTTTGGTACATTGTGCTTCAAAAAGGCTTAATAACTACGATCCATGGCGGTGGCGAGTGTGGCTAAGACCAGGGATGGAGTTATTGCCTCTCCATAGCACAAAGCCTGGGCTAAAATAAAGAAACCATGTGTTGCCCATGCAGCATGATCCCTCTCTCGGCCTGCCTAGTTCACTCCAGAGGAAAGTTGACACCTATAATCTGGAACAAGACAAGCTGCAGAAGCTGCCGGATCAGCAAAGCAATGCTCTAACTGTCCGCCTGTCGGAGCTTCGATCCTACACCAGATGCCAACCAAGGCTTAGGGCCTGGTTTGCCCTGCCATGACGTATTTTGTCTTTCAGTTGCATTTCCTCGCACCAGGATAAGTCTAGTACCCTCCCAATTGCGCTCTTCCGCCCGAAGACGTTGGCACAATGTGGGGTGTCGGGTTTGGTAAGCGCCGCCCAACATTCGGCGCTGACAGAAAGCAGGTTGTACCGTCTACTGTCATACGGTAGCTCAGTCATATCTGACTAAGACCTGACATATATATATATATAAAATCGTAGTTATTAGGGGCGTAGGAGTTAGGAACGCGATTCGTGATCCCTGATACCGCGTTCGTAACACAGCTGGGGGCAATCTGGAAGCCGACTTGGTTTTCATACATACGTATGAGCACCAGTCGTTCAGAAAGCGACGGTCAACTCTGATTGTAAATTTGTCAAGAAATCACAAACAGCCAACAAAAAATGCGTGAAATGATTGCGATGTCCGGGGGGAGAGAGAGAGAGAGAGAGAGAGAGAGAGAGAGAGAGAGAGAGAGAGAGAGAGAGAGAGAGAGAGAGAGAGAGAGAGAGAGAGAGAGAGGAGAGAGAAAGCATTGTTTGTATCCTTTATCTGAAAGAGACCAATCGGTTGCCCTCAAATTCAGTTCTGTATTTATTTCGGATTTCATTCATAATAAATCTTAATTATATCTTAGCCTCATGATTGTTAAGACTAATTGTTCTGTTCTCTTCACAATCTATCCTGATCGATTTCTTTAGGAGGGCAAGATCGCGGATGTGAATAAGCCTGTGGAGACACATTCAATGTTATATCTGCCGTTTAACTGTGCTGCGATATCAGTGGCTGATTCGCAAAGGCTGTCTAATTCTTCTGTAGTTTGTTGTCTGCACCCGGGGTTATTTCTATGTATGTATTAAACGCAGAGCTTCTGTGTCTTCTACTTCCAAAATTGGAATGAATTTCCCAATGATTCCTGAAATTTATTTCATTCTATCATAAGTCTAACGTTCGCTGTACAATATTAAGTCAGTCTTGTCATTAATTTCATCTCCACATCTTAATATTGTGAATGTCTTTAATTTCAGACACCAGACAGAGTTATGTGTTCATCGTCCGCTTAATATCTTTAATTCTTTGCGTTTTATTATTATGTTATCATAACTATTAGTCTGAATTCTTTCAGATATTTTATTTAACCCTTTGTCTATTGTATGATTACATATATCTTTTATGTCTCTATGTGTTGTGTTACACACGTTTCTATAATGACTTTTACGTTTCATTCTTTCATCAGATCCGAGTAATGTTTCTCCTCTCGCTTTCGTCGTTTTATCTTCTTCGTACACCTCCAAATGTCAGTCTGAGTACATTTTCAGATGCGGAAATAACTATTCGTCGCCTTTAGAGATAAAAAGAGGACTACGGCAGGGATGTGTACTGTCCCCAAGCCTCTTCAACGTATACACAGAAAGAATTTTTAAACACCTGGACTTAACATCAATGGAAGAATCATAAACAATCTTACGTATGCTGACGATACCGTGTTACTAGCAGAAAGTGAGCAAGAGTTACAAGACCTAGTGGAACAAGTAAACAGGCACAGTACAGAATGTGGCTTAGATATTAACATCCAAAAAACAACAACTATGATAATTAGCAGTGAGAAGGAAAGGTCATCAGTGAACATCACAATAAACGTGTGTAATCTAGAGAGATTAATGACGCATTAAAAATGAGAATTGTCAAAAATGCTCGTACAATTCAATGCTACTTTATGACGCGGAAGCTTGGACATTGAATACGCAACTTGAGAGTCGCATAGAAGCCCTGGAGATGTGGATATGCAGACGAATAGGTCGTATTTCATGGAAACAAAAACAATCAAATGCAGAGGTTTTAGAAACACTGGGAATGAAGAGGGAGTTGATGAAAGAAATATTTCGGCCACGCTAAAATACATGATACTCTTATAAAAACCATACTGGAAGGCAAGGTTGAGGGCTAGTGAGCAAGAGGTAGACAACGATACAAGTGGGAAGATAACATCAAGAGATGAACGAACATCAGCCTAACAGAATGTACACTCAAGGAGAGAGACAGAAATTGTTGGAGATCCATTGCAGCCAACCTTCATTGTGGAGACGGCACCTGATTGATTGATTTATTTATTGATTGAGTTTTTTCAACAAGTATATTTCATCATGTGATGTCCCGTGTGGAGTCAGAAGCTTGCAACTTGTTCACTTCATTCGAGATGGCAATATCATCTTTCTGGTGGCCTGAATGCTCTGAATCCACGTGACCACATGACCTTTAGCCCAATTCCTAGGTTATGTCTGTATCAGATTGATGCCATATCTGCTTGTATTTGACAATCTGCCAGTCTCTTCATTTTCTGATACATTGAAATGTGATGCTATCCATTGCACTACAGCTCCTGTGTATTTCAAACAGGGGTTAGTCAGATGTGAATGAGCTACCGTATGACAGTAGACCGTATTACCTGCTTTCTGTTAGCGTCGAATGTTGGGTGGCGCTTACCAAACACGACACCCAACATTGTGCCAACGGCTTCGAGCGGAGGTACTCAATTGGGAGGGTACAAGTCTTATCCTAGTGTGAGGAAATGCAACCTGCAGACTAAATTTCGTGGCAGGGCAGGCAAGTACATAAACCTTGTTTGATAGCTGATCTAGGATCGAAGCTCTTATAGACGAACAGTTAGAGCATTGCTCCTGATCCGTCAACTTCTGCAGCTTGTCTTGTTCCAGATGTACTTTTGTTGCCTTTCTTCTGGAGTAAACTAGACAGGCCGAGAGAGTTATCATATTGCATGGTTAAAACAGGGTCACTACAATTCAGCCTAGGCTTTGTGCTATGGAGAGGTATAACTCCATGATTGGTCTTCCGCCTCAGGTTGTAGTTACTGTGCCTTTTCTGAAGCACAGTTTAACCAACTCTCGTCTGTCAAGACGTCTAGGTGCCAGTAGTAGGATTTCAATCATGCATCTGTAATGTTATTAATATTATTTTCCATAATTGGTTTATCATTTTATGTTTGGTGTTCCCTCTTATTGAACTCACGCGTAGCCCAGACACGTGCAACTACTACTAGTAGTGTAGTGACACGCGTGTCAGACCTTCCAAGCTAGGACACAGTATTCAGATGAGTACATTTTATTTTAATTAGTTTAATAGTTTAATATTGTCATAGTGTGTTTCATGTAGTTTTGTGTTGGTTTGTATTTGTTTGTCCTGTGCTGACGAAGGCTTTGGCCGCAACGTCCAATTTGTCTCTTGTAGTCGTGTTTTAGTAATGCTCACAATCTACTTCTCGTTTATTTGGGTGATTCATTCATTGCCAACTACTACTAGTACAAAGGAAATATGGTTGCATGTAGATTATCTCGTGCAACTACTACTAGTACAAAGAAAATATGGTTGCAAGTAGATTATCTTTCCCAATTACCAGTATCCCTTACCGTCAGGTGAACCCACTCTGATTTATTGGATAGGAGTACTTTACTTCCCCAAGGTAAGGATGGAAAGTCAACATTTTAATTAAACTGACCCGCTGGCTGAACCCATTACCTCGGCATCACCACACTGGAAGTTTAAGAACAAGCGCTCTCACCCACTCGATCATGTTGACCGCTCCAGTGGGTAATCTTTCAGAATGTTTGTGTTGGCGACTTCCTTAATATTTCCCTTGTATATTCAATCATTATAGGTTGTCTAAAGATGTATACTGATGTTGATGTGCAATATAATCCCCTTCTTTAATTTCTCTATTAAATGTCGCATCCATAGATCCAATCGTATGTTTCCAATTATCCTCCTTACTTCCTTCAGTTGACTGAAATGTGGTCACTTTAGTAGCCAACTCCTGGTTCTATTTTAATTGATAGCAATGGGCGTTTTGCTTGTTTCGTCTGTTTCATAATGTATCAGGGAATCGGTTGAATGGTTGGTTGGTTTATTAGTTAGTTGGTTGGTTGGTTGGTTTGTTGGTTAGTTTGTTGGTTAGCTGGTTTGTTGGTTAGTTTGTTGGTTGGCTGGTTTGTTGGTTAGTTTGTTGGTTAGTTAGTTGATTTTTGATTGGTTAGTTGGTTAGTTGGTTGGTTGGTTGATTTGTCGGTTAGCTGGTTATTTGATTAGTTGATTTGTTGGTTAACTTTTTCGTTGGTTGGTTTGCTGATTAGTTGGCTGACTGATTGGTGGATTTGTTTGTTAGTGGGGTGATGTGTTGCTTGTCTCGTTAATTGGTTGGTTGGTTACTTAGTTGATTGGTTGGTAGGTGTTTTGATTGATTGGTTAGCTGGGTGGTTGTGAATACCCCGTAAGACATTGTTTTAACTCTCCAAGTCCAATGCAATGACATTCAGTTCATTGAACCATAACAAGAACTTGCCTCGGGGTGAGGTCTACTGAACCGACACCGTTGTATGATCGTCACGGGCACTGTGTCGCAGAGTTCTGCTCCCCCTCTCCAATCCCAGAAAGCTGCGTGGCGTGCAAGCCGTTATTGGAAAGTCACATATGCTGAGAGGTATATTAGGATGTCTCCAGATTGATATTCAGCACAACACATGGTGTTGGCTGCGATGACGGTTAGGTTGTTGGTAATGCTTCTTGCACAGGGTCTATGTGTTTTAATGCCAACGGACTCTAATACAGTGCTCAGAGAGAAGACAGTGTCTGCATCCCTTCTATATGAAAGACTACTTCTATGTTGTGTGGCACATTGGATATTCGGTTTGCCATGCGCTGAAATGTGAGCTCTGATCACAATGAAGCGTGTACCCGGATTTACGGCGCGAAGCACGCTGTGGCGATAGGGACGAGAAAAAGAGCTCTCCTAAACTTGACACTGAGAGGGCGACCATGGTCGAAGGCAAATATGTTGGACTCGTGGCAATGAACAGTTTATACGGCCGCTAATGACTGATAGTAATAATTGTTAATACATCAGTTATCAAGTGTTTTATAATCACATTATTTTAGAATCGCGCGAGCCATGTATAAGATGGGAGAGTGAAAGAGAGTTTAACTGTAACAGTCTAACCAACCACTTACTTAATGACACCAATAGGTTGATCTAATATAATATCGTGGCTTAACCAACCACTCGATTACATGATGAGCCAGCCCATTGACAATAGTCAATCGACTGAAACTACTTAAACTCAGCTTACTCATTACAGCTTAAGGACACACCTTCGTAAACACATATATTAGTTATTTAGTCAACAGATCATCCTCATTGTACATCGAACCATTCAGTCCATAAGTGCTCGCATCCCCTCCTCAGTAAACCCCTCGCTGTGCAGCGGCTAACGACACCAATTCTGTGTTGGTTTATCATCTTCTTTGGCTTCCTGCATAGTGTTCTTGTTTGACAACAGCTCTTTTAATTTGCTGTTCTCGCAGTCTGACCATGGTTGTAGATTCACGGTCATCACTTGGTTCTCGCAAAAGTCTTACTTGTCGTAGCGCATTCAGAATATCGGCCTGGTCCATGGCGCGTCCGCCCTCCACAGTAGCCTTACCTGCGAGCTTGTCAGCCCGCTCATTTCCTTGTACTCCCGCATGCGCTGGCACGAAGATGAAACTAATCTTTTCCAGCCGAGACCGCTCCAGGGACAGCAACCACTCTCTTCGGATCCACCCCATCTCTGTCCTCTTGAGCATGCTCATTGAGTCGGTAAGGAAACAAGCCCTGTTTGTGTCTCGAGCCATGTTATTACTTTACTTACATAGTCAGGCTACTTGTGGTCTCAACAAAAGCATCAGAGTCCTCCTTCACAATTCTCCCTCCGGCCTGAGCCGTAAAGGCCCATGAGCTTCTCACATGTCGAATCATCTGTGTAAATGATAGCACGCCGTCTAACAAATTCTCGAAAATCAACGCTTGTACTTCCGCTTCCACAGCCGGATTTTCTTGACTGCATTTTCATTTCATCTCATCTCATCATCTCATCTCATCATGTTCCTCTTGTACCTTGCGGTGTCGAGGTGAAGTATAAATATCGTGAGAGTGCCCGATTATGGGCTTCATGTATCGATATTCCCATGGACTGCTATTCCCCCCGTCCAACGTTTACGTGGTCGGCCTCTTCCTCTTCCTCTGCATTTTCAAAGCACACATATTGCGGCCCATGACACTTCCAGTGTCAAAGCGTTACTGCTGACATGTTAAAGTGGTGTAAACCACAGCTAACTAATTGTAGCATGAGCAGATATCATCAAGACTCATCGCATCTTAAATTGTCATCCAAACCCATGGTAACTTTATCATCATTAGAGACCAATTGCATGGCCCTGGGAAAATATTTCTAAATTACTGTACGTAGATAATGGAATGATTCCCTGTGGAGGTCTTTTGTCACTAGAATCACCTTCATCTTCGCACCGGGACATGCAGGAGTTGGGGAAATGAACGAGCTGATAAACTTGCTGGCCCTGCATCCATTGCAGATTGCCAGCCCAAGGATCGAGCGATGTTAATAACGCCCTTAGAGAGAGAAGTCGAGAGCGGAAGACTTTGACATCGTTGTCCAGAACCATGTAGTCAATAAGGCAACAGCCGTCTATCACTTCCCGGCACATTTTCCAGTACCCATTAATGCCTTTGAATATAAATGACATAAACGGGTTTTAAGAATATCTTGGATACAGAAATTAACAAATGCATTCAAACGACTAGAGCTGAATATTGATGAAGGTTGGCTACTAAAGACGATAAAACAAAGAAAATTGAAATATTTTGGTCAATTGAAGAGAGGAAGAGGAAGGCCAAAGAGTAGACTTGTGCAGGATGTGACAGATGATCTCCAGATGGGTGTATCGGACGCGGGGCATCTTGCTTATGACCCAGAAGTTTTTCGGAAGGTTGTTCGCGAGGTTCTACAATGGACATGCTACTGGAGGAATGATGTTGCATGAGGCTGAATCAACCAGCTTATCACGAGGTCCGTGAACAAGATTTCACACCAACAGGGACATTGGAAGTCTAAATCAAGGAGTCGACGTGGGAGTGTACTAGCCTCGACCCATCAGGTCTCCAGTGTATATCTATTTTAGATTTTAAACTCTGACCTGATTAGCTGGCTCACTGGCCTGATTAGCTGGCTCACTGGTTACCAATGTAGTTCGTAATCCCGCATGCCGCGTTCAAAAGCTGTGGGCGATTTGGCAGGCCGCCTTGCGTTAGTTTTTGTAAAATGGTATGAGTGCTAGTCGTTCAGAAAGTAATGGCAAACTATTCAACGTAGGCTTGGCAAGAAATCACAATAAAATGCTGGGGTTTACTGAGACGTCCTGTAAAGGATATGCAACTAACTGACCTGATTAGCGGTCGTTATATCTTCTATTTACAATTGTTAAAAATGTGTTTTCGACCTTATCAAGGTGCCAATGGTGCTTGTATAACATCATTTCAACCACTGGTTATGAAATATGTGTAGTATGTCCATCAAGAATGATGATCATTCATTTCATCCAGTGGGGTTGAAAATATGGAGCCGTGGGTTCTAAGATGGCTGAAATGGCCTATTTTGGCTCGAAATATTCTTTGATAATGTGGGCAAAGAATGCTTGACGTTCCAGGAGGAGGATCTCCTACAGTGGTTTTTCTGTCCAGCCTTTTCTTCACAGCTCTTGCAGTCCTTGTTGCTTCACAAGTGACTACACCCTTGCGTAATGATGTACGCCACGAATTTCGGTCTTTGGCAGCAGTCACCCAGGTGTCAAGGTGAATCCCAAAAGCTTTCATTGAGATATTCAGAGTCTTTAAAGCGGTTCCTCTAGCCGCCTTGGGAGCGTTTACCACAACGCAGCTCGCCATAAGACAATCCGTTTAGGGAGCCTGTGATCTGACATGCGTGTTATGAAGCATACTGTTGAACTGAAGCATAATGTCAACCACTGGTTATAAAATATACTGTTGAACTGAAGCACAATGTCAACCACTGGTTATAAAATATACTGTTGAACTGAAGCATGATGTCAACCACTGGTTATAAAATATACTGTTGAACAGAGAATTGTAATGTACCAAAATAATACCGTGTGTTGTTAGACAAATAGAATAAAGGGATGCAACTCTTGACATACTTACGCTGATATTGGCAATAGTGGTGATCTCTCCTTTCTGTAATACGCAATAGAGAAAGTTTGTAAATGGAGTGGTGTGCAGGCAAGTCAGGTCCAGTGTTGTGTGGGCACAATCTGCAATAGGCAATAGACTTCAGTAGAAGATGATAATAACCTGCTAACTGAATTTTCTTCTCCTCATCCTCCTTCTCCTCCTCCCCCTCCTCCTCCTCCACCTTCTTCTTCTCCTACTCCCCCTCCTCCTCCACCTTCTTCTTCTTCTTCTTCTTCTTCTTCTTCTTCTTCTTCTTCTTCTTCTTCTTCTTCTTCTTCTTCTTCTTCTTCTTCTTCTTCTTCTTCTTCTTCTTCTTCTTCTTCTTCTTCTTCTTCTTCTTCTTCTTCTTTTTCATCTTCTTCTTTTCCCCAATCCCAACGTCCCTTACCGCCGTCTCTGTGACAATTTTTTTGTTGCTCTTCCTTAGTGGTCTTATTATCTTTCTTCTCTTCTCCTACGTCTTCTTCTTCGTCTTTTCGTTCGACTTATTCTTCCTCCTACCTACCTATCTACCTACCTACCTACCTACCTACCTACTTACTTACTTACTTACCTACCTACATACCTACCTAACTAACTAACTAACTACCTACCTAACTACCTATCTACTTAGCTAGCTATATATTACCAACCTACGTAATATTATCTACCTACCTACATAATACCTACCTACCTACACACTTACTTACATATTGCATACCTACCTACCTTCATATTACCTACCTATCTACCTTAATATTACTTACCCACCCACCTCCCTAGATATTACATACCTACCTTTCTATCAACATACTACCTACCTACTTACATATTACCTACCTACCTGCATATTACTTACCTACCAATATATTACCTACATACCTACATATTACCTACCTATCTACCTAATATTACCTATCTACATGGCAGTTCTTCCGCCCATTTATGTGTCTACTTCTCCGTCCATCCTCTGCAGCTCAGCTGTGGAACAATCTTCCACAAGAAATCAAAGACATTACAAATCCCTATACATATAATCGCAAATTATTTGAACACTTTCTCAGTACGGATTACCTTCCCCCTTAATAATAGAAATAATAATAACAAAACCCTAGTATAACAGCCAGTATTGATGTTCGCATTTTGTCCATGCCTTTATATTGCATGCCATTTATATTGTTGCTGCTCTCTGTTAGCCTTGAAAGATGTATGAATGAAATAATGTATGAAAGTGAGTGATAGGACAGAATGTAAGACGGGCCTGCGTGCCCAATTCTTAACCCTCTTAAAATAAAGTTCGTTCGTTCGTTCGTTCCATGGGTGGGGAGATGTGTGTAGGTAGGGGATGTATGGGTGGGTGATGGGTGGGCGGGTGCATGTATGGGGGTGTGTGTGTGGTTGGGTGGGGGAGTGTGCGTGGATGGGGGATGGATGGATGGTTGGGGTATGTGTCTCATAACACGGTAACATGCATTGTTTATGTTTACAACATTTATTTGACAATGTTTTTTTTCCTATGTGAATGCATTATGAATTATTGATGAACGAAAGATGAGTGATTGGGAGGGCCGAATGTAAGACGGGCCTGCGAGCCCACTCTGTTACCCTTTGAAAATAAAGTACGTTCGTTCGTTCGTTCGTTCGTTCGTTCGTTCGTTCGTTCATTCGTTCGTTCGTTCCGTTTGACCGTCCGGCTATCCGTCAGCCAGTAAGCATCTATTAATGTCTTATTGTGACTCTGGTCAAAGATCTGTTAACTCGACCTCCTGGGTCTGTCTGCCTGTCTTTATGTTAGACTATTAGTGTCCAAAATGATGTCGGAAATAGAGGGTAACCTCTACCAAGCAGATACTGGAAACCGAACGAACATAAAACATAACTAAGAAGCTCAACACAAGAAAAACACACACACTTATAGGCGAACGTTGCAATCGAAGTCTTTATCAAGGTACAGGAAAACCAAAACAATGACAAACAAAAGCACACATCTTAGCCAGATGTAAATAATATCAAGGAACAAGAAAAACCAAGAAGAAGAACCTGGACAATGAAAAAAAAAAAAAAAAAAGAGAATAGAAAAATCACAACAGAAATGAGATTCCTGAGAAGAATACTCAGTGTATCTAGAAGAGATAAGATCAGAAATGAAGAAATCAGGACTAAAGTGGGGGGTTATAGCAGCACTAGATTTTATTAGAAATCAGCAAGTCAAATGGTTTGGCCATGCAAGTAGGTTACCAACTAACAGTATACCACAACAAGGAATGATGTACAGACGAGACGGAAGCAGAGAAAGAGGCCGACCACGTAAACGATGGAAGCAGGGAATAACAGAGTCCATGGGAATATCGATACATGAAGTCCATAAGCGAGCACTCTCCTGCTGTTATACTTCACCTCGACACCACAAGGTAGAAGAGGAACATGATGAGATGATAAGAAATAACAACCCAACGACAAACAAAAGTACACAGCTTAGTCAGATGTAAATAAATAAAGAACTCTCAGTTTTGGTTACATCTGATCGCTTGTGTCTCTAGATTACATTGTCTTCTTCCACTGCGCTTTATCCTCCACTGGGGCAAAGACATTCAACCTACCAAGTCAAGCTGTCCAGTCTTGTGCTATGTTTTGTTGTTCCTCCCATGTCCTCCCAGTAGTAGTCATCAATCAATCAATCATGTGCTATTGTTTGTTGTCCCTCCCATGTCCTCCCAGTAGTATTCATCAATCAATCAATCATGTGCTATTGTTTGTTGTTCCTCCATGTCCTGCCAGTAGATATTCATCAATCAATCCAATCATGTGCTTATTGTTGTTGCCCCTCCCAGTCCTCCCAGTAGTAAGTATTATCAATCAATCAATCATGTGCTATTGTTTGTTGTTCCTCCCATGTCCTCCCAGTAGTATTCATCAATCAATCAATCCATGTGCTATTGTTTGTTCATGTCCCTCCCATGTCCTACCCAGGAGTATTCATCAATCAATCAATTCATGTGCTATTTTTTGTTGTCCCTCCCATGTCCTCCCAGTAGTATTCATCAATCAATCAATCATGTGCTATTGTTTGTTGTTCCTCCCATGTCCTCCCAGTAGTATTCATCAATCAATCAATCATGTGCTATTGTTTGTTGTTCCTCCCATGTCCTCCCAGTAGTATTCATCAATCAATCAATCATGTGCTATTGTTTGTTGTTCCTCCCATGTCCTCCCAGTAGTATTCATCAATCAATCAATCATGTGCTATTGTTTGTTGTTCCTCCCATGTCCTCCCAGTAGTATTCATCAATCAATCAATCATGTGCTATTGTTTGTTGTTCCTCCCATGTCCTCCCAGTAGTATTCATCAATCAATCAATCATGTGCTATTGTTCGTTGTTCCTCCCATGTCCTCCCAGTAGTATTCACCAATCAATCAATCATGTGCTATTGTTCGTTGTTCCTCCCATGTCCTCCCAGTAGTATTCATCAATCAATCAATCATGTGCTATTGTTTGTTGTTCCTCCCATGTCCTCCCAGTAGTATTCATCAATCAATCAATCATGTGCTATTGTTTGTTGTTCCTCCCATGTCCTCCCAGTAGTATTCATCAATCAATCAATCATGTGCTATTGTTTGTTGTTCCTCCCATGTCCTCCCAGTAGTATTCATCAATCAATCAATCATGTGCTATTGTTTGTTGTTCCTCCCATGTCCTCCCAGTAGTATTCATCAATCAATCAATCCTGTGCTATTGTTTGTTGTTCCTCCCATGTCCTCCCAGTAGTATTCATCAATCAATCAATCCTGTGCTATTGTTTGTTGTTCCTCCATGTCCTCCCAGTAGTATTCATCAATCAATCAATCCTGTGCTATTGTTTGTTGTTCCTCCCATGTCCTCCCGGTAGTATTCATCAATCAATCAATCATGTGCTATTGTTTGTTGTTCCTCCCATGTCCTCCCGGTAGTATTCATCAATCAATCAATCATGTGCTATTGTTTGTTGTTCCTCCCATGTCCTCCCAGTAGTATTCATCAATCAATCAATCATGTGCTATTGTTTGTTGTTCCTCCCATGTCCTCCCAGTAGTATTCATCAATCAATCATTCATGTGCTATTGTTTGTTGTTCCTCCCATGTCCTCCCAGTAGTATTCATCAATCAATCAATCCTGTGCTATGTTTGTTGTTCCTCCCATGTCCTCCCAGTAGTATTCATCAATCAATCAATCATGTGCTATTGTTTGTTGTTCCTCCCATGTCCTCCCAGTAGTATTCATCAATCATCAATCATGTGCTATTGTTTGTTGTTCCTCCCATGTCCTCCCAGTAGTATCATCAATCAATCAATCCTGTGCTATTGTTTGTTGTTCCTCCCATGTCCTCCCAGTAGTATTCCTGTCTCTTATACACATCTTTGTTTGTTGTTCCTCCCATGTCCTCCCAGTAGTATTCATCAATCAATCAATCCTGTGCTATTGTTTGTTGTTCCTCCCATGTCCTCCCAGTAGTATTCATCAATCAATCAATCCTGTGCTATTGTTTGTTGTTCCTCCCATGTCCTCCCAGTAGTATTCATCAATCAATCAATCCTGTGCTATTGTTTGTTGTTCCTCCCATGTCCTCCCAGTAGTATTCATCAATCAATCAATCCTGTGCTATTGTTTGTTGTTCCTCCCATGTCCTCCCAGTAGTATTCATCAATCAATCAATCCTGTGCTATGTTTGTTGTTCCTCCCATGTCCTCCCAGTAGTATTCATCAATCAATCAATCCTGTGCTATTGTTTGTTGTTCCTCCCATGTCCTCCCAGTAGTATTAATCAATCAATCAATCCTGTGCTATTGTTTGTTGTCCCTTTCATGTCCTCCCAGTAGTATTCATCAATCAATCAATCATGTGCTATTGTTTGTTGTCCCTCCCATGTCCTCCCAGGAGTATTCATCAATCAATCAATCATGTGCTATTGTTTGTTGTTCCTCCCATGTCCTCCCAGTAGTATTCATCAATCAATCAATCATGTGCTATTGTTTGTTGTTCCTCTCATGTCCTCCCAGTAGTATTCATCAATCAATCAATCCTGTGCTATTGTTTGTTGTTCCTCCCATGTCCTCCCAGTAGTATTCATCAATCAATCAATCCTGTGCTATTGTTTGTTGTTCCCTCCCATGTCCTCCCAGTAGTATTCATCAATCAATCAATCCTGTGCTATTGTTTGTTGTTCCTCCCATGTCCTCCCAGTAGTATTCATCATCAATCAATCCTGTGCTATTGTTTGTTGTTCCTCCCATGTCCTCCCAGTAGTATTCATCAATCATCATCCTGTGCTATTGTTTGTTGTTCCTCCCATGTCCTCCCAGTAGTATTCATCAATCAATCAATCCTGTGCTATTGTTTGTTGTTCCTCCCATGTCCTCCCAGTAGTATTCATCAATCAATCAATCATGTGCTATTGTTTGTTGTTCCTCCCATGTCCTCCCAGTAGTATTAATCAATCAATCAATCATGTGCTATTGTTTGTTGTCCCTCCCATGTCCTCCCAGTAGTATTAATCAATCAATCAATCATGTGCTATTGTTTGTTGTCCCTCCCATGTCCTCCCAGTAGTATTCATCAATCAATCAATCATGTGCTATTGTTTGTTGTCCCTCCCATGTCCTCCCAGTAGTATTCATCAATCAATCAATCATGTGCTATTGTTTGTTGTTCCTCCCATGTCCTCCCAGTAGTATTCATCAATCAATCAATCATGTGCTATTGTTTGTTGTTCCTCCCATGTCCCTCCCAGTAGTATTCATCAATCAATCAATCCTGTGCTATTGTTTGTTGTTCCTCCCATGTCCTCCCAGTAGTATCATCAATCAATCAATCCTGTGCTATTGTTTTGTTGTTCCTCCCATGTCCTCCCAGTAGTATTCATCAATCAATCAATCCTGTGCTATTGTTTGTTGTTCCTCCCATGTCTCCCAGTAGTATTCATCAATCAATCAATCCTGTGCTATTGTTTGTTGTTCCTCCCCATGTCCTCCCAGTAGTATTCATCAATCAATCAATCCTGTGCTATTGTTTGTTGTTCCTCCCATATCCTCCCAGTAGTATTCATCAATCAATCAATCCTGTGCTATTGTTTGTTGTTCCTCCCATATCCTCCCAGTAGTATTCATCAATCAATCAATCCTGTGCTATTGTTTGTTGTTCCTCCCATGTCCTCCCAGTAGTATTCATCATCAATCAATCCTGTGCTATTGTTTGTGTTCCTCCCATGTCCTCCCAGTAGTATTCATCAATCAATCAATCATGTGCTATTGTTTGTTGTTCCTCCCATGTCCTCCCAGTAGTATTCATCAATCAATCAATCATGTGCTATTGTTTGTTGTTCCTCCCATGTCCTCCCAGTAGTATTCATCAATCAATCAATCATGTGCTATTGTTTGTTGTTCCTCCATATTCTCCCAGTAGTATTCATCAATCAATCAATCATGTGCTATTGTTTGTTGTTCCTCCCATGTCCTCCCAGTAGTATTCATCAATCAATCAATCCTGTGCTATTGTTTGTTGTTCCTCCCATGTCCTCCCAGTAGTATTCATCAATCAATCAATCATGTGCTATTGTTTGTTGTTCCTCCCATGTCCTCCCAGTAGTATTCATCAATCAATCAATCCTGTGCTATGTTTGTTGTTCCTCCATGTCCTCCCAGTAGTATTCATCAATCAATCAATCCTGTGCTATTGTTTGTTGTTCCTCCCATGTCCTCCCAGTAGTATTCATCAATCAATCACTCCTGTGCTATTGTTTGTTGTTCCTCCCATGTCCTCCCAGTAGTATTCATCAATCAATCAATCCTGTGCTATTGTTTGTTGTTCCTCCCATGTCCTCCCAGTAGTATTCATCAATCAATCAATCATGTGCTATTGTTTGTTGTACCTCCCATGTCCTCCCAGTAGTATTCATCAATCAATCAATCATGTGCTATTGTTTGTTGTCCCTCCCATGTCCTCCCAGTAGTATTCATCAATCAATCAATCATGTGCTATTGTTTGTTGTTCCTCCCATGTCCTCCCAGTAGTATTCATCAATCAATCAATCATGTGCTATTGTTTGTTGTTCCTCCCATGTCCTCCCAGTAGTATTCATCAATCAATCAATCATGTGCTATTGTTTGTTGTCCCTCCCATGTCCTCCCAGTAGTATTCATCAATTAATCAATCATGTGCTATTGTTTGTTGTTCCTCCCATGTCCTCCCAGTAGTATTCATCAATCAATCAATCATGTGCTATTGTTTGTTGTTCCTCCCATGTCCTCCCAGTAGTATTCATCAATCAATCAATCATGTGCTATTGTTTGTTGTTCCTCCCATGTCCTCCCAGTAGTATTCATCAATCAATCATGTGCTATTGTTTGTTGTCCCTCCCATGTCCTCCCAGTAGTATTCATCAATCAATCATGTGCTATTGATTGTTGTTCCTCCAATGTCCTCCCAGTAGTATTCATCAATCAATCAATCATGTGCTTTTGTTTGTTGTTCCTCCCATGTCCTCCCAGTAGTATTCATCAATCAATCAATCATGTGCTATTGTTTGTTGTTCCTCCCATGTCCCTCCCAGTAGTATTCATCAATCAATCATGTGCTATTGTTTGTTGTTCCTCCCATGTCCTCCCAGTAGTATTCATCAATCAATCATGTGCTATTGATTGTTGTTCCTCCCATGTCCTCCCAGTAGTATTCATCAATCAATCAATCATGTGCTTTTGTTTGTTGTTCCTCCCATGTCTTCCCAGAAGTATTCATCAATCAATCAATCATGTGCTATTGTTTGTTGTTCCTCCCATGTCCTCCCAGTAGTATTCATCAATCAATCAATCCTGTGCTATTGTTTGTTGTTCCTCCCATGTCCTCCCAGTAGTATTCATCAATCAATCAATCATGTGCTATTGTTTGTTGTTCCTCCCATGTCCTCCCAGTAGTATTCATCAATCAATCAATCATGTGCTATTGTTTGTTGTTCCTCCCATGTCCTCCCAGTAGTATTCATCAATCAATCAATCATGTGCTATTGTTTGTTGTTCCTCCATGTCCTCCCAGTAGTATTCATCAATCAATCAATCATGTGCTATTGTTTGTTGTTCCTCCCATGTCCTCCCAGTAGTATTCATCAATCAATCAATCATGTGCTATTGTTTTGTTGTTCCTCCCATGTCCTCCCAGTAGTATTCATCAATCAATCAATCATGTGCTATTGTTTGTTGTTCCTCCCATGTCCTCCCAGTAGTATTCATCAATCAATCAATCATGTGCTATTGTTTGTTGTTCCTCCCATGTCCTCCCAGTAGTATTCATCAATCAATCAATCATGTGCTATTGTTTGTTGTTCCTCCCATGTCCTCCCAGTAGTATTCATCAATCAATCAACCATGTGCTATTGTTTGTTGTTCCTCCCATGTCCTCCCAGTAGTATTCATCAATCAATCAATCATGTGCTATTGTTTGTTGTTCCTCCCATGTCCTCCCAGTAGTATCATCAATCAATCATCTGTGCTATTGTTTGTTGTTCCTCCCATGTCCTCCCAGTAGTATTCATCAATCAATCAATCATGTGCTATTGTTTGTTGTTCCTCCCATGTCCTCCCAGTAGTATTCATCAATCAATCAATCCTGTGCTATTGTTTGTTGTTCCTCCCATGTCCTCCCAGTAGTATTCATCAATCAATCAATCCTGTGCTATTGTTTGTTGTTTCTCCCATGTCCTCCCAGTAGTATTCATCAATCATCAATCCTGTGCTATTATTTGTTGTTCCTCCCATGTCCTCCCGGTAGTATTCATCAATCAATCAATCATGTGCTATTGTTTGTTGTTCCTCCCATGTCCTCCCGGTAGTATTCATCAATCAATCAATCATGTGCTATTGTTTGTTGTTCCTCCCATGTCCTCCCAGTAGTATTCATCAATCAATCAATCATGTGCTATTGTTTGTTGTACCTCCCATGCCCTCCCAGTAGTATTCATCAATCAATCAATCATGTGCTATTGTTTGTTGTTCCTCCCATGTCCTCCCAGTAGTATTCATCAATCAATCATCCTGTGCTATTGTTTGTTGTTCCTCCCATGTCCTCCCAGTAGTATTCATCAATCAATCAATCATGTGCTATTGTTTGTTGTTCCTCCCATGTCCTCCCAGTAGTATTCATCAATCAATCAATCCTGTGCTATTGTTTGTTGTTCCTCCCATGTCCTCCCAGTAGTATTCATCAATCAATCAATCATGTGCTATTGTTTGTTGTTCCTCCATGTCCTCCCAGTAGTATTCATCAATCAATCAATCCTGTGCTATTGTTTGTTGTTCCTCCCATGTCCTCCCAGTAGTATTCATCAATCAATCAATCCTGTGCTATTGTTTGTTGTTCCTCCCATGTCCTCCCAGTAGTATTCATCAATCAATCATCTGTGCTATTGTTTGTTTGTTCCTCCCATGTCCTCCCAGTAGTATTCATCATCAATCAATCATGTGCTATTGTTTGTTGTTCCTCCCATGTCCTCCCAGTAGTATTAATCAATCAATCAATCATGTGCTATTGTTTGTTGTCCCTCCCATGTCCTCCCAGTAGTATTCATCAATCAATCAATCATGTGCTATTGTTTGTTGTCCCTCCCATGTCCTCCCAGTAGTATTCATCAATCAATCAATCATGTGCTATTGTTTGTTGTTCCTCCCATGTCCTCCCAGTAGTATTCATCAATCAATCAATCATGTGCTATTGTTTGTTGTTCCTCCCATGTCCTCCCAGTAGTATTCATCAATCAATCAATCCTGTGCTATTGTTTGTTGTTCCTCTCATGTCCTCCCAGTAGTATTCATCAATCAATCAATCCTGTGCTATTGTTTGTTGTTCCTCCCATGTCCTCCCAGTAGTATTCATCAATCAATCAATCTGTGCTATTGTTTGTTGTTCCTCCCATGTCCTCCCAGTAGTATTCATCAATCAATCATCCTGTGCTATTGTTTGTTGTTCCTCCCATGTCCTCCCAGTAGTATTCATCAATCAATCAATCCTGTGCTATTGTTTGTTGTTCCTCCCATAGTCCTCCCAGTAGTATTCATCAATCAATCAATCCTGTGCTATTGTTGTTGTTCCTCCCATGTCCTCCCAGTATATTCATCAATCATCAATCTGTGCTATTGTTTGTTGTTCCTCCCATGTCCTCCCAGTAGTATTCATCAATCAATCAATCCTGTGCTATTGTTTGTTGTTCCTCCCATGTCCTCCCAGTAGTATTCATCAATCAATCAATCATGTGCTATTGTTTGTTGTTCCTCCCATGTCCTCCCAGTAGTATTCATCAATCAATCAATCATGTGCTATTGTTTTGTTGTTCCTCCCATGTCCTCCCAGTAGTATTCATCAATCAATCAATCATGTGCTATTGTTTGTTGTTCCTCCCATGTCCTCCCAGTAGTATTCATCAATCAATCAATCATGTGCTATTGTTTGTTGTTCCTCCCATGTCCTCCCAGTAGTATTCATCAATCAATCATGTGCTATTGTTTGTTGTTCCTCCCATGTCCTCCCAGTAGTATTCATCAATCAATCAATCATGTGCTATTGTTTGTTGTTCCTCCCATGTCCTCCCAGTAGTATTCATCAATCAATCAATCCTGTGCTATTGTTTGTTGTTCCTCCCATGTCCTCCCAGTAGTATTCATCAATCAATCAATCCTGTGCTATTGTTTGTTGTTCCTCCCATGTCCTCCCAGTAGTATTCATCAATCAATCATGTGCTATTGTTTGTTGTTCCTCCCATGTCCTCCCAGTAGTATTCATCAATCAATCAATCCTGTGCTATTGTTTGTTGTTCCTCCCATGTCCTCCCAGTAGTATTCATCAATCAATCAATCCTGTGCTATTGTTTGTTGTTCTCCCATGTCCTCCCAGTAGTATTCATCAATCAATCAATCATGTGCTATTGTTTGTTGTTCCTCCCATGTCCTCCCAGTAGTATTCATCAATCAATCAATCCTGTGCTATTGTTTGTTGTTCCTGCCATGTGTTTCAGTAGTATTCATCAATCAATCAATCCTGTGCTATTGTTTGTTGTTCCTCCCATGTCCTCCCAGTAGTATTCATCAATCAATCAATCATGTGCTATTGTTTGTTGTTCCTCCCATGTCCTCCAGTAGTATTCATCAATCAATCAATCATGTGCTATTGTTTGTTGTTCCTCCCATGTCCTCCCAGTAGTATTCATCAATCAATCAATCATGTGCTATTGTTTGTTGTTCCTCCCATGTCCTCCCAGTAGTATTCATCAATCAATCAATCATGTGCTATTGTTTGTTGTTCCCTCCCATGTCCTCCCAGTAGTATTCATCAATCAATCAATCATGTGCTATTGTTTGTTGTTCCTCCCATGTCCCTCCCAGTAGTATTCATCAATCAATCAATCATGTGCTATTGTTTGTTGTTCCTCCCATGTCCTCCCAGTAGTATTCATCAATCAATCAATCATGTGCTATTGTTTGTTGTTCCTCCCATGTCCTCCCAGTAGTATTCATCAATCAATCAATCTGTGCTATTGTTTGTTGTTCCTCCCATGTCCTCCCAGTAGTATTCATCAATCAATCAATCCTGTGCTATTGTTTGTTGTTCCTCCCATGTCCTCCCCAGTAGTATTCATCAATCAATCAATCCTGTGCTATTGTTTGTTGTTCCTCCCATGTCCTCCCAGTAGTATTCCTGTCTCTTATACACATCTTTGTTTGTTGTTCCTCCCATGTCCTCCCAGTAGTATTCATCAATCAATCAATCCTGTGCTATTGTTTGTTGTTCCTCCCATGTCCTCCCAGTAGTATTCATCAATCAATCAATCCTGTGCTATTGTTTGTTGTTCCTCCCATGTCCTCCCAGTAGTATCATCACTCAATCAATCCTGTGCTATTGTTTGTTGTCCTCCCCATGTCCCCCAGTAGTATCATCAATCAATCAATCCTGTGCTATTGTTTGTTGTTCCTCCCATGTCCTCCCAGTAGTATTCATCAATCAATCAATCCTGTGCTATTGTTTGTTGTTCCTCCCATGTCCTCCCAGTAGTATTCATCAATCAATCAATCATGTGCTATTGTTTGTTGTTCCTCCCATGTCCTCCCAGTAGTATTCATCAATCAATCAATCATGTGCTATTGTTTGTTGTTCCTCCCATGTCCTCCCATAGTATTCATCATCAATCAATCATGTGCTATTGTTTGTTGGTCCTCCCATGTCTCCCAGTAGTATTCATCAATCAATCAATCCTGTGCTATTGTTTGTTGTTCCTCCCATGTCTCCCAGTAGTATTCATCAATCAATCAATCCTGTGCTATTGTTTGTTGTTCCTCCCATGTCCTCCAGTAGTATTCATCAATCAATCAATCCTGTGCTATTGTTTGTTGTTCCTCCCATGTCCTCCCAGTAGTATTCATCAATCAATCAATCCTGTGCTATTGTTTGTTGTTCCTCCCATGTCCTCCCAGTAGTATTCATCAATCAATCAATCCTGTGCTATTGTTTGTTGTTCCTCCCATGTCCTCCCCAGTAGTATTCATCAATCAATCAATCCTGTGCTATTGTTTGTTGTTCTCCCATGTCCTCCCGTATATTCATCAATCAATCAATCCTGTGCTTTGTTGTTGTTCCTCCCATGTCCTCCCAGTAGTATTCATCAATCATCAATCCTGTGCTATTGTTGTTGTTCCTCCCATGTCCTCCCAGTAGATCATCAATCAATCAATCATGTGCTATTGCTTGTTGTTCCTCCCATCCTCCCCAGTAGTATTCATCAATCAATCAATCATGTGCTATTGTTTGTTGTTCCTCCCATGTCCTCCCAGTAGTATTCATCAATCAATCAATCATGTGCTATTGTTTGTTGTTCCTCCATGTCCTCCCAGTAGTATTCATCAATCAATCAATCATGTGCTATTGTTTGTTGTTCCTCTCCATGTCCTCCCAGTAGTATTCATCAATCAATCATCTGTGCTATTGTTTGTTGTTCCTCCCATGTCCTCCCAGTAGTATTCATCAATCAATCAATCATGTGCTATTGTTTTTGTTCCTCCCATGTCCCTCCCAGTAGTATTCATCATCAATCAATCATGTGCTATTGTTTGTTGTTCTCCCATGTCCTCCCAGTAGTATTCATCAATCAATCAATCATGTGCTATTGTTTGTTGTTCCTCCCATGTCCTCCCAGTAGTATTCATCAATCAATCAATCCTGTGCTATTGTTTGTTGTTCCTCCCATGTCCTCCCAGTAGTATTCATCAATCATCATCATGTGCTATTGTTGTTGTTCCTCCCATTTCTCCCAGTAGTATTCATCAATCAATCATCATGTGCCTATTGTTTGTTGTTCCTCCCATGTCCCCAGTAGTATTCCATCAATCAATCCTGTGCTATGTTTGTTGTTCCTCCCATGTCCTCCCAGTAGTATATCATCAATCAATCACTGTGCTATTGTTTGTTGTTCCTCCCATGTCCTCCCAGTAGTTCATCAATCAATCATCATGTGCTATTGTTTGTTGTTCCTCCCATGTCCTCCCAGTAGTATTCATCAATCAATCAATCATGTGCTTTGTTGTTTGTTCCTCCCATGTCCTCCCAGTAGTATTTCATCATCATCAATCTGTGCTATTGTTTGTTGTTCCTCCCATGTCCCTCCCAGTAGT
Source organism: Cepaea nemoralis (assembly GCA_014155875.1). Taxonomy (NCBI): domain Eukaryota; kingdom Metazoa; phylum Mollusca; class Gastropoda; order Stylommatophora; family Helicidae; genus Cepaea; species Cepaea nemoralis. The sequence continues at coordinate 729,505 of JACEFZ010028434.1, read as the reverse complement.
ATTCATCAATCAATCATCATGTGCTATTGTTTGTTGTTCCTCCCATGTCCTCCCAGTAGTATTCATCAATCAATCAATCATGTGCTATTGTTTGTTGTTCCTCCCATGTCCTCCCAGTAGTATTCATCAATCAATCAATCATGTGCTATTGTTTGTTGTTCCTCCATGTCCTCCCAGTAGTATTCATCAATCAATCAATCATGTGCTATGTTTTTGTTGTTCCTCCCATGTCCTCCCAGTAGTATTCATCAATCAATCATCATGTGCTATTGTTTGTTGTTCCTCCCATGTCCTCCCAGTAGTATTCATCAATCAATCAATCATGTCTATTGTTTGTTGTTCCTCCCATGTCCTCCCAGTAGTATTCATCAATCAATCAATCATGTGCTATTGTTTGTTGTTCCTCCCATGTCCTCCCAGTAGTATTCATCAATCAATCAATCATGTGCTATTGTTTGTTGTTCCTCCCATGTCCTCCCAGTAGTATTCATCAATCAATCAATCATGTGCTATTGTTTGTTGTTCCTCCATGTCCTCCCAGTAGTATTCATCAATCAATCAATCATGTGCTATTGTTTGTTTGTTCCTCCCATGTCCTCCCAGTAGTATTCATCAATCAATCAATCATGTGCTATTGTTTGTTGTTCCTCCCTGTCCTCCCAGTAGTATTCATCAATCAATCAATCATGTGCTATTGTTTGTTGTTCCTCACTCCATGTCCTCCCAGTAGTATTCATCATCAATCATCATGTGCTATTGTTTGTTGTTCCTCCATGTCCTCCCAGTAGTATTCATCAATCATCAATCCTGTCTATTGTTTGTTGTTCCTCCCATGTCCTCCAGTAGTATTCATCAATCAATCAATCATGTGACTATTGTTTGGTTGTTCCTCCCATGTCCGCCCAGTAAGTAGTACATCATTAATCAATCAGGTGCTATTGTTGTTGTTCCTCCTATGTCCTCCCAGTTAGTATTCTCAATCAATCAATCATGTGCTATTGTGTGTTGTTCCTCCCATGTCCTCCCAGTAGTATTCATCAATCAATCAATCACATGTGCTATTGTTTTGTTGTTCCTATCCCATGTCTCGCAGTAGTATTCATCAATCAAATAAATCATGGGCTATTGTTTGTGGTATCCTCCATGTTCTCCAGGTAGTATCATCAATCAATCAATCATGTTGCTTATTGAGTTGTTGGTTCCTCCCTGTACTCCCAGTAGTATGCATCAATCAATCAATCATGTGCTAATTGTTTGTTGTTCCTCCCATGTCCTCCCAGTAGTATTCATCAATCATCATCATGTGCTATTGTTTGTTGTTCTCCCATGTCCTCCCAGTAGTATTCATCAATCAATCAATCATGTGCTATTGTTTGTTGTTCCTCCCATGTCCTCCCAGTAGTATTCATCAATCAATCAATCCTGTGCTATTGTTTGTTGTTCCTCCCATGTCCTCCCAGTAGTATTCATCAATCAATCAATCCTGTGCTATTGTTTGTTGTTCCTCCCATGTCCTCCCAGTAGTATTCATCAATCAATCTGTGCTATGTTTGTTGTTCCTCCATGTCCTCCCGTAGTATTCATCAATCAATCAATCATGTGCTATTGTTTGTTGTTCCTCCCATGTCCTCCCAGTAGTATTAATCAATCAATCAATCATGTGCTATTGTTTGTTGTCCCTCCCATGTCCTCCCAGTAGTATTCATCAATCAATCAATCATGTGCTATTGTTTGTTGTCCCTCCCATGTCCTCCCAGTAGTATTCATCATATATCATCATGTGCTATTGTTTGTTGTTCCTCCCTGTCCTCCCAGTATATTCATCAATCAATCATCATGTGCTATTGTTTGTTGTTCCTCTCATGTCTCTCCAGTAGTATTCATCAATCATCAATCATGTGCTATTGTTTGTTGTTCCTCCATGTCCTCCCAGTAGTATTCATCAATCAATCAATCATGTGCTATTGTTTGTTGTTCCTCCCATGTCCTCCCAGTAGTAATTCATCAATCAATCAATCCTGTGCTATTGTTTGTTGTTCCTCCATGGCCTCCCATAGTATTCATCAATCAATCAAGTCCTGTGCTATTGTTTGTTGTTCCTCCCATGTCTCCCAGTAGTATTCATCAATCAATCATCCTGTGCTATTGTTTGTTGTTCCTCCCATGTCCTCCAGTAGTATTCATCAATCAATCATCATGTGCTATTGTTTGTTGTTCCTCCCATGTCCTCCCAGTAGTATTCATCAATCATCAATCATGTGCTATTGTTTTGTTTGTCCTCCCATGTCCTCCCAGTAGTATTCAATCAATCAATCAATCCTGTGCTATTGTTTGTTGTCCCTCCCATGTCCTCCCAGTAGTATTCATCAATCATATCAATCATGTGCTATTGTTTGTTGTTCCTCCCATGTCCTCCCAGTAGTATTCATCATCAATCAATCATGTGCTATTGTTTGTTGTTCCTCCCATGTCCTCCCAGTAGTATTCATCAATCAATCAATCATGTGCTATTGTTTTGTTGTTCCTCCCATGTCCTCCCAGTAGTATTCATCAATCAATCAATCATGTGCTATTGTTTGTTGTTCCTCCCATGTCCTCCCAGTAGTATTCATCAATCAATCATCCTGTGCTATTGTTTGTTGTTCCTCCCATGTCCTCCCAGTAGTATTCATCATCAATCAATCCTGTGCTATTGTTTGTTGTTCCCTCCCATGTCCTCCCAGTAGTATTCATCAATCAATCAATCCTGTGCTATTGTTTGTTGTTCCTCCCATGTCCTCCCAGTAGTATTCATCAATCAATCATCCTGCTATTGTTTGTTGTTCCCCCATGTCCTCCCAGATTTCATCAATCAATCTTGTATTGTTTGTTGTTCCTCCCATGTCCTCCCAGTAGTATTCATCAATCAATCAATCCTGTGCTATTTGTTTGTTGTTCCTCCCATAGTCCTCCCAGTAGTATTCATCAATCAATCAATCCTGTGCTATTGTTTGTTGTTCCTCCCATAGTCCTCCAGTAGTATTCATCAATCAATCAATCCTGTGCTATTGTTTGTTGTTCCTCCCATGTCCTCCAGATAGTATTCATCAATCAATCAATCCTGTGCTATTGTTTGTTGTTCCTGCCCATGTCCCTCCCAGTAGTATTCATCAATCAATCATCATGTGCTATTGTTTGTTGTTCCTCCATGTCACTCCCAGTAGTATTCATCAATCAATCAAGTCATGTGCTATTGTTTGTTGTTCCTCCCATGTCCTCCCAGTAGTATTCATCAATCAATCAATCCTGTGCTATTGTTTGTTGTTCCTCCCATGTTCCTCCCAGTAGTATTCATCAATCAATCAATCCTGTGCTATTGTTTGTTGTTCCTCCCATGTCATCCCAGTAGTATTCATCAATCATCAATCATGTGCTATTGTTTGTTGTTCCTCCCTGTCCTCCCAGTAGATTCATCAATCAATCAATCCTGTGCTATTGTTGTTGTTCCTCCCATGTCCTCCCAGTAGTATTCATCAATCAATCAATCCTGTGCTATGTTTGTTGTTCCTCCCATGTTCCTCCCAGTAGTATTCATCAATCAAGTCAATCATGTGCTATTGTTTGGTTGTTCCTCCCATGTCCTCCCGATAGTATTTCATCAATCAATCAATCCTGTGCTATTGTTTGTTTGTTCTCCCATGTCCTCCCAGTAGTATTCATCATCAATCAATCATGTGCTATTGTTTGTTGTTCCTCCCATGTTCCCCCAGTAGTATTCATCAATCAATCAATCCTGTGCTATTGTTTGTTGTTCCTCCCATGTCCTCCCAGTAGTATTCATCAATCAATCATCATGTGCTATTGTTTGTTGTTCCTCCCTGTCCTCCCAGTAGTATTCATCAATCAATCAATCATGTGCTATTGTTTGTTGTTCCTCCCATGGCCTCCCAGTAGTATCATCAATCAATCATCATGTGCTATTGTTTGTTGTTCCTCCCATGTCTCTCTCAGTAGTATTCATCAATCAATCATCATGTGCTATTGTTTGTTGTTCCTCCCATGTCCTCCCAGTAGTATTCATCAATCAATCAATCTGTGCTATGGTTTGTTGTTCCTCCATGTCCTCCCAGTAGTATTCATCAATCATCAATCATGTGCATATTGTTTGTTGTTCCTCCCATGTCCTCCCAGTAGTATTCATCAATCAATCAATCTGTGCTATTGTTTGTTGTTCCTCTCCATGTCCTCCCAGTAGTATTCATCATCAATCAATCCTGTGCTATTGTTTGTTGTTCCTCCCATGTCCTCCCAGTAGTATTCATCAATCAATCAATCATGTGCTATTGTTTGTTGTTCCTCCCATGTCCTCCCAGTAGTATGCATCAATCAATCAATCATGTGCTATTGTTTGTTATTTCCTCTCATGTCCTCACCAGTAGTATTCATCATCAATCAATCCTGTGCTATTGTTTTGTTGTTCCTCCATGTCCCTCCCAGTAGTAGTGCATCAATCAATCAATCCTGTGCTATTGTTTGTTGTTCCTCCCATGTCCTCCCAGTAGGTATTCATCAATCAATCAATCCTGTGCTTATTGTTGTTGTTCCTCCCATGTCCTCCCAGTATATTCATCAATCAATCAATCCTGTGCTATTGTTTGTTGTTCCTCCATGTCCCTCCCAGTAGTATTTATCAATCAATCAATCCTGTGCTATTGTTTGTTGTTCCTCCCATATCCTCCCAGTAGTATTCATCAATCAATCAATCCTGTGCTATTGTTGTTGTTCCTCCCATGTCCTCCCAGTAGTATTCATCAATCAATCAATCCTGTGCTATTGTTTGTTGTTCTACCCATGTCCTCCCAGTAGTATTCATCAATCAATCAATCATGTGCTATTGTTTGTTGTTCCTTCCCATGTCCTCCCAGTAGTATTCATCAATCAATCATCATGTGCTATTGTTTGTTGTTCCTCCCATGTCCTCCCAGTAGTATTCATCAATCAATCAATCATGTGCTATTGTTTGTTGTTCCTCCCATGTCCTCCCAGTAGTATTCATCAATCAATCAATCATGTGCTATTGTTTGTTGTTCCTCCCATGTTCTCCCAGTAGTATTCATCAATCAATCAATCCTGTGCTATTGTTTGTTGTTCCTCCCATGTCCTCCCAGTAGTATTCATCAATCAATCAATCCTGTGCTATTGTTTGTTGTTCCTCCCATGTCCTCCCAGTAGTATTCATCAATCAATCAATCCTGTGCTATTGTTTGTTGTTCCTCCCATGTCCTCCCAGTAGTATTCATCAATCAATCAATCCTGTGCTATTGTTTGTTGTTCCTCCCATTTCCTCCCAGTAGTATTCATCAATCAATCAATCCTGTGCTATTGTTTGTTGTTCCTCCCATGTCCTCCCAGTAGTATTCATCAATCAATCAATCCTGTGCTATTGTTTGTTGTTCCTCCCATGTCCTCCTAGTAGTATTCATCAATCAATCAATCCTGTGCTATTGTTTGTTGTTCCTCCCATGTCCTCCCAGTAGTATTCATCAATCAATCAATCCTGTGCTATTGTTTGTTGTTCCTCCCATATCCTCCCAGTAGTATTCATCAATCAATCAATCCTGTGCTATTGTTTGTTGTTCCTCCCATATCCTTCCAGTAGTATTCATCAATCAATCAATCCTGTGCTATTGTTTGTTGTTCCTCCCATGTCCTCCCAGTAGTATTCATCAATCAATCAATCCTGTGCTATTGTTTGTTGTTCCTCCCATGTCCTCCCAGTAGTATTCATCAATCAATCAATCATGTGCTATTGTTTGTTGTTCCTCCCATGTCCTCCCAGTAGTATTCATCAATCAATCAATCATGTGCTATTGTTTGTTGTTCCTCCCATGTCCTCCCAGTAGTATTCATCAATCAATCAATCATGTGCTATTGTTTGTTGTTCCTCCCATGTTCTCCCAGTAGTATTCATCAATCAATCAATCATGTGCTATTGTTTGTTGTTCCTCCCATGTCCTCCCAGTAGTATTCATCAATCAATCAATCCTGTGCTATTGTTTGTTGTTCCTCCCATGTCCTCCCAGTAGTATTCATCAATCAATCAATCATGTGCTATTGTTTGTTGTTCCTCCCATGTCCTCCCAGTAGTATTCATCAATCAATCAATCCTGTGCTATTGTTTGTTGTTCCTCCCATGTCCTCCCAGTAGTATTCATCAATCAATCAATCATGTGCCATGCCGGAAAGCGTGGGTGGTCATGACTCGCCATTTCACTCGATCACCAGAGTCGTGGATCAGCTCAGTGTTCCTGTCTCGTCCATGCCATGTGGCCAAGCCATCCAGGTATTTTCCTCTCGGTCTTCCTCTTGGTCTGTTCCCCTTCGATCTTGCCAGTTGTCACTAAGTTCTCCAATCCATTTCTTCTCATAATATGTCCAAAAATTTTGACTGTCTACGTCTAATTTCTCTAATCAATTTACGATTTTCATTTGTCTCTGTAGTACTTGGTCATTGGTTTTTCTGTCTGTCCATGGTATTCTTTGCATGTTCCTCAGAAACCTACATTTCTGCAGCCATCAGATGTTTTTCAGCTTGACTGCTCATTGTCCAAGTTTCACATCCACTACAAAACTACAGGCTCTATGTATCCCCTCAACACTCTTTTTCTCGTTTCATTGACATCGTTTTAATGGTCAGAATGTTGTTTTTATCTTGCTAAAGGCTACTTTCGCCATGGCGATTCTTGTTCTAACCTCTTGAAGGCATCTCCCATCAGATGTTATTACTGTTCCGAGATAATTGTACCGATTCACTTGTTGAAGAATATTCCCCATTTACTTGTACATTACATTGTGGTATTTCGTTCTTCCTAGTGACGACCATAACCTGTGTCTTTTTACAATTTAATTCCAGGCCCAGTTGCTCACTGTGTAGTATTCTCATCTGTCTGTAATTCTCTTCTCCGTGTGTTTGTAGTCTCCCGCTATATTGTTTGCCTTGTAGATTCCAGACAAGCCAGTGTCTAGTTTCATTCTCCTCAGGTTTGTTTCAGTGTGTGTCCTAATCAGCGCCTGTGTCTTTCTTCACACCTCCTGGTTTCACTGCGATTTGTTTTGTTTCTCTCTATGAGCTCTACATTGGTGATTCTGTCATAGAATTTTATTGCCATTATTCTGCGCAGGCAGCACCAATTCATCAATGTTCTTGTTGGACTATTAGTGTCTCTACCTACCTACCTACCTACCTACCTACCTACCTACCTGCCTGCCTGCCTGCCTGCCTGCCTGCCTGCCTACCTACTTACCTAACTGCATGCCTACCTATCTAACTGCATGCCTACCTACCTACCTACCTACCTGCCTGCCTGCCTGTCTGCCTACCTACTTACCTAACTGCATGCCTACCTATCTAACTGCATGCCTACCTACGTACCTACTTACCTACCTACCTACCTACCTACATACCTACATACCTACACACCTACCTACCTACCTAATTACCCACCAACCTAGGTCCATCTCTATGGACGCGTCTCCGTGCAGACATGTTATGTTATTTATATATACAAACATTTATGTATTAAAACATGTTACTTATCTGTGTCCTAACTTACCGTTACATCATAGACACAACTCTCCTTTCACAACAATCCGTTTCAAAGTAATCCCCGAAATATGGCTGATTCGGTCATATGGTTACTAATTTAAGCCTGGGATTGGCCCTAATGATAACTTCTCTTTTGAGATTGAACAGAGTACGGGTAATGGACAAAGAATAATACCGTTGCAGTGATGGCATCAGTGGTTAGGTCGCTTCCTTGCTAAGATGATTGTCGGGGGTTAATCCCCAAGTGAGTTAGGGCCAGCGAGGCACTGGGGGTCGGCCTGATTAAATTCGATACCAGGGAATTGTTGTTAGAAGTTACCGAGAATTGCTTGAAGAAGAAATGTGACAAAGGAAGAGAATTTAATCAGACTACCTGATATGTCACGACCTAGAATATGTGAAGGTCTAATATTTTACACCCCAAATGGCAATATTTGATTTGGGCTACATTAAGCTTTGCTTTCTATATGAAAGGCATATGCCTGGTGATTGATGTCTCCTGTTAATATGTGTCCCTGTCTGTCTGACAGTCATTCATTCAGTCAGTCAGTCAGTCAGTCATTTAGCCCGTCAGTCAATTAGTCTGTTGGTCAGTCAGCCATTCAGTCAGTCAGCCTGTTAATCAGTCTGTCTGCCTAATCAGGAGTCAATCAATCAGTTACTAGTCAGCCAGTCTGTCAGTCAGGAGTCACTCAATCAGTCAGTCAGCCTGTCAGTCAGATGTGAGTCAGTCAATAAGTTAGTCAGTCAGTCTGTATGTCTGTCTGCCTGTTCGTCTGTTTATCTGCTCATCTCTCTCTCTCTCTCTCTCTCTCTCTCTCTCTCTCTCTCTCTCTCTCTCTCTCTCTGTTGTTCTGTTTTTTTTGTCCCTATGTAAATGTAACATGCACATTTGATGAATGAAAGATGAGTGATCGAAAGGGCCGAATGTAAGACGGGCCTGCGAGCCCAATTTGTTACCCTTTTAAAATAAAGTTTGTTCGTTCGTTCGTTCGTTCGTTCGTTCTCTCTCTCTCTCTCTCTCTCTCTCTCTCTCTCTCTCTCTCTCTCTCTCTCTCTCTCTCTCTCTCTCCCTCTATCTCTTATTTAAAACTCGTTCTCTCTTCTCCTCTCTATAAACAGTCATACCAACGTGCCTATCCTCCCCCAATCAACAAATAAACCGACATCCACATATGCAATCTTATACTGCACCCGATCCCTAACTAAAAAAGAAAAAAAAAACTCACCTGCATTGTAAGTTGTAAAGACATTCACCGAAGAGCAAATACGAACCCTCCCAACTAAGCGAAGGGGCACTGTGTACATTGTGACTGCACTTATCCTCACACCCACACAACTGCATAGCTCCGCGCTGAGCTCTCTACCTGTCGTCATACTCCTGCGTCTCAATGTACTCAACCACTTCGTCAAATGTTTGTCAATTTACGAGATGAGTCGCGGTTCGTTGCTCAGTGAGGATTTGATTTGTTGATGGATGTTGGACAGCCTCAGGTAATAATGTTTATCTTACTTAGAAGTTGTAGTTGTGGTTAGACCATTGGTTTACTGGTAGAGTATTCCTAGGTTGTTGTGGCGGAGGAGCGAAATCAGGAGAGTACAAGCCTTACTCTAGTGCGTGGAAGTGCAACTTAAAGACTAAATGTCATGGCAGGACCTTGGTCAGCAACAGATCTAGAATCGAAGCTCCGACAGGCGGTGGGCTCCGACAGTTAAAGGATTGCTTTGCTGATCCAACGGCTTTTGCATCTTGTCTTGTTCCAGCTGTATTGGTGTTACATTTCCACTGGAGTAAACTAGGCAGCCCGAGAGAGGGATCATGCTGCATGGGCAACACGTGGTCTATAAATTCAGCCCAGCCTTTGTGCTATGGAGAGGTATAACTCCCTTTTATCAAGACGGCAAGGTGCCAGTCAATCCTAGATTGAGCTTTTACATGTGAGGACCCTAAGTCGATTTGTTCTTTTAGTGTAACGAAAGCTCACATGTTCGATTCTTCAGAATGGGTTAATTTTCTAATGCAAGCTCTTAATTTCAAGCTGACAATCTGTATTAATTTTTAAAACTGAAAGCTCACATCTTCAACTCCGCATATTTAGTTTAACTAATGAAAGTTCTTAACTTCAACCCGGCAAACTGGGTACATAATAAAAAAAAAAAAATAAAACTCACATCTTTAACTCCGCACACTGAGTTAATTTAACAAATGAAAGCTCACAAGTCCAACCCCACATATTGAGGTAATTTGGCTAATGAAAGCTCATATCTTTAACCAAGCACTGACTTATTTTGACTAAAGAAAGCTCACATCTTCAACCTTACAAAGTGGGTTAATTTAATTAATGAAAGTTCACACTGTCAGCCCCATACATCGGGTTAATTTGTCAATGAAAGTTCACGCCGTACGCCCATACATCGGGTTAATTTATCAACGAAAGCTCACGCCGTCAACCCCATACATCGGGTTAATTTGTCAATGAAAGCTCACACCGTCAGCCCCAAGCATTGGGTTACGTCGTCAACGAAAGCTCACGCCGTCAGCCCCATACATCGGGTTAATTTGTCAATGTAAGCTCAAAAGGGAAATGCCTCTGTATTGCGTGCAATACCTTGTGCTGCCGTTGTTTTTCCAAATTGGGACAATTATGGCATTTCCCCAGTCTCTTGTTGTCTGTTGTTCTACCTAAACATGGTTGAATAGTCTATGTAGCCATGTTGTTCAAACTTCTCTTGCTCCTTTAATTAGTTCATTTGGTGTTTCATCTTGTCCCGGTGATTTGTTCAATGGGGCTAATCTGACGGCTTCTGTAATTTCTTCTTTTAGTATATCTATTTCTAGTTCTTCGGTGGCATCTGTGTCGATTTTCTGAATTCCAGTGACATCTGATGTGATGTTGAGAAGTTGTTCGAGGTATCGTTAGAATTTGATTTTGTTCACTTATAGGTTCTCCATTTTCGATGTTAATTATTTCAGTTGCGTCTGGGTTCTCCTCTGGTTCTCATTGCACTTATCTGTTTGTAGTAGTTTGTAGTTGCCTCCTTGTAGTGTTTATTTAGGGTTTCTCCGTACTCCTTCCCAGACTTTTTGTTTTTCTCTCTTTACAATTCTATTCACATCTCTTCTCGCTATTCTATATTCTATGTAATCACATTCCTGTTTGCTCTTCAACCAGGTTTTATATGTTTTTCCTTTTTGTCTTTTACAGCTCTGTTTACCTCTGCGTTCCACCAACTTGTTATTTTCGTAATTCGTGTTTTGAGGTTTTTTTTGTGGTTATACATGTTATTTTCCAGATCATCCGGTCCATAAACAGGGCTCGACACTGTCTGAGTAAAGATTGAGTAGATAATATTTTGTCGGGAGTAAATAAAAAATTCTACATTCAACGTATCAAAATTTAAATGTGTCTAATTGGTCATGCGTCCAGCCTCCGTCGTCATTTCGAGGTGACAGGTTTGAATCCCGGTCAGTAACAATAGATTTCAATTTGTATTGGTCCACCTCTATGTGACAAATAAGCCTTAAAGATTATCATTTACGTTTTCGTTTGTTCATTGCTTTATGAGAGTAGACAAGGAAACAAACTACTAAATACTCGTAGACATCATCATCATGTGCCATGCCGACAAGTGTGGGCGGTGAACTTTCGCCATCTCGCACGATCCCCAGAGTCGTGGACCAACTCTGTGGTTTTGTCTCGACCATATGGCCAAGCCAGCTAGATATTTATCTCTCCGTCTTAATCTTCGTGTTTTCCCATCAATCTCGCCAGTTGTCACTAAGATTTCCAGTTTATTTACCCTTATAATGTGACCAAAAGTAGCCAAAACATGCAGGTATTTATAGCTTTGTCGCCTCTTTTCTCGCTTATCTATCAAATTTATCAGTTATCACGAAACATGCAAGACTATTTCTCCTTATAAAGTTTCCATCAAATCTTGACTGACGACGTCCAATGTCTCTCACAAACTTAGGGTATCGAGTAGGAGTTATAAATAACGAAATTGTGTAGTCAATTCTTCATCTCACCTACAACACACGACCCACCTTACTAAGCCATTCGATGAATAGAATGCTTTAGTCCACATTTTTCTACACACGAACTTCCGATTGTGTGTAATCATGTCCAGTGTACATACACGCCAGTTCTGTAAATACGACTTTCTATAGTCAATTCTCCCCACGAGTCTAAGGTTTCTACGGCGCACCCAGAGTATACATAAATCTCATCTTTGCATCTTGTGTTTGGTTTCTTATGCTACTTATATATTACTATTTCTATCTCTCGTCCTGTTCTTCTTTTTCTTCTTCTTGTTTTTCTTCTGATTCATCTTGTTGTCGACGTTGTTCTTGTTGTTCTTGTTTTTTTTTTTTCTTCTTCTTTGTATTGCCCTTGTCTTTGTTTTCTTGTTTTGGTGTTGCTGTTCTTGTTCTTGTTATTCGTCTTGTTTGTTGTTGTTGTTGTTGTTGTTGTTGTTGTTGTTGTTCTTCTTCTTCTTCTTCTTCTTCTTCTTCTTCCTTAGTCTTAATCTTTTGCGCCTTTTATTCTCCAATGGAGCATCGGTCTTCAACTAACTCACACCACTCCCTCCGTGTGGTGGGATGTTCAATCAATCAATCAGGTGCCGCCTCCACAGTAAAGGTTGACTGCAATGGATCTCAACAACTGCTGTCTCTCGCCTTGACTGTACATTCTGTCAGGCTGATGTTCGTCCATCTCTTGATGTTATCTTCCCACTTGTATCGTTGTCTACCTCTTGTTCGCTTGCCCTCAACATTGCCTTCCAAGTATGGTTTTTATAAGATTATCATGTCCTTTAACGTGGTCCGAAATATTTCACTTGCCTCCTCTTTATTTCTTTCATCAACTCTCTCTTCATTCCCAGTTTTTCTAGGACCTCTGCATTTGATTGTGCCCCCCCCCCTCCTCCCCACCATGAGTGGGAGTTTACTCCCTGAAAAAGTTGTTAAACCACCTGTCTCGCCCTTTAAAGGTCCTGTGTTCATGTCCACACCCCGCCCAGTTTAGGAGCGCCTTTTTCTTTGACACACTGGGAGGCGGTCGCTGGAGCCGCTGTGTTTACTCTATATACGACGCCTCCGACAGGGCGCCCTGCGGAAAGATCCTGAGCAATATTGGATAAAACGCAGTGCAATGAAATGGACCCTCTCGCCTTTAAGCCTTTTAAATGGTGATCAGCTTGCTCGAATGGATAACAGCGTCGTTCTTAAACATCCTGTATGCTAGTGTCGATATAGCGGGTTTAATCCCTACACCGGAGAGGGAAAGGAGACCTTTACAGCTCAGTTCACGGGGAGATATTACTTTGGTCTGTGTCGGGAGAAAAATCTCTACTTAATCTATACTCGGAGGCGAGACTTTCTCATGGGCCAGATGATCCGGAAGCCAACGCAATGGACTTACGAGTTAGGACTCAAGTCTTCCAGATAAATCAGAGCCAACTAACCATGTAAGCTGGGCAGGGCGTGTTTATCAACTTCCAAGTATGGGAGTCAGATTTGCCGAATGGATCACTCAGCTCGCTCTTAAACTTCCGAAGTGCTGGTGCCGAGGTAGTGAGTTCAACTCCGACACCGGTTAGTTGGACTAAAATGTTGAGTTCTCGTCCTTGATTTGGGGACGTAAATTACAAGTACCTCTGAAATCAGAGTGGGTTCGTCTGATTGCGAGGGACACTGGTAATAGGGAAAGCTAATCCACACGCAAAAACTCAGTCCAGTGCATTAGAAGTATTAACACGGGTAGTGCTTCGCTTGAGGTCAAAGCTGGCGACAGCCAAATAAAAGACACCTTTAAACTCTCCAATATTTTGCCATCTCTTTCAGCTTTCTTTATGGCCTTCCCACAAGTTCCATCTCTGCCTTTAATAATGTCTTTCATTCTCTTATCCGTGTGTTGATAGGACACACCTCGTTTTGACGTGTTACTACTGTTACAGAGAAGGACCGTCTACTTTCATATCATTAACAGGTTTTCTCAATGCTTGTTCCATCCAGCACCAGCAACTTTTCCCCACAGCATGATTCACTGGGATGTGTTTAATTTACCTCATCAGTTCCTCTTCTCCTTCTTTTGTCCTTCCGTTAGGCGTCGCAAACTTGTTTGATGATTGGTTTCCAGACTAGGGCTCGCTTGACCACTTGACATACTGAGATGTTGTGAGTTTTTAATGTTTTGATGACTCCGTCGATCCAAGTTTTTCGTGGCCTTCCCTTGACTCTTGATGTTTCCATTTTCATGTTGTATGCTCTTGCTGCACGTGACATTGCGTTCACTCTCACTAGATGCCCGGAGGTCCCGGGTTCAAGCCCCTGTGAAGACCGGGATTTATTCCCTCGGACATCTAGTAACAAAATTCCTCCTGGTCTCTGGGTAGTGAGATCAGACGCTCGTGTGTATTGTTGCGCACGTAAAAAATCCCTTGATAGTTGGAAATCTAAAAAAAAAGAAGGAACCTAACGGCGCTGCCCGGGTAAAATTCCGTGTTAAAAATCTATCCAAAGTATTTCAGGATCCTCGCCGGTGCTATGGAGTTTATGCACTGAGCTGAGATTTTCCGGTCTCAGGCTTGAGTTAGGAGTAGAACGGAGCACTTATAGGTTACACCCGTGTGCTGTGATGTTGATATGTCGACCAAACTAAACTAAACTAGACGCCCGAACCAGTTAAGTATGTGTCTATCCATAAATTTAACAACTGGTATTGCTCCAAGTGTTTTATAGATCTCCTTGTTTCTAACATAGTCCTTTCTTGATTTGTTCGCTGCTTTTCTCAGGCATCTTATTTCACAAGTAGTTCAACATGAGCAATTCTGTCATATCATGTCAGTCCTTATTGTCTGGACAGACAACAGCTCATACATGTTTGTAGTTTATTAGTAATTGTCGTAGTCGTTTTCTTCAGTGTTTCTGATCCACGCCGCAGAATTAGCAATCCATTAACATGTTCAAAAGTTGGTCATAATCATCATCATGTGTCTTGCTACTGGCGTAGGCGTTTATGTCTCTCCACAGATCTCGGTATTTAGTGTTCTGGATCCTTTTCGTTAATGGTAGTCCGTCATGCCACCGTGTGAGTCCGTCCATGATTATTTCTTTCGGGCTGCCACTGCTTCTTCGACAATTCTCTAACTAACTAACTAACTTACTAACTAACTAACTAACTAACTAACTAACTAACTAACTAACTAACTAACTAACTAACTAACTAACTAACTAATAATCTAACTAACTAAAACAGACTTGTCTCTTTCTTTTTTGTTCCCCCATCACCTATTTGAAAATGTATGTTTCTAGTATTTAACTATCATCATGAACTTGTGCCGTGCCGAAAAGCTTGGGCGAGCATGGTTCGCCATCGCATACGATCACCAGAGAATTGGATCAGATCTGTGTCCTTGTATCGATCATGCCATCAATATAAGCCATACAGATATTCATCTCTCTGCTGTCCCTAGCTCTTTCTTATCAACTACGCCAGTTGTCAACTAGTTTCCCAGTGTAATTGTTCTCATAATGTGCCCTATACTATCTATACGTAATTTCTCGGAACAATTTAATGCTTTGCATTTGTTTCTTGTAGAACGTGCTCTTGGCTTGTTTTCTCATTCCGTGGCATTCCTTGTATTTCCTTAGAAAAAACATATCCACGGCCATTAGCTTCATATATATACATGCAGATGTCAGCGTGGGCGCGGAGTTTAATTCACTTGCGTTTAAACTTTCGGTGCGCTGTGGGCGTGGTTGTGGACTCATTCCACAAACCGGTCATCATGAAATAAAACAGATTTATCTGTGTACCCACATGTCTAGCTTAATGTTTAAATTACATATTCATTGCTCACGGCACCCAATAATAATATTGTACATGGTGCATTTTTAATTGCTGTGCAGTGTTTGAAAATATTGCCGGTCCAAGTTTTGTATTTACCTATTATGTTGCATGAACTTTACAGAGGGTGAATTCAAATCTTAGACCGGCAACATTTTCAAACACTGCACAATCATTACAAATACACCCTATATATACACACCCAGACCTCCTTGTCATACATCACAAGGTGCTGTAGACAGTAAAGACAGTTTCAGTTTACACACACACACACACGCACGCACGCACGCACGCACGCACACACACACACACACACACCATGTGACTATTTCCAATTGTTGTGTCGTCTCTCTACATGTGATCATATTTCCCATGCTGTTGAGTATATCAATCAATCAGGTGCCGTCTCCACAATGAAGGTTAGCTGCAATGGATCTTCAATACTGTCTGACTCTCGCCTTGATTGTACATTCTGTCAGATTACTGTTCAACAGTCTCGTGATGTTATCTTCCCACTTGTATCGTTGTGTACCTCTTGCTCGCTTGCATGTAACCCTCCAGTCTGGTGTTTATAAGAATGTTATGTCTTTTAATATGACATAAATATTTCACTTGCGTCTTATTTATTTATTTTTATTTTCAGCATCTCTCTTTTCATTCCTGGTTTTTCTAGAACCTCCGTATTTGACTGTTTTTCTTTCCATGAAATACATTTTCTCCTGTATATACACATCTCCAGAGCCGTTTATACGACTTTCTAATATAACCTAACAAATGTATACAATTATTGACCCATTCTGTAATTGTTTGTTAAGAAATGACGACAAAGCTACAATCTAACAAGGTGTGCCGCTGGCTACGTTTTCTACAATCTAACAAGGTGTGCCGCTGGCTACGTTTTCTACAATCTAACAAGGTGTGCCGCTGGCTACGTTTTCTACAATCTAACAAGGTGTGCCGCTGGCTACGGTTTTGGTAATAAATGTTCAATGCAGATGGCATTGATAACAATGCAACGGCAAACGAGTGAATATACATTTGCCTGAAAAAAAGTCCATGAATGCAGGGGTTGATTGAGCCGTCCCTTAAAGGACAGGTAATTCGAAAGGTATAGGTAAAGTCCGTAAAGATATAGGTTAATTGCATACAACTATTTTCTCAGGCGTGTAAATTTACAGAGGGTGAATACAAAACTTGGACCGACAATATTTTCAAACACTGCACAGTCATTAAAAATGCATCGTGGAATTTCATTCTGAGAAAAATTCTCAGAATTGTCCGATACTCGTTTTACGAGGCTGCGATGACTCCCAAGTTAAAGAGCTAAATTTTCGGGTCAAATTTTCTTATTTGCTACCATTTTTTTTTTACCATTCCCTTAACCCCCGTGGCTGTGGTCAGGGGTTCGATCCACATCGATGCGGTTTCTAAATTTTTAAAATTGAATTCGTCTCCCAGGTCGACGCAGACTAAAATGGGTATCAGGAAACGTCCAGAAAATAAAGGCGACCGGTGGGATACCGACCTAATCACCCAACCAGTGCCGACTGGTCTATACACAAATATGGGTCTAGCTACAAAGGCCCTATACGCAAAAGCGTTTAAAGGGGTACTTAAATGTGAAATTCTGTACCGGTTGTGCACACCCCAAAGGTTTATTCTCTTGAGGAGGAAAATGAGAGATTTGCACTACAATGTACGTGAAGAAGGTGCCTTGGTACAGGGACGGCCAAAAACTCTCTCCAACGATCTCACATTGATAGATGCAAGCCTTCTTCGGAAATGAGGCCAGCTGAACGCTAAAGGATCGTACACAAGAGGAAGGACTCAGTATCGGCCCTGGGGAGAAAGAGTTAAGGACACAATTCTTAAATCCCGCTATCGAAACACAGCTGAGGGCGATTTGGCAGCAGACCGCCTTGCGTTGATGTTCATATAATGATATGGTGGATGATGGTTCAGAAAGCAAAGGCAAACTACTGAACGTAAACTTGCTAAGAAATCACAAACAGACAAGAAATGCTGGGATTGACTGCAACGTGACATCATGTAAGGAAAATTTAATTGACTTTTTAGAACCAAGGACGGGACCTAAATTGGAGCTGGCGATGGAGAAAGAACTGTCGTAGTATGAACGCCGGCATTTATCAGCATGGCACATGATGATGTGATCAATATTGATCGACGTACTAGGCTACGAGTACTCTACCGACACCAACCTATAGACAGAATGAACCCCAGCAGCATGTCTGTCTGTCTGTCTGTCTGTCTGTCTGTCTGTCTGTCTGTCTGTCTGTCTGTCTGTCTGTCTGTCTGTCTGTCTGTCTGTCTGTCTGTCTGTCTGTCTGTCTGTCTGTCTGTATGTCTGTCTGTCTGTCTGTCTGTCTGTCTGTCTGTCTGTCTGTCTGTCTGTCTGTCTGTCTGTCTGTCTGTCTGTCTGTCTGTCTGTCTGTCTGTCTGTCTGTCTGTCTGTCTGTCTGTCTGTCTGAAGATCTCTTCAGGAATCAGACCAGGTGAACGCTACTGTATCATGCATGAGAGCTAGGATTCGCTGCTTCACGGAGGATATATAACCAAGTAGCCAACCCGACCCGCAGCTGCGATGGAGAGAGATGGCGTGCAAATATCCCACTGACTGACCAGCCTGGCGCATGTCAATGATAACGCTGTAGTTAACTCATTCAATGGGACGCAGAGGTGTTTCCAAGGCACCAGGGCCGGGATCTATACTGGCCAAGATCTGCTGACACGTCCACGCCGTGAGCCCTGGGCAACAGGTCCCCTCGGGGACCTGGCGAACATCAGTAGGATTGATGATTCCTCCGAAGCCGGAGAGTATCTGCCTGCATGACGAGAAACCACCAGTCTGAACACCAATAAGCCAGACATGGGACAACGGATACTCACGCAAACCCCAGGTCCTGTATGACATCACACTGATGTTGGACAACAGGATGTATTCATCCGACATACAGGACTTCACGCTGGAGTTCACAGCCAGCGAACACAAGCAAGCAAGCAAGCAAGCAACTCATTCAATGCAATACAAAAAGCAGGTACGGACCAAACGTGATTCACAATCACATGAACAAGTATTATTATATTGTAAATGCATGCACTGTACATTAAAATTGCGGAAGATACACCGAAAAAAAACAACAACAAATAACACCATGACCCTAGCATGAATAAAAGCAGCGGAACTGCTGTAAAGCTGTGGGAATGTAAGCGATATAAACTAACACAAAGTAATGCAGTTTTACAGACCAGAATTACGAAAAATACAGATGAATAAAATTGTTCTGTAAAGCTGCATTACGTTGTGCTATTGTATATTGGCCTTAAGAGTGGCGATATATGGTCATTCTGTCCAAATGGAAGGTGACATGTGGCGATATATTGTCATTCTGTCCAAATGGAAGGTGACATGTGGCGATATATGGTCATTCTGTCCAAATGGAAGGTGACATGTGGCGATATATTGTCATTCTGTCCAAATGGAAGGTGACATGTGGCGATATATTGTCATTCTGTCCAAATGGAAGGTGACATGTGGCGATATATGGTCATTCTGTCCAAATGGAAGGTGACATGTGGCGATATATTGTCATTCTGTCCAAATGGAAGGTGACATGTGGCGATATATGGTCATTCTGTCCAAATGGAAGGTGACATGTGGCGATATATTATCCTCCGGCACAGAACCAGATAATGTTGGTCGACGTACTATACTGCTTTTAACTAAACCAAACCAAAGACAGGATGAACCCCCAGCAGCAGGTTTGTTAGATTTGTATTCACAATTTGTTTCGGGGGATCCCGTGTGTGTTTGTTTTAGAGTCCCAGAAGCCTGCAGCCATTTGCCAGTTTTACAGATCACGTCCGACCAAGTTCACACTTGTAATCCAGGACGCTTAGTTCTTAAATAACACACCGATTTGCCTGAGATTTGTGCAGAATATGTCTGTCTGTCTGACTGTCCATCTCTGTCTGTCTGTATATCTGCTTCTTTCTGTCTCCCTGTCTTTCTCTCGCCCCTTCTCTTTCTATCTGTCTCTCTCTCTCTCTCTCTCAATCTCTCCCTTCCTTTTCGTGCCCTTTCCTCTCTCTCTTCCCCTCTCTCCCTCTGCGTCTGTGTGTGTGAATACCTAATTTTCTCTCTTGCTACCGCTCTTTATTTCTGTCTCTCTATATCTATCCGTCTCTCCCTCTCTCCCTCTACAAACTTCATCCATCATGGGCCATACCGATAAGCGTGGGCGGTCATGTTTTGCCATCTCACTCGATCACACCTCTACAAACTACTGAACTAACAATTGGTTATTTATAACAAACAGCCAATAAATGATGGTGTTGATTGCCACGTTATGCAGAGGCCACGCAAACATTTTAAGTACCTGGATGCGTGCTCTACCTGCAGAGTTCCTGTAAAGAGTAGTTACTTGAGCAGAAATTGGGCCAGATAAAAAAAAAAAAAACATCTGTCATTTACTGTGCGGTGTATGGCGGGGTGGGGGGGGGGGGTGGGGGGGGGGGGGGGTCTTGAGCCTGGGGAATAAAGGCCGCCTGGATGGTGCAGTCGCTGCGAACTGTGCAGGTTAGTGTTTTCTTTTTGCCCCCGACAGAAACAAATCCACACTTTACCGATGATTCGAACAAATAGTTAAATTACTATTATGACCTCTACATGACTTTGCCATTGCTTTCAGAACGGCTAACGCCTTACACCATGAAACTCCACGCAAGCCATCTCCTTCCAAATTTCGAACCTTACATTCGTTTTGCCCAGAAACTGTAAAACTATTCTTTACTAATACCCAACCCAAAGACGCTGATTGATTTAAAATAAGATGGTTAATATCCGAAAATTATAACCGGTGACACAAATGAAAGAAAGCGATGCGTTAATTTTGTTGTTGTTTTGCACATCCCTTACAGGACGCTGCAGTCAACATCAGCATTTTCAGCTGCTGTTGATGCACTAGGCAAGATTGCTCTCAGTAGATTTCCATTGCTTTCTGAGCGACTGGCTCACATACCCCGTAAGTTACCAAAGCGGCGAGAACCGCTACCGATTCTCGCGCAGGTTACGTTACTCGCGAGAATATACGGGATTACGGAGAAAGACGTTACCACCTAGGCCAGGGAGACCGGCGTTAAATTACCGACCTCGTATTGTGACCTCTGGCTTTTCTTCAGCAGTCGACGTTGTCGCGAGGACAAGATAGCCGTAGCTCTTAAACTTCCTGTTCTCTGATGATGACGTTAGTGATTCACCCCCTAAACCGATCAGTTGACTTCTTGTTCAGAAAGCCATGCCAATATCTTTTAATGTTGCATGCCATTTGCAAGACGTCACGATCAATCCCAGGATAAGTGTCTATTCCATTGTAGTTTGCCATTCCTTTCTGAACGAAAAGTCAACGTTTAAATCACACTTAATGTCGCCGTAGGGTTTGAACCGCCTACCTTACGTGACGTTTCAGAGAGAGAGAGAGAGAGAGAGAGAGAGAGAGAGAGAGCGAGAGAGAGAGAGATAGATAGAGAGAGAGAGCGCGCGAGAGAGAGAGATAGATAGAGAGATAGAGATAGAGAGAGAGAGATAGATAGATAGATAGATAGAGAGAGAGAGAGAGAGAGAGAGAGAGAGAGAGAGAGAGAGAGAGAGAGAGAGAGAGAGATAGAGAGAGAGAGTTCTAATCCGAATTATTATTAATTATCACCGGAGCACCGGAGTGCGTGCTTTGTGCTCAATACATTTTACAACAGCCAGCGGAGAGAAAATAAACGGAGGAGAAGAGGTAGAGGAGAGGACAAAGGAAAAGAAAGGTGGCGACTGGAGCCAGAACGGGCATAATATGGCGGGGTGTCGGTAGGGGTTCTGGAAGAATGTCAAAACTGAGAGGGAAGACAAGGAGAAGTTTCAATCAGATAGCGGTGGGAACGATTAGAGTATGACTCTTTGCTGGCTGTTGAACGAGGGGACGGAGCTCGTACAGGAATGTTCTGAGTGCAGTGTTGTTGGTTATTAGCCCAACTCAACTCAACTCTAATCCTTTCGACCACGTTAACGACTGATCGTAAAATTGCGTAGACAATTAACATAGGATTTATCACAGCGTCCTGCAGTTAGCATCCATGTTTTCGCTACGTTTCAGGTGTTAACTTTTCCCCATGTCAAACCATTCACAACGTCATAGTACTACTCTCCAAAAACTGTAATTTCCCCCAGACACGTTGTAAACAAAACAATTAATTTTCATTCGTACAATGACAGTCACAAAATTCAGTAAATTATCTTGACTCACGCTTTACCAGACAAAACGGTGACTAAGTCTGAATTCAATTACATTCATAGGCGCAATTTTACGACACAATTATGCCCTGAACCCTGCCTGAGATAGGAATAATGAAGCTTACTAAACATATTCAAACCAGAAATTAAATCCCCAGCCTGAACAATGGCGGTGGTCAAAAACTGTCACGTTTTCTAATGAAATTATGTCTTTAGAAACATTAATGTGCGCATGCGAGTTTCACAGATTTACAGTCCTCTACTTTTGTATAGAAAATTAACAGGGATTTGCTCACAGCGGACGGTGTCGCGAAGTGGATAGGGAACAGTACTGATAATGCAATGAGCATGGTTTGACGAGGGTTCAACTCCTGGACTCTTCGCCTGTTAAGTGAGGAAATATTCGCCACCAACTCCTCCGCTCAGTCAAAATTAGATGGCCCTATCACGTCAATATCCGTAGCAGGAAACTACTTTGGGATAATCCGTGGCGAAGTGGTCAAGCCGTATGACTCGGGCTCCGAAGGTTGTGGGTTCGATTCCAGGCCGCGTCCTTCCGTTCACGAGTGCATTTTTTCGGAGACTCCTGAGGGTCGTCGCTGGAGCTACGGAGTTCGTACTTTGTGCGACCCTTTCCGCGCTGCGGAAAGAGACTGAACCATATTGGATAAAAACCCAGTGCAATGAAGTCGACCCTGTCGACGTTGAAGCGACATATTTTTTTTTAATACTTTGGGATAATATATTTTATGGTCACGGGGGCTATGGCTCGCCATAGGGGATGGACTTCCTATGGTCAGATGTTTGTCCTAAACCTGCGACTGGCCTAGCAAGCCGGCAGGGGATCTTCATACTGTTCGTAGAAAAACTAAGAAGTATAAACGGACTGACCCAAATGGATATCGACCCGGCAATGTTAATGGACTACGAGATAGTTCAGCGATTAAAAATTAGGCACAATGAATGTCTGCGGTTTTACTAGTTAAGAAGAAGAACTTATATAAACAATGGAAGGGAAGAAAATTTGACTGATGCGAATAGCGGACACCAGAATAAAGGGTGAAGGATGCAAGGAAATCCACCACAGTTACACGTTTGTCTACTCTGGAGTGGAACAGCCAGAAAGAGCAAGACAAGGTGTGGGAATAGTCATTGAATCACGGCTAGCAAGAGGCATAATATAAATAAAATATATATCAGAAAGAATCATAACAGTGAGAATAAAAGAACAAACAATTACAACATATGTACAAATATACGCACCATGTAATACAAACAATAATGAGCAAGAATGTGAGGAATTCTACGAAGACATCCATAACTGTGTGTCATTTTCTGGGAAATTACACGTTCAGTAGTTTGTCGTTGCTTTTTGGACTACCACGCTTATAACATTGTGGAAATCAACGCAAAGCAAATACAAGCGGAGTTCAATACAGGTACTACTACTACTACTACTACTACTACTACTACTACTACTACTACTACTACTACTACTACTACTACTACTACTACTACTACTACTACTACTACTACTACTACTACTACTACTACTACTACTACTACTACTACTACTACTACTACTACTACTACTACTGCTACTACTACTACTACTACTGCTACTACTACTACTACTACTGCTGCTGCTGCTGCTGCTGCTGCTGCTGCTGCTGCTGCTGCTGCTGCTGCTGCTGCTGCTGCTGCTGCTACTACTACTACTACTGCTGCTGCTGCTGCTGCTACTACTGCTGCTACTACTACTACTGCTGCTGCTGCTGCTGCTACTACTACGACTAATGCTACTACTACTACTACTACTACTACTACTACTACTACTACTACTACTACTACTACTACTACTACTAGTAGTGTACTGAACTGATTTTTGCGTGTGGATTAGCTTTCCCTATTACCAGTGTACCTCGCCATCAGGCTAACCCACTCCATTTTCTGAGGTACTTGTAGTTTACGTCCCCAAGTCAAAGACAAGAAGTCAATGATTTTGCCCGTCTGACCGGTATAGGGATTCGATCCGGCAATCTCGGCATCAGCACACCAGCAGTTTAAACGAGCGCTCTTATCCACTTGGCTGATCTCCATTTTACTTTCTTTCACTCGCATTGAACTCGAGAGTAGTCCACAACTGAACTGATGTTTGTGTGAGTGCAAGCTTTCACTACTACCAATGTCTCTAAGCATCAGTTGAAGCTTTTCCGACGTCTATGGTATTGTAACTTACGTCAAAAATGATAAGTCAATATTTGAGTCCACTTTACCAACCTGCGAAATGATTAAACAGATAAAGGGATACAATCATGGGGATTTTGTTTATAAACACCTGCGTCTGTTTCTTTGGAGGTAGTCAAGCGCAGACGCTCCTGATATACCAATTCCACGATTCGAAATCATCTGCGAGAAAATTCTAAACATATCGTTTTGCGCTGATTTAGGTGATATGAGAGGTCAGCCGTTCAGAATTAAATGCGAAAGCACGGAGCGTAGAATTGCCTAGTAAACACAAACAGCCAAGAAACATCCTCTAATAGGATATGCAACTAACTTGTTGTTTTCTAGCTTCGTGTTCAGATTAGCTTATTATATCAAACCAAATAGATTGACTTATTTTATCAAACCAAATAGAATAACATATTGTATCACACTAAATAGAATACCTCATTGTATTAAACGAAATATTACTATCATTATATGAAATGAACCCACCACGCCGCTCTCATTTTAAACCGGTTAAACCTCGTAGATATAAACCGGCTTTGCCTGTCGCATTGCCCAACCCAAACAGCGCGCGTTTAAACGAGATTTAAACCCACCCATGATGTCAGTTTAGTGAAGGAACCATATAGCTTAGGCGCTAGCGACGTTAATAAGGAACTGCGTTGACAATGTTATGAGAACGGTCGGAAGCGGGTTGGATTCTAAAGTGGGGAAATGATTCTCAGTGAATTCCTCTATCTTCTTCTTCTTCTTCAGCGTTCCGAGCCATTGAGGTTCTTTGTTGTAGATACAATCCGTCTCCATTCGTCTCTCTGGTTGACCTTCTCTTGCCAGTTGTTGATTCCATGTGCTTGTAGGTCTGTATATGTATTATCTCTCCACTGTATTCTTGGTCTACCTCTATTCCTCAGTAAATTCCTATGGTCCTCAGTAAATTCAGGCTGACAAATTATAATGGCGCTGTAACATCACATACCCTTGGCAGGAAACTTCTTCGGGACAAATAAATAGAAGCAACCATCTACATGCCAGTAAGAGACATTGAGTACATAGTGCTAGCCGATATTCTTATAGAGCATTTTGCACTCGGTATGTGATGAAGCACTATCACACATATCTGCTTCCAAGTGGACTCAAACCCGTGACCTTCGGTCCTGCAGGCGAACGACCCATGATATTAGGCCGAGAGGCAACAGTTCGACCACACATAGAGTTGAGTTGAGCTAGGAAACGACATAATTGCATTCAGGCCATTCCCACATGCTCTCCGTTCCCTAGTTCAACAGCCAGGGAAGACTCATACTGCTAATGGGTTCCAACTGCCATCTAATTGAAAGTTCTCCTGGTCTTCTCTCTCAGTTTTGAGATTCGTCCAGAAACCCCGCCGATTCCCAACCATATCATTCTCTCCACATACTGGTTCTCAGTCTGTTCCACCGCCTTCTCCAAATGGTCTCACAGGTGCCCGACCACCTCCCATGTCCATAGGTAACCTACCACCAAGAGGTGCATTCCCTGCCAGCCTATCAGCCTGTTAATTCCCCCGCACTCCCGCATGACCAGGGCAGGAAATCCATACAATTATCACAATCTGTGACCTCTGAAGCGAGGTTAGCCATTCTACACAAAACATCCCTTTCTCCACCTTACTAAACATACTCTTTGGCCATGGACCAGGCTGACATTCTGAATGCTCTACGAGAAGTAAAACTTTTGTGAGAACCAAGTGATGACTGTCAATCAACAACCATGGTCAGACTGCGAGAACAGCAAATTAAAAGAGGGGTGGCCAAACAAGAACACTACGCAGGAAGACAAAGAAGATTGATAAACCAACACAGAACTGGCGTCGTTAGCCGCTACACGCTGCGGGATTTGCTGAGGAGGGGATCCGAGCATTTATGGACTGAATGGTCCGATGTGCAATGAGGATGATCTGTCGACTAACTAACTAATTAACTCTTTGAGTCCGTAATGAATACAATGTATGTTGCAGCGGTTCCCCAACCATCGGAAATCTGCTGTTACTGCTACTACTACTTCCATTTTCATGCTGGAGGTTTCAGTCTCATATGTGAGACTCCCTTTTCAAGCATCATCCATTAGCCTTCGCAATGAAACTCGAGCCACTACGTCTGTTTCTCACCACTGACCCATCGGTGTAGGTCACTATGTCACCTTGATGTGTGTTGCCCTGAATCAGTTGTTGCACCTCAAACTCTGTGCAGGACGCTGCCCATTCTCTGCGCTCACGACCTTGCGGCAGTTCGACATGTCGTCCGGTTCTTTGACCTATTCTTGTTCACGATTGATGTTCCACAAACAGGAACAACGCCAAGCTAGATGAATCACACTGGGCTTGAATAACGTTGAATAAAAGACAGTAGATTTGCTGTTTCGTCAATCATTGACGTCACATGAGCACTTTCATTTATGATAGGAAAGAGTTTGCACAGAAAGCCGACACGTTCAAAGTAAATATAGTGAAGAAGATGTTAGGGCTACAGGAAGATACCTGGGCACTCCTCAACTATGACTTTTGAACTGACGTTTATTGTATTTACGAGAATGTCCTACTTATATTGTGGTAAGTGTGTGTGCGTGTGTGTATGTGTGTATGCGTGTTTGTGTGCGTGTGTGTATACGTGTGCGCGCGTATGTGTATGCGTGTGTGTGTGTGTGTATATGTGTATAAACGTATGTATTTGTATATGTGTGGGCGCGCACGTGTGTACTTATGTGTGTGCAATTGTGCTTATGTGTGCGGGTATGTGTGTGCGTTGTATGTGTACGTATTTGTGCCTGTGTATATATATGTGCGTTGCAATGTGCGTATATGTTTATTTATGTATGTATATGTGAGAGATCCACCGAGTGAGATGGCAGAACATGACCGCCCACGCTTACTGGCATGGCACATGATGGATGGATGGATGTGAGAGAGATAGAGAGAGAGAAGGGGAGAGGGGGAGAGCTTGAAAGAGAGAGGGGGAGAGAGAGGGAGAGAGAGGGCGAGAGAGGGAGGGAGAGAGAGAGGGAGAGAGAGGGAGAAAGAGGGAGAGAGAGGGAGAGGGAGAGATTGAGAGAGAGAGGGAGAGAGGGGGAGAGAGAGGAAGAGAGAGGGGAAGAGAGAGAGGAAGAGAGAGAGAAAGAGGAAGAGTGAGAGGGAGAGATTAAGAAAGAGAGAGAGGGAGAGAGAGAGGGAGAGAGAGGGAGAGAGAGGAGAGAGAGGAAGAGAGAGAGATGAGAAGAGAGAGAGAGAGAGAGAGAGAGAGAGAGAG
This sequence comes from Cepaea nemoralis, assembly GCA_014155875.1. Lineage (NCBI taxonomy): Eukaryota > Metazoa > Mollusca > Gastropoda > Stylommatophora > Helicidae > Cepaea > Cepaea nemoralis. Next base: position 702,259 of record JACEFZ010028434.1, on the reverse strand, counting down.
ATGAGAGAGAGAGAGAGAGAGATCGCACGTGGGCGATACTTGAGGGAAGTAAGAACATGTAACCCGGCAGATTTCTGTGCATGTCGTAAAAGGCGACTACAGAGGGTTGGTGTGGAACTGGTTATCTGACATCATTATATGCAATGCCGATTAACATATGCGGTCATGGTTTGAAATCTCACACGGTCACCAGATTCGTGGATCAGTTCAGTGGTTTTATAGAACCATACTACGTGGCCAAGCTATCCAGGTATTTACTTCTATGCCTTCCTCTTGTCACCAGCTGTCACCAAATTCTCTAGTTTATTTTTTCTCAAAAGAATCCTGACTGTCTCCGTCTACTTTCTCTAATCAGTTTACTGTTCTCATTTGCTTCTTGTATGTCTTGCTCATTGGTTTTTTCATGTTATCTGTCCATGGTATTTTTGGCATTTTCCTCAAAAACCATATTCCTACTGCCTTTAAATACTTTTCAGCTGTTCTACTCATTGCCTACGCTTCATTTTTCTAACGTTGAAATTGACATCTTTTTTATTGGTCAGTATGGTTTCCATCTTGTTATCTCACCGGTAGTCAAAGCAACTAGCCAACATTCCACCAGACATGAGAGAGTTTGGCATGCGTGATTGTGGGACTATAAGCGGGCACTCTCCCGCTGTTTATACTTCACCTCGACACCGCAAGGTACAAGATCCTTTTCAGTTTGCATCCAACTAGATAGAAAATGCAGACAAGAAAATCCGGCTGCTGTGGAGGCTGAAGTACAAGCGTTGATTTTCGAGAATTCGCTAGACAGTGACGCGGTCATCTACACAGATGGGTCGGTCGTCCGACATGTGAGAAGCTCATGGGCCTTTACAGCTCGGGCCGGAGGAAGAATTGTGAAGGAGGACTCTGGTGCTTTCACTGAAACCACAAGTAGCCTGACTATGGAAGTCATGGCAGTAAGTAAAGCAATAACATGGCTTGAGACACAGACATTCACTAGGGCATGTTTCCTTAGCGACTCAATGAACATGATCAAGAGGATAGAGGAGGGGTCCATCCGAAGAGAATGGTTGCTGCCTCTGGCAAAGATTAGTTTCATCTTCGTGCCAGGGCATGCGGGAGTACAAGGAAATGAGCGGGCTGACAAGCTCGCAGGTGAGGCTACGGTGGAGGGTGGACGCACCATGGACCAGGCTGACATTCTGAATGCTCTACGAGAAGTAAGACTTTTGCGTGAACCAAGTGATGACTGTGAATCTACAATCATGGCCAGACTGCGAGAACAGCAAATTAAAAGAGGGGTTGCCAAACAAGAACACAGCGCAGGAAACCAAAGAAGATTGATAAACCAACACAGAACTGGTGTCGTTAGCCGCTACACGCTGCGGGATTTGCTGAGGAGGGGATCCGAGCACTTATGGACTGAATGGTTCGATGTGCAATGAGGATGATCTGTCGACTAACTAACTAACTAAGGTACAAGAGGAACATGATGACTAGGACTCTCAAGAACTGAAGAAGGTGTGTGTGTGTGATTGTGTGTGAGTGTGTGTGTGTGAAAAGTGTGTGTGTGTGTATATATGTGTGTGTGTGGAGATGTTGGGTGTTTGTATGTGGTGTGTTTAGGATGTATGTATATGTGTGTGTGTGTGTGTGTGTGTGTGTGTTTGTGTGGGGAGGGGTGAGTTTGAACTATGTGTTTAAGGAGTTGGTTGTGGGTGGGATTATGTTCACACCATGTGACTGTGGGTTGTGTGCCTGATATGTGTGGGGGTCCGTGTGTGTGTAGAGTGTATGTGTCATGAGTATGGAGTGCGAGGGATGTGTGGAGGTTGTGTCTGTGTGAATATTCAATGTTTGGAGTCGGTCCTGGATGTGTATAGGGTGCGGGGGATGTGTGCGTGGGGGTGTGTAGATGTGGGTGTTGGAGTTTATCATTGTTTAGGGTGAGTTTATGTAATCCTCCCCCGCCCTTTAACTCTTTAGAATCCAAGCAGCTGTTACTTTACAGTAACAATAGTATGGTGCAATAAGAGCTAAAGACTCCACTGACCCATAGTGTGTCGACGTTAGTGGGGGGGGGGGGCAGAATAATGGGTAAGTGGTAATTAAATGCATAGACGGAGTTAGTTAGTTGACATTCATCCTCGTTGCACATCGAAGCATTCACTCCATAAGTGCTCGGATAAAGGTACCATATAGGCAGTTTGATTAATATATTTACAATATAGACAGTTTGATTGATGTAGTTTCAATATAGGCGGTTTGATTGATTTAGTTATAATATAGGCGGTTGGATCTGATAGCCTGTCAAACAAAAATGTGGTCCTTAGCAAACAGAAATTCATGGCAGTAAATGGGAAGTAGGGGTGTGTGACAATAATGTTTTGAAACTGGTAACATTGTAGCAGATATACTACATGATATATCAAATTAAAGGAGATTGCACAGGAAACATGATAGTGTTAATAATTAATTGATAGGTTAGAAATATTATGACAATAATGAGAGGTTTACTAATAATAATTTAAATTAAAGGGGTGAGAGTTATGACAGATTTCCACTTACCAAGGCGGTATTTTGTATCCGCTGCAGATAATTCAATTAAATGTACTAAATAATGTTAAATACACCACTTGTATATAATAATATCACAAGAACAGCTCCATAACACCAATACAATACAATTAAAACATAATATGTTGAAGCACATAATTTTCACACAAAATGGAAAATGTCCGGGACACATTAGGCACTGAGATTGATACTGAGAAACAATATAAACACTATTTTCTATTTAGTTATAATTATTATTCATTTAATTTAATTATTTAAATACTCCTTAAATACTTTGTGATAGGCAAAGCAAATTTAGTGGCACAAGTGTGGCCCATTAGCGCAAGCATAAGTCGGCATGTGCCATCATTATGAGGAAACTTTCACTGTTAGTTTTCTTTTAAATTATGACTGTCTTCTAACTAATTAACTGAATACTGCACGTGGTATTAGTTTTAGAATCTTTCACAAAGTCCTTTAAATCACAATAACTATAATATAAAATTGTTTAAAACGGTGATTTTATAAAATATATGAGGTCCAGAACAAGAAGGTGTTGTAATTTTGAAGTTCGAATCACAACAATCATTTCGAATCACAACAATCTCGTTTTCATTAAATAAAACACACAAAAAAAACAAAAAAAAAACAACTAACAAACAACAACAACACTTAACAAACAAACAAACAAACAAACAAACAAGCATGGATGCTAACGCCTGTTTCACACTGTGATATCTTTCTGTTTCATTTCTAAGTTACAGGAGCAATAAACATTTCGGAAAAATAAAATAACTCGAACACATAACGCACTATCTATACCCAAACGTCTTATCGGTTCACGAGTGCCAAAACCATTCCATTGAACCGACCTATCGGTTCACGGCAGAGAATCAGAGGCAATTTAATTGATATAGTTACAATATAGGCGGATTGGTGGATACAGTCGCTATGTACGCAAATTTTGTCATCCATAATGATTCATAATCTAATATGATTGTTATTGTTTGATCAATTGGCTTCCAAAATATTTTTTTTGTTTAAAAGCATGGAAAATAAGGCTTTCCTAAGCGTATGTTACTAATTCACTACTTTATTTTCTCGAGGAGAGTCCAAGCGAAATATTTTGGGGCTTGCAAAATTTGCAACAGTATAACTTACTCTATAGTTGTGTCTTTCATTCAACGTTACATTGGATGCCATTTGTAACCGTAGCAGTTCTTATAGCAGTGCGGGACACTTAGAAGCATTCATAATTACTGCGCTACCGAACCACCGTCATTCTTAAACTAGCATGGCTTTCAACATTGGTGGAAACTATAGCCAATTCTTGCTCTCTAAATCTTCTTTACTCTTGTTACATCCGCTTTGCAACTGGCGCAAATTTAATTATCGGCGATGCGGTCAGTCTCCAACTGCCGAAGGATGTTTAACGTGTACACGGGTACTCCGAGTTACTGGCATTGTCTGAGAAGCCTAGACTCACGATCCAAGTATCTCAAGTACCAGGGATTGAGATAGAATACAATCCATCATCCATAATGTGCCATGATGATAAGCGTGGGCAGTCTTGTTTTTCATCTCACTCGATCACCAGAGTCGTGGATCAGCTCGGTGTTTCTGTCTCGACCATGGCATGTGGCCAAGACAACCATGTATTTACTTCTTGGTCTTCCCCTTGGTCTCTTCCCTTCGATCTTGCCAGTTGTTAACCAAGTTCCCCAATTCATTTTTGTTTTCTTCATAACACGCCCAAAAATTTGACTGTCTACGTCTAATGTCTCTAATCAGTTACGATCTTCATTTGTTTCTTGAAGAACTTGTTCATTGGTTTTTCTGTCTGTCCATGGTATTCTTTGCATTTTCCTCAGAAACCACATTTCCACCGCCATCAGATGTTTTTCAGCTTGTCTGCTCAATGCCCACGCTTCACATCCATACCTAGGTACAGGTTCTTTGTAGCACTTCAACACACTTTTTCTCGTTTCAATTGATATCTTTTTATTGGTCAGTATGTTTTTCATCTTGCAAAAAGCTACCTTCGCAATGACAATTTGTGTTCTAATCTCTTCAAGGTATCGCCTATCAGATGTTATGACTGTGCCGAGATAACTGTATCGATTCACGATCACCAGTCATGGATCAGATCTGTGTTCTTCTCTCGATTATGCCATGTGGGCAGGCTATCTACGTATTTATCTTTTAGTACTCCCTTTACTCGTTTCCCATCAAATTTGCCGGCTGCTGCTAAGCTTACAAGTTTATTTCGCCTCATAATATGCCCAAACAAATCACGACTGTCTCTGTCTAATTTGTCTAATAAATTTACGGGTTTAGTTTGTTTCTTGTAGGAATTCTTCAGTCGTGTTTATGCCATTTTATGATATTCTTTGTATTACCCTGGAAACTACATTTGTTTTGCCTGGAGGTGTTTATCAGCGTGTCTGCTTATTGTCTGTTTCGTATAAGAATACATATAGATACATATTAGGCCCTAAATTTTCGCATCTTTACTTCTGTATCTGCTCTCCAGGCAAAGACAAGTATGAATTAGCTCACTCCTCTGACAGAGCTGGCAGAAATATTATGTTGTCATTTTCTTAAAAGTAGTTACGAACCCTTTTAGCGCGATGAGTTGTGTTGGGTATATGGTGCTAACCCCATATTATTATATACCAAACGACTCACGGTGGGTGTTGTGTCAATATCACAGCGGTAGCCTTTGCTTCTCACAACATGTTTAATGCCTATTTGATACTTCTTCTCTCCAAGGCATGCTAGGAAATGAGCTGGCGAACAAACTGGCTTGATCAGCACCTTTGGGTGGGGTATTGGTGGACGATATGACAGGTGTGGCCAGTGCCCTTTGGGTCGTGTATATAGTGTAGAAGAACATCATTGCCTGTAGAGAATGGTGCGGAAGTAAGTCGCCAGACGATGAGGGCGACACTCAGTGCTCCGAGGAAAGTCCAAACGGACACATAATCAAATCGCAACTGGTACTAATAGCATTACCGGTCTCCATGGCTTAGGTGTTAGCAACTTTCTCCGTAATCCGGTATGCTCTCGTGAGTAACGTGACGTGCGCGAGAATCGGAGGCGGTTTCGCCGCGTCGGTAACTTACGGGGTATGTGAGCCGGTCGCTCAGAAAGCAATGGCAAACTACTGAGCGTAATCTTGCCAAGAAATCAACAATCAGCTAAAAGATGCTGATGTTGACAGCGATGTCCTGTAAAGGATATGCGAACAAAAAAAAAACAAGAACAAACTAATAGCATTAGGGCTCTTGGCTGATTTGTAAAGGTGAGGATGAAGCGATTATGATGTTGTTTCTTGACTCAACTCAACTCGACTTCTTCAACCTGAAATTACAGGTCAATTTACAACAAAATACTTGCTCCGTGACGAAGGGTTTACGGACGCAGTTCGTAATCCCGCATACCCGTGATCAAAATACAGCTGTGAGCAATTTGGCAGCAGACAACATAACGTTGGTTTTTTTATGAAATGGAATAGATACCGGTCGTTCAGAAAGCAAGGGCAAACTACTAAACGTAAACTTTACCAGGTATCACGAACAGCCAAAATATACTGGGGTTGACTGCTACGTCCTGTAAAGGATATGCAACAACTTTTTACAGCAAAATGCTAGACTAGGAGTTCGAACATTGAACATCGGGCAGGTGGGCAAGCCTGCTATCCACTATACCATCTCAGTTCCCTCCTCCAGACATAAAGAATATTAATTGGTTAACAGCCCCGTCAGAATTTGGAACAAAGCATCTTTCAGCTATCTCCTAATATAATAACACAAGCAAGACACGAAACAAACAGGGACTTAACGTTTCTTAATTGTGAAATGTATATACATCTTGGTAAAGATAATTACGAGTATGTCAACCTGCCTACAGGTATTCTATACCACGAGAAAACATCACGAACTAGGTTTTTCCGTAAAACTTGTTAACAGGTCATTGTCTTAGCAAGCTAGAGTTAACGCCACAACTATGTTAGTTATTAGAGAATTCACTCAATAACTTAGAGAATTCACTCAATAACTGTATCTCTAACGGTTAATTGCAGGAGTATACTTCGGGTTGTGAATACTAGTTGTAGTGTGAAGATCAACGCTTCAGGTAGACTTTTGGATGGCGATTCTGGACTCAAATTATCAGAAGTGACTTGTAGAGATACTGAAGTGGAATATGAGTAATATATTTTACCTGTGTTAACTATTAGAGGACGTACTCAATAACTTTATCTGGTGAATAATTGTAGGAGTACACTTCGAGTCAAAAATGATAATAGTCGTGTGAATTTCATCACTGTAGGTCAGCTTAAAACGTTAGCTGCTTATCCTTTACAGGACGTAGCAGTCAACAGCAGCAATATTTGGCTGTTCGTGATTCCTGGACACATTTACGTTTGCCATTGCTTTCTGAACGACCGGCACTCATACCTTTGTATGGGAACCAACGCAAGGCTGTCTGCTTCCAAATCGACCGCAGCTGTGTTTCTAACGCGGTATGCGGGATAACAAACTGCGTCCTTAACCCCGTCGCCACAGAGAGAGCGGTGGTGCTAGACCCTTAATTCTATAAATCAATCGACACTCGGCGAGTGATGTGGTATGTAGTACATAGAACGCCTTTACTTCCCAAGTCATAATCTGGTGCCCAGTTAAGGCTGGGTCGATCTGGGAACCCAGGCCAGTTTTAAAAATTTGAACCGACCCGAGGTGGATCCATCTCATGACCGCGGGGTGGCAGGTGAGTGTTTAGCCACCTCTCGACTCCCAGATAAAGGCGTGGCATGTTAGACACCATCTCTGGTGATCCTGGGAGATGGCGAAACATGACCGCCTGTCATCGTCTCATGTCTAGGTATCTGAGCTCGGGTTCACACAGGCAACAATAACTCCGTTCAATATGATATCGAACATTTATTGTATTTCAATATACAGTGCGTTGGCGCAGTGGGTTAACAATCCCGCGCTATGTTACATATCACAGATAGTTAACATCGTCACACATGGTTATCATAAACATTCTAGCAAACTATCTAGCCTATGTCTATATATCTATTGATATCTATTGAGTCCCTCTAAGGCAGGCCCTGTTGTCTCTCTGAAGTCCGTCTGTCCTCTGCCGGTCCACACGTGTCCCAATCCGACACGGGTGGTAACTCTGTCCGAGTTCCTCGTGGACCCCGCAATAGGCGGGCCACATCAGTGTCCACGGGACCATGGACTCAATGACCAGTCCTTCGAGAAGGCTCTAGATTACTCTGGCCCTCGAGTGACTCACTTCTATCCCTTGGGCGGGAGTTGCAGCCCTTTAATTAATATCTATAAATGTGAGGCGGTGACAGGATTCCCCCCTCTCCCCTGATATGATGGTTTGTTATAGGGTAATTAGATCTGTTCTAATTCTGTCACCGAATCACATAAAGTCGGTGTTTGTAGTTTGGTGGACAGTAACCTGGTAACCTACATACTGGCATCAAAACTCATGTATTCTCCCATACACCACTTCTCTGATTTGGTGAAGAGATCACTCTCTCTCCTGTGTCCTTAAAAATGCTTATCTGACCGAAGTTACGTGACGTTTAGTAGTTGTTTTTACAACCCGTCCTTCTCATAGTACCCCACTGATACCAAGACAATTAACCTCTGTATTAAAGAGGATTAACAAGACCGAAGTCCTGGCTAATTAAGTACACCTTCAAATCTTGATCTGTGTGTGCATTTCAATACACTTTTACTCTCGTATGTTGTATAATGCTAAATATGTAGTTACGTTGTTATTTTATCCCCTCAGACTACATGTGTCCCTGTTGGCTTGTTAGTGTGTTGACTAATAAGTTGCTGTTTCTAATAAAGTGATTGCATTTTAAATTGATAGTGTTCAGTTTTAAGTTTTGTGTAAAGTGTGTGCTGAATGTGTGGCTTATTTCCAAGCGTCACGAGTTGGGATAACCTCAATCATGAATTACTCCACTGTGTGCAATACATGATCAGGCATTCCAAGTAGTGGTGCTTAGATGTATCCTACCTACTAAACTAAGTATCTTAAACTAACTCCTAAACTAAGTATATTAAACTAACTACTAAACATGTATCAACAATTTAGACAAGTCATGCAGTTTACATGAAAGACGCAGACAAATTAAAATAAATACGTTTTGCGTACAATTTGTCCGCTCAGTATATCGTTCTCTCATTTAATTCATTCACGCTGTCATTCACTCACCTTTCATTCAAATAGTATTTGGTTAAAATATATACTTAAAGTTGAGGTAAGTGTTATTGCCCTTAGAACAAATGGAATAGGCGATATTTGCCCTTTAAGAAAATACGTACTTTTTGTACGATGACTCAAAAATGGGTTATAATTTACACAGAGACAATTGTATAGGACGGTGATTTATCCTATTAATGGAACTACCTGTAATGTTATGGTAGAATATGTACATATTACAGGTTAACACATTTTATATACAAAATTAATGCAAATATAATACATATTTAATACTAAAGTAATTAATTAATTAAGTAACTAAATCCAACGATGATGTGCGCGTTGTCCTCCTGTTGTTAGCGTGTAGTGCCATGAATGTTAAAGTTAGTATGGCTGTCTCTTGAGTGTTGTAGTCGAAGTAGTTTTGTTTCGGCTGTTTGCAAAGTCTCGTAGCAACAGCAAGTATGGAATGTTCTCAATGTTGCGTATAAAGTGTTCTTCTAATTTTCAGAGCGAATTCACAGGTTGAAATCATTGCACTGTTAATGTCTTTCGCTCGGATCGTTCTAGAGCTTGGGCACTTGATAGTATAGCTCTTAAAGTATAGCTCTTAAAGTATAGCTCTTAAAGTTTCATGTTCGTGGGTGTCAGTAAGTAACTTATTTAATGAGGTGTTATTACTATTCACTGGGAGTTCTCTAGCAGGTGTAGAGTTACACTGTTATATGCCACAGACTAAAAGTATCACAGTTTCTAGTATGGCGAATGGTCGATGTGCTAAATGTCATTCTACTGGCGCATTCGTTTGCCGTGATAATAGGTCAGCAATAATGTTGTCCGTGCCTCTGATATGGCGGATTTCGAAGTCGAAATCTTGAAGAAGAAGACACCATCTTTTTAAACGATGGTTTTTCGGTGACCCTTGGTTAAGGACCAACAATGGCGAATTGTCAGTGAGCACAACAAAGTGACTACCTAAGAGGAACTTAGATAATCTCAATACACAAAACAGTAGGCTTAAAGCCTCCAATTCCACTGTAGCATACCGGATCTCTGCCTTCTTTAGTTTACGGCTTACGTAGAGAATCGGGTGTCTCACTCCATCCACTTCTTGCATTAAACATCCTCCTATTGCGATAGCACTCGCATCTGTGGTCAAAATAAAGGGTAAATTTATGTTGGGTAATCGTAAGACTGGTGGATTAGAAAAAATACGTTTCAATCTACACATTGCATCGTCTAAGCTGGTACTTTTACAAATTTTTGATGGATGATCTTTAGTTAACATATCAGAAAAGACTGAGGTAAGTTCTGCCCAATGTGGGATAAATTTAGAATAATAGTTAATAAGACCTAGTAAACTTCTAATTTGTTTCTTTGTGGTAGGCACTTCTAGATTGAGAATCTTGGAAACAATTTTATCATCTGTCAACAATTTGCCTTCAGAAATTCTATGACCAAGGAAGTCTATTTGTCTATAGCCTAATTCAACCTTGGAAGGTTTGATAGTAAGTCCAAAAAGAGAGATTTGGTTGAAGACTTGTTTGAGGGTAAGTAAGTGAGAAGTCATATTAGAAGAATGGATGCATATATCATCAATATAGGCTTCAACATCTTTAATTCCGTGTAATAACAATCTAGTTAATCTAACAAATGTGGCTGGCGCGTTCTTGAGACCAAATGGAAGATATAGCCATTCGTACAAACCGAGGGGTGTTGCGAATGCTGTTATATGTCTAGAAGCAGGGTGTAGTGGCACTTGCCAATATCCTTTCGCTAAATCAGTCTTGGAAAATAAGGATGATTGAGCCATATTTAAAAGTGAGATCTTCACAACTGTTCATTGGCTCTGCATCCGTTGTGGTTCTTGTATTTAATACTCCTATAGTCGATGCACAAACGGATTGTCTGGTCCTTCTTTTTCACCAGGACAATCGGTGAAGAATATTGAGACATCGATTTTTGAATTATTCCATTTTTCTCTAAATCTAAAATTTCTTTGTCTAAATTTGCTCTGTAATGGAGAGGAATAGAATATGGTCTGCATTTGACCGGTGTTAGATCTGTCAGCACAATTCGAATGTGTTATCTTGTCAGTGCGTCCAGGTTTGTTAGAAAAGATAGATTTATACTCGTCAAGGAGAGTCAAAATGTCTTGTCGCTGTTGTTGTGTCAAAGTGTCAGAGATATGTATGTCATTTATACTCCCGTCGTCAGTCATAATAGGTACTGGGATTTCAGTATTGTCTACTGTCTGTCTGATTTATCACAGATGCTACTGTTTGTAAATTGTCTTCAATGTCATTGTCGTCGTCGTCCAGATCAATCGTTGTCAATATGTCGTCAAATTGGTCGTCGTTGTCGATATCACATATTGTCGGTAATGTCCATATGTCTTCGTCGTCTTTGTCGTCATAAGAATGCGTCGTTAATGATGCTTCGTTTGTCAAGGTGTCATTCAGTTGGGAAATTGTCGTTTCGTTTCTGTCACCAGTTAGCTGCGTCTGCTCACTTGTCTCAATGTCCTGTCTAGCATAGTATGGTTTCAACATATTTACATGGAATATTTTCAACTTTCCATTTAAAGAGATTTCGTAATCAACTTCCGAAATTCTTCTAATAATCTTAAAAGGTCCCTGCCAAGAGGTTGATAGTAAATCTCTTTTGTCAGGTAGCAGTAGTAAAATATCCTGACCTGGATTTAGTACAATTGTTTTTGCACCTCTGTTGGCGTACTGCCTGTACTTAAAACCTTTCTCCTGTAGTGATGTTCTGGCCAGTATACAGGAACGTATGATTTTGTCTCTGGTGTCAGTGACTAAATCATAGGTAGAAATGGGTAGTTGGATATTTACAGGTTGTGATATGATATCTTTATAAATAGTTAGAGGTCCTCTTAGGTTCGCTCCATACATCAATTCGAAGGGAGAGAACCATGTGCTTGATTGCGGGACTTCTCTATATGCGAACAGCACCGTTGGGAGGAGTATGTCCCAATCGGCTGGATTTTCAGCTGTCACTTTAGATAGCATATGTTTCAGGTCCCCATTTAGTTTTTCGCAGATACCATTTGCGGCCGGTCGATAGGGACTGGTGAAACATTGCTTGATGCCTAGTAACTTAGTTACCGATTGGGTGGCATTCGATATGAACTGGGTTCCTCTATCAGAAATTATTTTCTCCGGGAAGCCAAAACGGGAGAAAATATTTAATAATATGTCCGTCACATCCTTAGAGGAGATAGATCTTAATGGAAGCATTTCTGGCCATCTCGTACATACATCAACAAGAGTAAAAATATATCTATTCCCTTTACTTAATATCTATAAATGTGAGGCGGTGACACCGCCCATGCCTGTAGGCATCGCAAGTGATAATGATGACTAGACTCCGTGTTGGGTTACTGTAAATGACAAGATATGACTTTCACTAAGGAAAGTAATGTTAAAAAAGTAATGAAGTAATTTGGTAATCACACACGCTGATCGTTTGAAAGACGTGTCTAGCTCACAACATGGATACAGATAAGTAACTTTTCTATTTATATTATCATGCAGTGTTTATCAAGTATTTGTATCGGTTTGTGTTTCTTTATTTTGTGCTGACGAAGGCTTTAGCGTCGCAACTTCCATTTTGTTTATTGTAATTGTGTTCTAGTAAAGCTCACTGTCTACTTCTCGTTTTTTGGTGATTCATTCAATAAGTAATGAGTGGCAGTGCACTGTTTATGAATATCACCTCTGCATTGTCGCGGATCAAGAGAAAGCATCTGAACATAATCTTGAACGTCGAATTTGAAGTGAGTCTGAGACTTACGATAATAGCTGGTTGAGTTACGAATATAATGACGTTGGTGATCAAATTAATCTGTTGCTCTCCACGGCAAGGATGTTCTGTAATGCTAAATGTGACTCTTGGGTCATTAATTTGATCTCACGCTTTCTCTCTCTCTCTCTCTCTCTCTCTCTCTCTCTCTCTCTCTCTCTCGCTCTTTCTCACACTCTCTCGTTCTGTCTCTCTGTCAGTATGTCTCTCTGTCTCGTGCTCTCTCACTCTGTCTCTCTCACTTTCTCTCTCTTGTTCTCTCTCTTCTCTAACTTTATTTTTCTCTCTATCTTGCTCTCTCTCTCGCCCTTTCTCTCTCACTTTCTCACTTGTTCTTTCTTAAATTTCTGTCTCTCTAACTCTCTCTCTCCAGCTCTCTTTTGTGCTCTCTCTTCTCTACCATCTGTCTCGCTCTCTGTTCACCTGACGCCCTCGCTCTGTCTCTTGTTCTGTCTGTCTCTCTTTCGTTTCCTCTCGTTCTTTCCTTCGCTTTCTCTCTCTCTACTCTCTCTCTCTCTCTCTCTCTCTCTCTCTCTCTCTCTCTCTCTCTCTCTCTCTCTCGCTTTCTTTCTTGCAATCTCTCTTCCCTCTTGCTCTCTCGCTCTATATCATTCTCTCTCTCGCTCTCGCGCTTTCTTTTTTTTCTCTCCCTCGCTCTCTATTCTCTCACTCTCTCTTTCTTTTCTCACACTCTCTCTTCTCTCAATCTTTCTCTCTCTCTCTCACCCTCTCACGCTCTGTCTTCTCTCACGCTCGCTCCCTCTCTCCCCGTGGGGACTCGCCATAGAGCACTAGCTAGACACCCGCCTGCCAGCATGACACTCGTGGGTTCCATTCACGTCGGGTTTGGATGTTGACAATTGACCAGGACTTCCAGGTTGTCCTAGCCTAAAACGGACATCGGGACATGTCTCCGGAAGTCAAAGCGGCCATTACATACTCATCTATTATTTCCCCAATGATCAGTCTTGTTCGTTTTAACAACTTACTGGTTATTATTAATATTATCGCCTAATTGTTAACCGTTCTATTATTATTATTATTATTATTATTATTATTATTATTATTATTATTATTATTATTATTATTATTATTATTATTATTATTATTGTGTTTCCAGACTGCCTGAACACAGATACCATCGTAGAGGGCAACCATTGGAAACCTTTCCAGCACTCACGGACATATGACATCACTCACTACATTCAATAACTTGCAAGACTCATTGGAGCAGACGAGAATATATGATTGACTTGCGACATGTCTCGAAATCCCCAAAAACCAGATTGTAAAGTATACTAACAACGGCTTAGAAAGTAACTAATTAACAGATTAGAAAGTAACTAATTGACAGATTAGAAAGTAACAAATTAACATATTAGAAAATAACTGATTAACTGATAAGAAAGTAACTAAGTAACAGATAAGAAAGTAATTAATTTATATATAAAAAAGTAAACTAATAAAAATTTAAGTAAGAAGCTAGAAAACAGATTAGAAATTAAACTATAAACAAATTAGAAAGTAACTAAAAAGCACATTTGAAAGTAACTAATAAGTTGATTAGACAGTATCTAATAAGCAGATTCAAAATCAACTAATAAAGAGATTGGAAAAGAACCAATACATATTTGTCAATAACTAATAAACAGTTAATAAAATATCTAATAAACGGATTAGTTAATCAAGTAATTAATAAACATTGTAATTTAAAAAAAAAAACTACAAACAGATTAGAAAGAAACCTACAAACAGATTAGTAGAACCACAACTAAAAACATATTTGAAAGTAGACAACAAAGAGACAAAGTATAACATTACGCGAGGATTTTCCAAACAAAATCAATCAAGACAGTAATCAAGAAAACATGGGATTGTCAACTAACTACGAACCTTCACAACCTGTCAATAAGTAAGAACATCGCAAGAATGTTTAATTAATCAAATCAATACACGGACATTGTGTGAACAAATAAGAGACTGCCGTGAAGAAACAAAGAAACTAATAATTTAAGGACATTTAAATGATGTACTATATAACAAGGAACAACATAAAAGCACATACTGACAAAACAAAAACTTATTAATTCTATAATAGCGAATTAACAAATTCTATGCAATAATACAAAACATATACATGACATTTTTATTAAAAAATCATTAATCTCTTGCAATCAACATGTATAAACGACATAACATAGGTCTCATTAGTATCAAGAACATACAGATCATACAATGCCAAGAGAAGAACAAACAGTGAAATCATCGATAAGCAAGGTGGCATTAATTGTTTCCTAGTTAGTAGAGGCAGGGTCGTTTAATAACAAAGAGCATATTAAAGGTGCTGCAAGAAGTGACACTTATTGAAGCACACACACACTTGTCAATAGTGGGAAAAATTCTTTCCCCCGAGAGCAATCAAATACTGCAATCGAAAACATACACAGCTCTGCAGTAAAGACTAGCCTGTGGAATAAAGAACAAACAGGCGAGCTCTAGAGAAAGTAAAAGAACAGTGCAGTACAGCGCTAACAAGAACATTTCAAAAGAACATACACGGGCGTCACAGTTGAGAAAACAAAAGAACATTCCACTAAAGGACACATAAGAACGCTGTGTTAGAAAACATTTACTAACGTCGGACTTAAGAACATACAAAAACGTCGTAATAGAGGGCCTAAAGAACATCGTATAAAACAATATAAAAGAGCGCCGTACTAAAGAACAAACAATTCAACCGTACAATTGTCGTATAAAAAGAAAGATAAAAGCACAAGAAGGGCCTGAGAACTCAAAAGAACATCACTGGAAGAACAAACACGAAGCTCCCACTAAAACATCGGCATAAACAAGAACAGAACAGAAAAGAACGCACATACAGAACGCCTACCCCGACACAACGTGAGTGCATCCAGCTATGGATAACTACGGATACCGACCAGACAGCAGCGAGTTTGAGAGTCCGCCGATGTACAAGGAGGAGGAGGAGGAGAAAATATCGTTGCTTGATGACTACCAGCCAGGAGGGTGAGTATTTTGTGCTGCTCATGACCGTCATTCCTTTTTCCACCTTCTCTTCCCTCGCCGATTTCAACCTGTAATGGTTTTGGAGTGGTTTGTGAGGAATAGTATTCCGTTGAACAGGCTACATTCCATAGGTAACACTCGAAGCTTACCGAACACAGAGCACCAACTCAACAACACCGGAGAGGAACTAACTCACTGTGTGTAAACCCTATAATGTGTTCATTAATGTTTTCCCCCATATACAAATCCATAACGCAGTAACCAACTGAGAGAAAATTGTGCGATTTAGCTTATAACCTCTATCAGTATATACAGCGAAGAAGAAAAAACAATTGTTCTGGAGATTGTACAGCAGATCTCAAAGTTTGTTTACGCGTATATGTTTTGCGTATCCTTTTACAGGACTTAGCTGTCAACAGCAGCATCTTTCAGCTGTCTGTTGATCTCTTGGCAAGATTACGCTCAGTAGTTTGCCATTGCTTTCTGAGCGGCCGGCTCAGTATCCCGCAAGTCACGAGCGGGGGTCGAACCGCCTCAGCTCTCGCTCCGCTGCGAGACTCTGCGTGATAAACGGGATTACAGAGAGAAAGTGTTGTAACCCCACAGCCAGAGAGACCGGCCTTACGCGTATATGCGGTATATAATTTATGGGTCAGAGATGAAGTGCATATTTAAAGATTGTGAGCAACTCACAACTGGCAACGCTGATCGCATTGCGGTACGAACCTAAGGCCTTGTCCGCGTAAATTTGGAAGCACTCTAACTCGAGTTTCGCTCTCGTTTGAACTCGTCAGTAGTGCATATCCTTGACCGGACCGGAAAGAAACCCCGGATCACTAGGCGTGTGACGCGGGTGTGTAACCACTTGGACCACGCGGTACACGCTAGACGCAACCAAATTCTCACACTAGAATATCACAACGTCACCCATCGTAGGCTATAGCTCAAAATGTGCCCTATTGCCGCGATTGACATCCGTTATTCGATGTGGCCCCAAATGATCAGGTATCTCGGCTGGCAAGGCACACCAGGCCGCCTTAAATTTCAAATCCCGAAACAACCAAATAAATCAATTTGATTATTGCTCGCTGGACTTAAAGATTGAGCACAACCCACAACTGCAACGCTGGTCGTATTCCGGTACGAATCTGTGGCCTTGTCCACGTCAATTTAGAAGCACTATACTCAAGTTTCTCTCCCGTTTGAGCTCGCCAGTAGTGCATATCCTCATTTCTATTTTCGCTTTCCTCGTGTCTCTTGAACCTTTTTCTAGTTGTTTTTGTTCTCTTTAATATTTTCTATGTCCTCGCTTATCTGCAATAGTTCCTCTTTCCTCGTTTCTGTTTCGAGGTTAGCGTATCTCATCTGATCAAGAATGTCAAAGATCAGTGTGTCCGACACTTCTGCACGCATTCGTGTCAGGTGCACTGCCTCTAGACAGATTTCCCGCAAGATGGCGACTGGACGTCCATTTGCCTAGAAAATCAACTCTGTGTTGAACCGCAGTGCCCTTCGAAGCAATCTTTTTTTATTATATGTGTGCGTGTTTGTGTATGCGTGCGTGCGCGCGCTTACGTGAGTACCTGGTTGTATAAATTATGATGAAACATGAGAGGACCAAAGGCAGCTTTACATCACAAGACATAATAGGAAATTAAAAGAATGATGAAAAAAGAAAATGAATATGAGACGTATACACCGCAAAGTGCGTCATGCAAGATTTCAAATTGTTGTTACGGGAGATAATCCAGACAATAAGAATTACCTCGGATGTTGACAATTCTCTCCCTCTAAACGGGATCCTTTGTAATTGACCAGTTATAACGAAGGTTGACCTCTTGGGCTCTTGACCTCTTGACCTCTATTAAGTGGCAAGACAAAATCACAAATACTGAAGTATTGGAAAGATCAGGTTGTGTGACGGTTTATTCCATGCTCAGTCTTCGTAGACTTAGATGGATAGGACATGTTAGGAGGATGGATGATGGTAAAATACCAAAGGACCTCTTTTTTGGTGAATTACAGATGGGTAAGAGATCTCAGGGTCGGCCTCTACTACGATACAAAGATGTGTGTAAGCGGGACATGATTGATACAGGCATTGATAATGCACATTGGGAGCAAGTCGCCGCTGAACGTGTTGCATGGAGGGCAACTATCAGAAATGGAATAAAGGCAAAGCAGAAAATGATTGCAGATAAAGCACACATAGAGCGTGAGAGACGTAAGATGGTGCACAATGGTGGAAATGACCATGTTTTCACATGCACCTACTGTGGGCAAACATTTGCAGCAAGAATTGGCCTTACCAGCCACACTCGCCACCGCCATGGGTCGTAGTTATTAAGCCTTTTTGAAGCACAATGTACCAAACTATCGTCTGTCAAGACGGAAAGGTGCCAATATGACCTCTTGGGACAGCATAGTGCAGTGGCTAACACGCTTACCTCCTGCCCAATAGTCATATGTTCTAATCGACATCAAAGCGGGAAGTTTCAGAAAAGAGCTGATTTAGCATTCCACATCAACCCAGTTGAGAATGTTTACCAGAAGAATGTTCTGGAAAGTAAAGACGGTCGGCGTGACATTATGTGAATAGCCCCGATGTGTCTATAAAAATATGGGCCTACGCCATATACTCAAACGTCTCAAGACGAAGTAAAGGATCCTCTACTTTTTACGAAACTTAGCAGAACCCCTGTCTGGGATTTGCTTTGGTGGGTTTTATTTAAGATATCAATGTTCTAGAGTGGTAGCAGTGGCGACAAAAGCGAATGGGCGATATGTAAAGCTTCTTGATCTCTGGCCATTTCTCCTGCCTGCTCAAGCCTAAGGTGAATTCAGTGTCTCGTGGCCATCTTCGTGCTGGTGGACCCATGCCTTGCATACCAGGAACCATGCCTTCCATCACTGTTCTGTCCAGGCCGCTGTAGCGTTTAATATAGCTAATGTATTTCCGTGTCTGAGATATGATATTTTTTATGAGCTAGATTTCTTCGATGTTTAGAACTTGTAGAATTTGAGAATATTTTCTTCCTCTTGATCGATTATATTCTAAGATCTTTAATGTAGTATTTGAGCTCAGCAGTCTTAATTATCTTCTTTAGTGATTTCGAAACTGTCCATGACGAGATATACGTGACTACATTTGTGTATACAAGGATGCCGGCAGATATATTAGACTGGCAAAGAGTTTGATAGACAGACAGACAGACAAAAAGACAGACACATCAGCTGACCGATCGATGAAAAGACAGACATACAAGCAGATAGCCAGGCAGACACGTATGTAGACAGACAGACAGACAGACAGACAGATAGCCAGAAATGCTCGCATTTAGACAGACATACAGATTTCCAGACAGACACGCATGTAGACAGACAGGTAGCCAGACAGACACGCATGTAGTCAGACTGGTAAAAACGCATGCAGACAGACAGGTAAATACGCATGCAGACATACAGGGAGATAAGCATGCAGACATACAGGTAGATAAGCATGTAGACAGACAGATAGCCAGGCAGACACGCATGTAGACAGACAGGTAGACACGCATGTAGACAGACAGACAGACAGGTAGACACGCATGTAGACAGACAGACATACAGGTAGACACGTATGTAGACAGACAGACAGACAGGTAGACACGTATGTAGACAGACAGATACCCAGACAGACTCGCCTGTAGACAGACATGCATATATAAAGACAGTTTTACATACGGACAGACAGATAACAACCCATCTCATCGATTGTTGATACATTCAATCTACACAGGTGGGATATCTTCAGAATTGAAAGAGATCAGTCAACGTCTTCCACTTCAGAACGAAAGATCTGGAAGTTCATCAATGCCATCGTCAAACTCCTTTTCTGCATACTGCTGTTCGGGCTTGTCCTGGGCACTAGCGTGTTGACCAAACTCATCTTTCTCGTGATGACTTACAGGTAATGTAGTTTTATACTCAACCTTTCATGGGCAGAAGAATGACTTTTAGAGGCGTTCTCATTATTATAAATACACTCAGGACGTGTCGACAGGTACATCCATCGCTATGTGACATAAACATTTGTGTGCAGTAACTGACGGTGTCAATATCCTTTGAATGACGAGCCCCTTCCATCATTTGGTGTGTTGCTCTTTTCCGACCACATCGAGTGTTATTCGAAACTCTTGTATTAAGGTAATTGTGAGCTGAGATTTTTAAGGAGAGCTGCCAACTTAACTAAACGAGACCGAATACGAAATGATGCTATCAGTGGCATCAATACCTTGTGCAATATATATTGAAAAGCAGAAGCTCAAGCGGTTCGTCTTCTCCTTAAAATGCAACACTATCAACTGCCAGCACCGGCGCTGTATTAAAGAAGACAATGGAGCAATACAAGAGCAATGAGAAGAAAATAAAGACAATGGATTGACAACATCAAAGACATTGTACAATCACATGGAATGACACTATACAGTGCCACCCATCATGCGCTGGAGCGTCAACTATTCCTACCCACGACGCTTAACGGAAAAAGTGGAAGATGATAATGATAATGATGATGATAATTAATGTATTCATAAATCCTCGTTACATCTTGGCTCTCCAACAAGGTCCATGATTCTGATTCAAACCATTGGCTAACCTGCTGATACAGTGGCAGTGTCAGACAGCCTGTCCGCTCTTGTATTGCTCACAACACCCGCATGCCATGTTTGGAAGATATATGACTTCACGAACTGTGAGTGTCTGCATGGCTGCATTCCAACACCTGAGTGGGAAATATCATCATCATTATCATAATGTGGCATACTGACGTACGTGAACTGTCATGTTTCGCCATCTCAGACGATCACCTGAGTTGTGTTCTTGCCTCGACCATGTCATGTAGCCAAGCCATCTAGATATATACTTCTCTGTCTTTGTCACGAAAAATGAACTTGATAGTTCGATATATGAAAAAAAGAGACATTCGTCTGCAAAGACACCGGAAACCCTTTGATGTTGTATAGACTGAGGAACAAAATAAGTCGCGTCAAATGTCTACACCGGTCGGCATTTTGTTAACAAGTTGTTGCTCGAGACGAACAATAACGCCATCCGTCTACAAGGCGGGAGTCAGCCTTTGAAGTGATAGACGGAATGTCTGGCAAGACGTCGGATGGAGTCTTGTGATGTGGAGAAGGTTCTCTAGATCATAGACAGGAGACAATTTCCCAGATGAAAGGGGACACCAGCCAGATGTTCACATTGAGTTGGGAAAAATAAAGAGAAAAACAACTTCTCGACGCCTCTGCGTCTAGACAATTTGGTGACGTCACTCAAGCCCGATATAAAACCAGTTGAGATAAACAAGTTGGAGGAGTCGACCAAAAATTCTGAAGTGTTAAAGATCGGCGCAGTATTCCGAGTTGTGTTAATTGAAAGAGACTATAGTGTCAAAGTGTTGATAATGTATCGGCGGACATAGATCCTAGTCTGTGATTGCATAGTCTCAATCATCAACCGGAATAGGCATATGGTATTCTATTAATCATATCTAACTTAGAGTATGATTAGGAATAAAGTACAGTACTGTGCTGTGATATAATGTATTATAGGAGCGGTGATAGAATGTTCTATAAGTGCGGTTCTAGAAAGTATTATAGGAGTGTCGGCACTAGTGTCCTATTGTATGGCTTTAACTAGCTTGTGTGATATAGCATTTTACTCAAGGAGTTGAGGACAATGTAGTGGGATAATAATAAGAGAGATTGGGGATGGTTGAGAGGGAGGAAGGGAATGTGAAAAGGTAGGATCTTCCAGTAGGGCGTCTGCTTGGTTTCTACCCGTTCCTTTATTCTTTCCTGGTGTTGCCATGTCTAAGACCAATGTGATGAGCTATTTGGCCGTATGACAGAGATCGGATCATTGTTATAGATCTGAGTGCTGCTATTGGCCTACACTCACCTAATTACGGTCAGGATTGAGTTGCTCTCACCATGATGTTCTCTACTCAACAGGTTCCACTTGAGTTTGCGATGATTTATTACGAAGAAGCAGTTTCAAAGTTTTATACAATGATGGCTCATGGAATGAAGACAGAGGTTACTGAGAGGTTTTTACACGGGGCTCAGAACCTAGTTGGTCTGCAAAAACCTGGCTTCTGCTGAGCCGGACTTGATGAACATAAGTGTTGTGTTTACTGAGTGATGAGCTTCATCACCGAAGATTCATAACTCATATACCAAGGACACATATATATAAACATCTACCTAGAAACATTAATAGGTTGTTAGTTAAAGAGGGGGAAAATCTTATAATCAGAGACTTGTGAACAGTAGATTTTCCCAAGTGACATTTCAGTTAATTGAAAGATTCTCTGTTCAACAAACATTATTAAACAGAGTAACTTCACCGTGTTTGTTAGAGTGAAGACCAAGATCGAACAGTGTCTAACTGATGACCAGCATCCTGTTTGTTCGAGGGTTATCGGAGAAAGTCGTCACGTGGACGGAGAAACATCTTCTGGGTGAGGTTCACTGTCCGGAATACATGGTAGTAGTGGGTTAGCAGGTAACTAAGTATGATTTCAGGATTGACCTCTAAGGATTGGCCCCAATCCTTAGGATTAGGGTTAGGGTTAGGGGTTAGGGTTAGGGGTTAGGGTTAGGGGGTAGGGGTTAGGGTTAGGGTTTCTGTCGGCTCCTAACTAATTATACTTTCAGGACTAACCTCTAAGGATTGACCACACTCCTTAGGGTTAGGGTTAGGGGTTAGGGTTAGGGGTTAGGGGTTTAGTGTTAGGGGTTAGGGTTAGGGTTTCTGTCTGCTCCTAATTATACTTTCTGGATTGACCTCGCTGGATCTCCCCCAATCCAGCTCGGGACCAGGCGATATTGGTAGGGTAGGTACTTAGGTCATATGTAAGGGGCGATACATCTAAGAAAAGACATGTTTTTCTAAGGGTAGATAACTGAGATTGTGTATAATATATTAAATAATTGTAAAAAAAAAAAAAATTAAAAAAAAATAAATAAATAAATAAAAATAAACGACAAACAAAGGCGAGCGGGGCGGTCGGCGGGCGCAGGAGCAAGCGCGGCCGATCGGTGGCGTGGGGCGGGTCGAATCCAGTAAAACAGTGTCTCGTAGTAACCACATGGCCAGTCATTGCTGAGTGACCACAAGGCCGATCAGTGACGAGTGCGTGTAGTGGGGCTAGGTGGATCGAACCCTCGAGGCGCACCGGGTGTCATATGAAAGTTGTAATAAGTAAAAAGGTAAATATGGCGTGTATATGACCTGTAGTGGGTCATAGTGGCCTATACACTATCATGTAGATTACACCTCTTCAAATGAAAACATTACAACAGTAAAGATGGCTGATAGTAAATGTTGTAAGGGGCGTGGCTTAGTGTTATTCGTTGTTAATGAGTGGGTGAGCGGAGAAGTAGCTAGAGTAGTGCTTCTGAACATTTTAAAGGGGTGGGCGAGTGGCGAAGTGGCTAAATAAATGCGTCGGTTCCTTGCTAAGAGACAGAAGAGTTGCTAGATAAAGGCTCCAGGTCGCTGTTAAGGGGTTGGTGAGTGCAGAAATAGCTAGATAACTGCTTCTGAGCCTTGTTAAGAGGTGGGCGAGGGGCGGATAGGTTATATAATTATACCTGTTTCTTGGTAAGAGCCAGGTTGATCGAGTGGAGAATTGGGTAAATAACGGCATGGAGGTCTACCACCGACAAATTCAACGCATAATGGCGGCGTCGGTCGTCAGAAGACCTAGAATATTTTCATTATATGTCTATTGTAATGTAGTCGACTGTTTATTATAACGGTGGTTACTATTATCTGTAGTGGATGGGACTTAAATACTATCATCATACCGGTTACAGCTCTTCAAAGGAAAACATTTAAAAGTAAAGATGGTCGATGGTTTTAGTGGATATGACTTTGTGATATTCGTTGTTAAGGGATGGGGTGAGTGGATGGGTAAATAGATAAACGCTTTAGAACAGTATCATCGGGTTCGAATCCCAGTGGGGCGGTCTATTGGTAGAAGAAATATTGATAATATTTTGTTACTTAGTTGAGATGTCGAGCTCTGGTGCTATTAACCCGGTTATGATTAGAATAGGAGAGTTGGTGTACTGGTTGCGGAGTATGTTTAGGTGGTACCACAGACACTGTGGAAATGACAGGTTCGAATCTCGGTACTTTGTCGTTGGTAAAATTGCCAGTCATCAACATGTGGGTGTCTAGTTGATTATAGGGGTTAGGGTCGCTTTGTCCGGTCTTGTCGCCGCGGCCACAAGTCCCACCGATGCTGAAAAACACAGGCAGCAAATGTTACCGTTGCACCTACGAGTTACAAAATATAAGCTAACTTAACATTCAGAATATAATATACTCATAACCTCAACAGGTGTTGCAAAAAATCAATACTTATTCTCATAACGGCTAATCCATGGGATTATCATCCTCGTAATGACCAAGTCAAGTTATTGATATTACTGATATCTTCATGGCTACAATTAGTTCGCGATATTAATAAAGATTCATATAAAGGTTGGAAGGGGATTAAGGGATTAACACCTATTGTCGGGACATCTAATAAAAATCAATAACACTACCCTCGATTTTTCTCATAATTGCCGATTGGAGATTATGGGCTAGGGGTATGTGTCCTTATTTAGTTAAAACAGGTGGTATGCGCAGGATATATCACAAACAGTATCAGCATGTGCCACTCTGATCTTAAATATCAGTAGTTCGTTATTCTTGTGACATTGAAAATGCTCGTGGTGTGAAGACGGATGGTGTACTATGTTATTGGGTGGTGTATATAGATTGACCAGTATTTGAAGTTGATAAGGTCACCCCTGTCAGCGCATCGTAGTTGTGTTGTGACTTGTCGCCTATTACATCCGGGTGTAAAAATAACCAAAAATATTTCACATCAACTCAGACATGCCTCTATATAGCTGCACTGCGAACATGGCTAGAGTCTACTTTAGGAAAGTATCGTGCATCTGTGTATACGGGTTTACCACTGCTTATAGATGTGTGCAATATTATTGGAAAGCGGCAGTTATGTCTACATTATCAAAGTATGGTGCCTTACAGAGCTGGTATAGTATCTATGTTTCTGCTTTGCTGACTGTTTTATTCTGTTGCCCTGTAGTATTTGGAGGGAATTTCATGCGGGTGTCTAGTGAATTAAAAAAAAAAAATGATGTCTCACTATCCACAATGCCACAGGCATTAGAGGCATTTCAACTTGTCTGCTCATTGACCTCGCTTCACAGTCATACAAAAGTACATGTTCTATGTAGTATTTAAACACTCTGTTTTATTTCTCATTACAGTTGACAACTTTATATTAGTCAGTATGTTTTGCAACTTGCAAAAGACAACCTTCATCACAGCGATTCTTGTTATAACGTTTTAAAGCCACCTCCCATCAGACATTGTTGTCTTTCCTTGTAGGCTCACGGCTACTGCTTCAGCGTTTCAAGCTCTATACCTCTACTCGTATGTATTAGTGTGGTAGAAGTAAACCGGTAACTCACAAAATAGACGTATATTATCACACTGTATATGGACATGTGGGTAATGGTTGCACCCTGTCGCCTGCGTAAGGATACAGCCGAGACACGTCGTTAAGAGGGATACTACAGAAAAAAAAACGGTGTTCTGTTGGCGATCGAACCAGGGGACCTAACTCGTGATGACCACCATGTACGGGAATGATTCTTCCCCCTCGTCAACATGGCGCCGGAAGTTTAAAAGGCTTCCCTTCTCTATCGTTTCTATGTCCGAGTCGTCATAGTGTCACCAAGTAACAGTAAAAAGAACACGAAATTACTACTACCGAGGCCTCTATACACCACAAGGCAGTTTCGAATACAGTATACACAACTATAACCAAGTCATCACTGTGTTCGACTAACCCATTCTCATAGACATAGAGGAGAGATGTGAGCACCGAGGCCAGTTGGGGCAGGTGTACCTTTTACTTAACAGCAATCGGGTCATACACCGACGAGTGTTTAGCTATTTTTATCACCTGTATAATATTACCCGTGAACACAACCAGCTTCCCCGGTTCAGTCTTAGGCTTCTCATATAACATGACATATTACTTACCCGCTGGCCTGACCAGCGAAGTTATCGCGAATTAGAGCAGACATTTACACTTTCATTTACTCTTCTGTCTGGCCAAAGAGGTCTTTGCATCTTTCCCCAGAAACCCATTTCTAATGTCGTCAATATATGTTTTTCAATGTGTCGTCTCATTGCCACATTTCACATCCAGACAAAAGTACAGATTCTATGTACCAATCCAACAGTCAAATAAGGAACCCTGTTAGCCAAATTATTACAAATATTAGCCAAATACAGAAATATATCGACCAGCCTTATAAAATATGGTAAAATTTGTTAGCCAAATTGACAAATAGGTTGACCAGAATAAGAAACGACTCGACCAACATTATAGAAAGTAGAGAAAAATGGTAATCAAACTAATTAAAATGGTGCCCAAGATAGGAAATATCTCGACCAAACTCATGAAAAGTAGGAAAAATTGTTAGTCAAATGTGAAAAATATTGGCAAAGTAGGACATCGTGTTAGCCAAAATAGGAAAAAGTAGATGTCTCGTTGAAAGTTATAAAATGTATGAAAATTTATTAGCCAAAGGTGAAAAATATTGGCCAAGTAATAAAATATCTCATCCGAACTTATTTATAACAAGTAAGAAAACATGCTAGTAACATCAAGAAATATGTCGACCGAAATAATACAATATGCAAAACGATGGACAAACTTATGAAGATGTCGACCGTTATAAGAAAATGTGGTACTCAAATTAGGAAAAATGTTGACCAAGTTTTGAAATATCTCGACCAAACTTACAAAAAGTAGGAAAGTATGTCGACTAAAATAGGAAAATTTGTTAGCCTAAGATGAAAAATAGTGGCCAAGTAAAGAAATACCACATCCAAAGTTTTAAAATGTATGAAAATTTGTTAACCAAAGGTGAAAACTGTTGACCAAGTAAAGAAACTGCTCGTCCAAACTCATACAAAGTAGGAAACTTTGTTAACCAAATGTGAAAAATATTGTCCAAGTAAAGACATGTTTCAACTAATCTTATAAATATGTCGTACAAACTTATAATAATTAGGATAATGTGTTAACCAAATGGGAAAAATATTGGCCAAGTGGAGAAATATCTCAACCATACTTATGAAAAGGAGGAAAATGTGTTAACCTAATGGGAAAAATATTGGCCAAGTGAAGAAATATCTCATCCATTCTTATAAACATTAGGAAAATGTGTTAACCTAATGAGAAAAATATCGCCCAAGTGAAGAAAAAATTCACACAAACTTATAAAACTTAGGAAAATGCGTTAACCTAAGGAGAAAAATATTGACCAAGTGAAGAAAAAATTTACACCAAACTTATGAAAAGTAGGAAAAGGTGTTAACCAAAAGGGAAAAAAATATGGGATAAACTATGAAATATGTTGACCGAAGTAAGAAGATGTGTTAGCCAAATGGGGAAAACTGTTGACAAGTAAAGAAACTTCTCGACCAAACTCATAAAAAGTAGGAAACTTTGTTAACTAAATGGGAAAAAATATTGTCCAAGTAAAGACGTGTTTCAACTAATCTTATAAATATGTCGCCCAAACTTATGAACATTAGGAAAATGTGTTAACCAAATGGTAAAAATATTGACCAAGTGAAGAAATATCTCAACCATACTTACGAAAAGGAGAAAAGTGTGTTAACCTAACGGGAAAAACATTGGCCAAGTGAAGAAATACCTCATACATTGTTATAAAAATTAGGAAAATGTGTTAATCTAATGAGAAAAATATTGCCCAAGTGAAGAAAAAATTTACACAAAACATATAAAACTTAGGAAAATGAGTTAACCTAAGGAGAAAAATATTGACCAAGTAAAGAAAAATTTACACCAAACTTATGAACAGTAGGAAAATTTGTTAACCAAAAGGGAAAATATAAGCGCTAAACTATGAAATATGTTGACCCAAGTAAGAAAAAATGTGTTAGCCAAATGGGAAAAAATGTTGGCCAAAACATGAAACATCTTAATCAAACTTATAAATATCTCGTGTAAATATATAAATAAGTAAGAAAAACAATATTGCTTCTGTAGTTATGTCAAACGTGTCTTGAACTTTTATCTGAACAGACATGTCACACTACATAATCATCAACGTCAGCATTATCCTCCTTTTACATTACCGAGAGCTTCAACTTACCATTCCAGAGTATCTGTTAAAGAAACACTTATACAGACTAATCACCCATCTCTCCACACTCTTGTTTTTTTTTTCTTTCTTACACAAAGTGTCTCTGTCTTTCGTAGATGTCTTCACAACTTTTCCATGTCACATCACCAAGAACTCCAAACCTCTATTGTACACGAGCTCCAATGAAACAGTCATAATAACATTCATGGCAATGCAATCTGTGGCTCCACCTGGGATAGTTTCGATATCATCTGAGTATTCGTCAGCAAAGATCCATTTCCCCTGGCTGACATCTTCAACTTTCTATATCACAAGGTCTGCTACACTAACCTTCCATTGTTCCATCTTTCAACAATATAAAGGGTGTTCTCGAAGTCTAACTAACGTAATATTTCTTACTTTGTCCACCTCTATCACACTTTGTCATTTTACAGCTGCAATAGCAGCAAGTATGCAACCAACCAACTGTCTGTTATGAACCGACCTTTCTTAAAACCATGTTTGCCTTAATGAACCCTTGAATACCCTCTACCACAGCTTCTAACCGACTTTCAACGTTTCATACCAAATAATATTAACATTCTCTTTTATTACAGAGCAGCCGATTTTCTGCTGACTGGGCAGATTTTCCAACCTAATGGAGATAAATCATCTGTCCCCCTAAACTTCTAGGCGCTATTTTAGACAACGAATATGGGCATACACCATCACCCCTAGGAAGAACTTGAAAAAACAACAGAGCTTGGGTTCCTGAGACGAAAGAGTTGTATTCCATGGACTACCAGAGTAACTAACGATGATTGCCTAAACGAATCTAAGTAAAATAGAGCATTATACACATCAAGCACAACAAATTCGTTATTACTAACCCTAACCCTAACTATACATCAAGCACAACAAATTCGTTATTACTAACCCTAACCCTAACCCTTACTACGCATCAAACACAACAAACTATTTCTTACTAACCCTAACCCTAACTATACATCAAACACAACAAATTCGTTATTACTAACCCTAACACTAACCCTTACTACGCATCAAACACAACAAACTATTTCTTACTAACCCTAACCCTAACTATACATCAAACACAACAAACTCTTTCTTAAGAGACATGGATGCAAACCAGTGTCAGAAATAGAAAAAGTTAAATCTGTGTGATTAAATTTTAATTAAAATTTAAAAATAATAAAACGCAATTTTATTTGCGCACTTCACTTAATATACAGATATAGGGTAAGTATAGGTATAGTTTAGGTATAGGACGTATATTGAGCTTACATCTTGAGCAATAAAACGCCATTATGCGTTGAATTTGTCGGTGGTAGACCTCCATGCCGTTATTTACCCACTTCTCCACTCGATCAACCTGGCTCTTACCAAGGAACAGGTATAATTATCTAACCTATCCGCCCCTCGCCCACCTCTTAACAAGGCTCAGAAGCAGTTATCTAGCTATTTCTGCACTCACCAACCCCTTAACAGCGACCTGGAGCCTTTATCTAGCAACTCCTCTGTCTCTTAGCAAGGAACCGACGCATTTATTTAGCCACTTCGCCACTCGCCCACCCCTTTAAAATGTTCAGAAGCACTACTCTAGCTACTTCTCCGCTCACCCACTCATTAACAACGAATAACACTAAGCCACGCCCCTTACAACATTTACTATCAGCCATCTTTACTGTTTTAATGTTTTCATTTGAAGAGGTGTAATCTACATGATAGTGTATAGGCTACTACGACCCACTACAGGTCATATACACGCCATATTTACCTTTTTACTTATTACAATTTTCATATGACACCCGGTGCGCCTCGAGGGTTCGATCCACCTAGCCCCACTACCCGCACTCGTCACTGATCGGCCTTGTGGTCACTCAGCAATGACTGGCCATGTGGTTACTACAAGACACTGTTTTACTGGATTCGACCCGCTCCACGCCACCGATCGGCCGCGCTTGCTCCTGCGCCCGCCGACCGCCCCGCTCGCCTTTGTTTGTTGTTTATTTTTATTTATTTATTTTTTTTAAAATTTTTTTTTACAGTTATTTAATATATTATACACAATCTCAGTTATCTACCCTTAGAAAAACATGTCTTTTCTTAGATGTATCGCCCCTTACATATGACCTAAGTACCTACCCTACCCATATCGCCCTGGTCCCGAGCTGGATTGGGGGAGATCCAGCGAGGTCAATCCAGAAAGTATAATTAGGAGCAGACAGAAACCCTAACCCTAACCCCTAACCCTAACCCCCTAACCCTAACCCCTAACCCTAACCCTAAGGATTGTGGTCAATCCTTAGAGGTTAGTCCTGAAAGTATAATTAGTTAGGAGCCGACAGAAACCCTAACCCTAACCCCTAACCCCTAACCCTAACCCCTAACCCTAACCCTAATCCTAAGGATTGGGGCCAATCCTTAGAGGTCAATCCTGAAATCATACTTAGTTACCCGCTAACCCACTACTCATGGTGCTGTTGTGTGCTCAGCACAGTGATGTAACAGACTTTGCTCCTGATTCACTGGTCTGATTCTACATACACATTAGAATATTCGACACACATTCTACACGTTACACACACACACCTCTCACACACATGCTCTTTGTTTTAATAAATTAATTCTTGTATTTATTTGTTAAGGCTAGAGTTGTTGAGTATGTTGTGTTGGGGAAGAATGAGAGGGGGCATGATCCAGGGGTGAGTGAGAGTAAGAAAGAGGTGTCTACAGACTGAGGGAGTTTTGTGGACGGATTCTTGTGGTTTCTCTAGGACAATTATATTGGGTTAATAAAATTGTGGGTGTTGATTCCCCTCACTCCAGGGACGACACTAAAAGTAATAAAGGATAACTTACGACAGTCTTCCCCTTGTTATTTTCTTCACAATCTTGCCAGTTGTTACCATGTTCAAAATGTTTTTCTCCCCAGAACATGCCAAACAAGATCTTCCCTGTCTACTTCTAATGTCTCCAGATTATTTATTCTCATAACGTGCTGAACAAACATTGCCTGTGTATGTTTAATTTCTCTAGTTTATTTCTTCTCATAATGTGTCCAAAGAAATGTCGCGAGTCTACGTCTAATTTCTCTAACCAGATTATGGTTTTTATCTGAAGCTCGACGGATGAATAATAACCACACATACAAGTCAACTTTACGACCGAAATCTTTATCAAC
Organism: Cepaea nemoralis; assembly: GCA_014155875.1. Taxonomy (NCBI): domain Eukaryota; kingdom Metazoa; phylum Mollusca; class Gastropoda; order Stylommatophora; family Helicidae; genus Cepaea; species Cepaea nemoralis. The sequence continues at coordinate 671,182 of JACEFZ010028434.1, read as the reverse complement.
AGGAAAACACAAACAACACGAATATAAATATACAAACAAACAATACAAATGAGTACATCCCTAGGAGTCTGTCAGATCAAGGAATATTAAAACCGAACACATTAGTATACTTATAGGAGTACTTTCAGTAGCACTAACAATGAATAAATGTATCGGAATCTAATGGTGAATGAACTAATACAAAAGTTACTTGCATAAATTACCAACGTTTTCTCTGGTATTGTTTGCTTTAAGAATCAATCCTATGGGCCTTCAGACGGAAATCACACATGTGAACTTTGATAATGGCACCGTGATTCTCAAGGTCAGTACTTTATTTTCTTGCATTATTTTAATTATTACACAACACAGCCCGGTGTACATCTATCATCCACATTGACTATTTACCTAGCAACCCACGAACATAAAAATGTAGCTACCTACCTTTTACCAACTTACCTAGCAACTTATTGGCTACTTACCAACAAGCCTGATATTATACCTAACTACCTTCTACCATCTTATCTAGCAACATATTGGCTAGCTACTAACCAGCCTAACATTATGCCTAACTACTTTCAACCATCTTACCTACAAACATGCTGACTACTTACCCTACCCCCCCCCTGCACATATACGTAAGTACATATTTATCAAATATTACGTATGCGTATCTGCCTGACCGTGTGTCTGTTAATATAAAGATGAACGTGTGTGTGTGAGTGTGAGTGTGTGTGTGTGTGTGTGTGTGTGTGTGTGTGTGTGTGTGTGTGTGTGTGTGTGTGTGTGTGTGTGTACTAACTTACCTATCAACTTATTGGTTAGCTACCAACCAACATAAAAAATACCAAACTACCTTCTACCAACATCTTCATGTGTGTCGGCCTGTGTATCTATGAAATAAATGTGTTGAATTGGGTTGAGTCAAGAACCAGCATCACAGAACTCGTGCTCCGTCTTCATTTTCAACAGCCAGTGAAGAGTCAGGGGTTTGTGACGAAGGTTGGTGGACGGTGTTTGGTGCAGGAGAGCCTGGCACAACATTGAGTCTGAGAATGGAGGTGGGGTGCAGTCACAGCGGCACTCGGCTGGTTGAAGCACAAACAGCCACACACACGTAATAATTATAACGGGTTCACAACGTATGATGAGAAAGGTAAAGTAGGCATGCAACGTACATCACATTTCAGCCAAATTATCATTTATTTCTTCACTTCACATACTATAACACTCTGCAGTATGTACCTGACGAGATGCAGTAAAATATGCCAGGCAAGAAATCGTGCAGTATTTTATTTTTAGCGTCTGTGTCTAGAATTACGAATAACCGTTTACAATCACACATCGAGGGGAAGAGAGGCAGAGGTGTACAAAGAGAAATGATTTTCGATGGACTGAAACAGTGGCATGGATGAATATCATTAGCAGAGTTGAGCCAGAAAACCAAAGGCCGAGATCTGGGGAGAGCCATGAACGCCAACGCCAGCTGACATGGCACTTGATGATGATTCACAACTAAGTTTACACACTATCAACCTTAACTGATTCAGTGCCAAAGGATAATATATCGCCAATTGTAACCTCCCATTTGGATAGAAGGACGATATATCGCCATACTAGGGTCATCGTTTGATTTGTTTTGTTTCGTCCAATTTTCCTCAATATCAATGCCCAGTGAACGAAAATTTACATTATAATACAAGTTCATTTGATGATATACATGGTGTATTTTTAATGACTGTGCAATGTTTGAAAATATTCCGGTTTAAGTTTTGTTTTCACCTATTATGTTGCATGAGCTTTACAGAGAGTGAATACAAAACTTGGACCGGCAATATTTTCAAGCACTGCAAAGTCAATAAAAATACACCCTATACCATGTTTGATACAAAGTTTGGATATTTTTTTGGGGACCAAACCAACTGTTTATTTGGTACTGAATCAGTTAACCTACAAACTAACCAATGGAATGCTTCCCTTCTTGCAGGCTTCAACCAACAGCATCGACGTGTCATGGATCTGGGCGATCATGCTGACCATCTGGGCCCCGTACTTCTTCTCTGTTGTGTCCTGCCTGCTTCACCTCATGTTCAAGAGATGCCCGCCCTTATCTTTAACACCACTGATTGTGGTGAGTTGCTCTTAAAGAAGTGTGTCCGGTTGTAGGAATTACACCTTTCAGCCAAGTCGGCTACATATCGCCTTTTGTAATAGCCACATAAGTCGCGTTGAAATAGTCCAACAACTAGTATCCTTCACCATATTTGCATAATTAAATGTTTACACGTGATGAAGATGGAGGTCATCATGGCCTAATGGATAAGAACGCGCGTTCTTAAACATCCGGTGTGCTGATGCCGAGGTAAGGGGTTCAACACCTACATCTGACAGTTTAACTAAAATGGTGAACTATCTTCCTAGACTTGGGGACCTCAATTACAAGTACCTCTGAAGTCGGAGTGAATCTGCCTGATGGCGAGGTACACTGTTAATAGGTGAAGCTAATCCGCAAGCAAAATTCAATCCAGCACTACTGGAAATAGTGTGTCTGGACTACTCCTGAGTTTAAATAGAGCGAGGGCAATATAAAAATAAGATGAAGATTGAAAAAAATGTTAATTTAATCACACAAGTCACAAACACTATGCTGCATGATTTATTGCCTGGCATATGTCGCAACATTTCCCATAGTTATATACTCGTATCAAATGAAGTGACTAAGTGAGGAAGTATTAGTCATTTATTCATTTAAGATGATATATGGCTACAGTATGCACCCGACAAGATGCGATAAAAATATGAAATAGAGAATAATGATGCCGATGCTATTAATATAAAGAAGGAAACGATTATGAAGGATGTGTAGGAAAAAAACAACACAGCAGCAGCAGCAGACGAAGACGACGACGACGACGAAGACGAAGAAGACGAAGAAGAAGAAGAAGACGAAGAAGAAGAAGAAGAAGAAGAAGAAGAAGAAGAAGAAGAAGAAGAAGAAGAAGAAGAAGAAGAAGAAGAAGAAGAAGAAGAAGAAGAAGAAGAAGAAGAAGAAGAAGAAGAAGAAGAAGAAGAAAAAGAAGAAGAAGAAGAAGAAAAAGAAAAAGAAGAAGAAGAAGAAGAAGAAGAAGAAGAAGAAGAAGAAGAAGAAGAAGAAGAAGAAGAAGAAGAAGAAGAAGAAGAAGAAGAAGAAGAAGACTAAATATAATTACACATTTTCTTATATTCCACAGAACATAGTCATGGAAAGCGTCCACACGGTCGCCCTACTCGTCTTCGTCTACGTGGTCTTGCCAACCTTTGACCCTCTAATGGCGTCCATGTTGATGCTAACAGTTTTCGTCTGCCCCTCACTTCTGCGCTTCCTGGAAAACTTCGCCTCCCTGTGCTGTCTGTCGATAAGGCCTGGTCAGAAGAGGCTAGGGGCTGTACACTCCATCTTCAAATGGCTGTTGGATACAGTGGGGCTGGTTGCTCAAGCGACAGTGATCATCATATTTACATTACGAGCTCATTATGTGTATAATAACTCAACCTTGACTGTTCTACTTCCGGCCTCGTCTGCGCTGATTTCTCTAACTTGGTGGCCGAACTTCGTGCAGAGAATTCCGGTGTTGACCAAAGTTAGGTCACAGATCAGGGAAGGCAAGGTAATGTCATGAGAAAAGTGGATGGAGATTGGCTTTTCAAAACATCCTTACTATCAGCATCATCATCAATATCATCAACATTATATGAATCATCATTATTTTTGTAGTTGTCCAACAACAACAACAACAACAACAACAACAACAACAACAACAACAACAACAACAACAACAACAACAACAACAACAACAACAACAACAACAACAACAACAACAACAACAACAACGACGACGACGACGACGACAACAACAACAACAACAACAACAACAACGACAACGACAACAACAACAACAACAACAACGACGACAACAACAACAACAACAACTATATTCACATTGTATTCACATTCACATAAAATTCACATTGAAATGAAGCCCTATTCACCTATGAGTTGATCTAAAACAGTGTCAAATTACAATTGCCAATCGTAACCTTGAATGCACTGCCAAAAATGCAAAAAATGAACCGGGAAAAAAGACGTTCAATGGTTCAGGAAGGAAAATCATTTAGTGTTGGTTGCGGTGCTGCAGTGGCAAGCTCGTTTGCTTGCTGACCCGGCGGTGATGATTTCCACCTCTAGATGGATTTTAAACAAAAATGTCTTGGATTTAAAATCTATTAAAACAAACGGGACATTATAACATAATAGCAGCAAGAACACAGATCAGATCGGAGATTCTGCTGATTGTGTGAATGGTAAACCATAATCAGCCAGGCTTATCGCCGTGGCACCTGCAGGTTATAAATGAAACCATCAGTGTAGAAGCCCTGGTAAGAAAACTCCTTTATCTTATCATTCATAGGTAGTTAGTCAAGCCGGCGGTGTTTCAAAGGAGTTACAGACGCAATTCATAATCCCGCATACCGCGTTTGAAACACAGCTGTGGGAGACGTGGCAGCAGACTTCCTTGTGTTGGTTTACATACATTGATATGGGAGCCGGCCGTTCAGACAGCAATAAAAAAACTACTGAACGTAAAATTGACAAGAAATGAAGAAAAAAGAACAGTCAAACGATGCCGTGGTTGCCTGCGACGTCCTGTAAAGGATATGCGACTAACTAACTTGGATTCCCAGGTCTACCCAGAATTAAATGGGTACCAGGAAATATCTGAGGAAGTAAAGACAGCCAGCTTGATGTTGATCACATCACCTACACAATGTTGATTGGTCAATACAAGTTGTGGTCAAGCTCCGTGTATACAACTTATCTTCAGCCGTGTAAAAGTGCCCTTTAGCGGAACGAGCCCTTTCTCCTGTGTACTTGTTGCATAAGCGATGTGTGAATGAAATAATGTATGAGAGCAGAGATATAAGAAGGTTAAAAAGTGGTGCGGCCATCTTCAAACTGTCATCATGACGTCACCATGTTCTTCTGAACCGTGATGTCACATGCTTAACACTCTTGACTTTCTTAACAACAATATTGACAGGTTACAAGTCAATGGCATTATTACTGCAATTTCTATCACACTTTCAAGGTTTTCATGTGACGTACCCTCGGGTCTATCATTTCTTGTACATTGTGTATTTATAATGACTGTTCAGTGTTTGAAAATATTGCCGGTCCAAGTTTAGTATTTACCTATTTTGTTGCATAAACTTTACAGAGGGTGACTACAAAACTTGGACCGGCAATGTTTTCAAACACAGCACAGTCATTAAAAATATACCCTATACCTGCGTTTAATTTCCATAAGTGATGAGTGAGTGAAATAATGTATGAGAGAAGAGATGTAAGAAGGTTAGAACATACGGACTTGCGTGCCCAATTCTTAACGCTTTGAAAATAAATGTCGTTCGTTCGTTTTGTCCCGCATGGAGTACTTTTCGTTTTCAGGTGAAAATAAACCTGCTGACCTATCTATGGAAGATGATTCTCACGTTCGTCGGCTTCATCATCATGTTCGGGTCAGGTGGTAGCAGCTGCATGGATACCTTGTTCTTCAGATCTCAAAACGCCACGTCCAAATGCACGGTGTTTCACAACGTGACCCTCTTCGATGGATCCACCCTCCCCGTGGGTCCCGATGGATGCCAGGCTCATCACGCCTTCTACTACGCCTTGATCAGCATCATCGCCAGCCTGGTATGTTACAATGTGGGCAAGGCCGCCTGTCAGGTCAGAGCTCAGGTGTTGTGTTTTGCCCTGCCTTTGATGCTGTCCACGCCTCTGACCTTTGGCCTTGTGGTGTTGTCTTACTCAACGAAAAATACTAACAGGTGAGTAGTAGTTTGTGATGATCTGTGGGTGATTCGTGTCGTGAATTTATTCTTATCCTGTCTTGTATTTATCCTTATATTTTAAAATATAAATTCTTATTCTTCTTTTATTTATTCTTATGAGTTTGTTATGTATTCATATTCTTCTTTTGTTTAAACTTGTTCTTTTGTTATTTATTCTAATCTTTCTTTTATTTATTCTCATCCTTATTTTATTATTCTTATCCTTCTTTAATTTATTCTTATCCGTCTTTTCATATTTCATCATTGTTAATTATTCCGTACCTATTATTTTCTTTAATAAATTTATTCTTATTCTTCGGTTATTTATTCTTACTCTTCTGTTATTTATCTTTATTGTCTCTCACCTTATTCATATTAAATATTTTTATACATTTTAAGAACAGAAACAGGCTATCAGATCGATCCAACCTAAAAATGGGTACCAAGAAATGTAATAGGACTTTAACTGCTGGTAGGGAAAGAGTTAATGCGAGCGAGGTGATATTGACCACATCAAGCAGCGAGTCTGGACTGACCTACACAAAAGTTGTGGCCAGCACCACATACTAACTACACCACCAGACGTGTAAATGGCTCCTTGACTTGACTTTACCACATGTATCTTTCCCGTACCAGCATGCGGTTGCGCATCATGGACCAAGTCACAATCATTAAAGAGGAACATCAGGTCTTTCGATCTTCAATGTTACATACAGATTTTGAGAATGCCATGGATCGCGATGCTGACAATTACAGATAATATGCTATGACTATACCAAAGAAGAAAGAATAATACAGATGCACCTAAAAGAACACCTCTTGAAACAAATAAAAAGCTTCATGTACCTAGAAAATATAATATCATCAATTGGGAAATCAGAAGACGAGATCGAGCACAGATCCCAAAAGTTAAATTAACTCACTGGACAAATGGCACAAATGACGAATACTAAAGTACAAAAACGTATCAGTAGATTCCTGCCAACTCTATCCTACCAATGCCAAACCCGGATGACAGTGACAGAAAAAGAGAGATGAAAATTTGCAACAACAGAAATGAGATTCCTGAGAAGAACACTCAACGTATCTGTCAAAGACTTGAACACATCCCCTCAGCCAGGAAGAGCAGGTAATCTTAAAGAGGCCATGAGGGGATACTGTGCCCGAGGCAAGGGCAGGGGAGATGAGGGAATAGGTTCAGGTTAACCATTCCCTCATGAGACACGCAGGCGTGGTTCAGAGAGTTAGCACTCTAACCACGATAAGCGTCACGCCTCGTGGTAGCGGGAGAAGTTGAGTAGACACTCAACATGACACGTTTGCCATCAAGCGTGCCAGGTGAGGCAACACGCGTCAAGGTGAAGGGGACTCCGCGTGGTGTGTACCGGCTGGGGGAAAGATTGGCAGACGGGAGACAGGACGTGTCGAGTACACCTCGTTTAGAATAGAGCTAGGGTTTTGTTGTAACTACATAGATAGAAAGTAGCATAGTGGTTAGCTATTTGTGATAGAGGATTCTGTGGTAGAGTGTTATGTGTTTCATTAGCGACTGTTCACTGCTGTAGCGAGCCAATGGCAATAAATTGCACTATGTATTTTGCCTCCCACACGACTTGCAAGTATTCTTGTATTGGTGTGAGAGAAGTACCCGATGATGTCTGTCAGTGAGTTGTTGACAGGCCAGGGTAATTGTGGTGTCAGAAGTGGGGCTTGGACGAAAGCGCCAAGCTAATACCCACAGCACAGGGTAATTGTGGTGTCAGAAAGTGGTGCTTGGACGAAAGCGCCAAGCTAATACCCACAGTAAATGGTAATTGTAGTTGTCAGAAGTGAAGCTTGAATGTAATATTCAAGCTACTCCACTCGTCCACGAGCTCCAGACTAGGGTTTAATTTAATTTGTGTAGTGACGGTGATTTGTGCAGACGAGAAAAATGTTGCAAGCTAGAAATGTGCCTATCGTGACGTATTAAACTGTTTAATTGTGTTTATGAAATATTTATTTAGTGAAATTAAGTATTCATCAAAGCTGTAAGTATTGGTATTCTTTTTTTTCTATATTTATTTAAATATTTACCGTTTTGGTTGACAAATGAGTACCAAAAATGATTCAGGGCGGAGCGATACAACGCCTGCCGACAATATCGATTTTTCATCGCGCTGTGCTGTGACGTCAGATGATTGACAAACAGTCGTCTGGGCTCATTAGCATACAGCAAGCGAGTGTTTACAAAGTTGGTAAACGGCGCTCGCCTGAATCGGTACGTTATATCAGCTATTATTTCTTTATTTGATTTACAAAAGGAATATATTTATTTATTTAAACATTATTAGGTTATTTATATTTATGAAAAGCAGTTATTAATATTTTTGGTCTATTTTCTCATTGTTTACCGTCACGATGGAACTACTTTCGGGCGAGCAGATGGCACTTGCTTGCACAACACTTACATAAATTAACTAGGATAGTAACGTAGGGCAATACGGATAGAACGAAGACAGGACATCGACATTTAATTTACGTGGTACATATTCTAGTTGTTCGTGATTCTGTCATTGTCTAAGTCATTGTCCTTAGTTGTCAGGGTAATTATATCGTGCACCTCTGGGCGTAACACTGCCGCCCTACATATCGAAGAGTGAACAACAGCTGTGTACGGATGCCGGTGTGCCAACTATGTGTCCCAATTACGTAACGTGTTTCCACCCTAAAATATCAAGGTGACCTGTGGCAACGGAGTTCCGTTCCCCGATCCTCGGGAACGTTAAAGCTGAGTACACTTACATATTTTGGCATGCAATTTGATTAATAGTGCATCTCTTTTTCAGCTTTTGAGACACTATTGTAATTTTTGGGCTCTGTTTTTTCAGCATTAAATTTTGCAGGGCACAAGCGAAGAGTACAATTCTTTGTGCTCATTAGTGAATAAACATAACATATCAAAGATAAATAATTAATAAAAAGGGCATTGTATGTCACTGCTAGCCAATAAATAAACAACATGGCTACGCTAGCGGACTTCGTAAAAGCAGGCAAAGAAATGCAATACACAGGTAAAGAACTAGAAGAATATGCTGATAGGAAATTTAAAGAAGCAAAAGATGCTGAAAGAAACGAACGCGCACAAGAAAGACAACATCAAAAAGAGATTGCTCAACTAGCTGAGATAACAAAACAGAAACAGCTAGAAGATGACAAACAGATTAAACAACAACAGTTAGAACATGAGAAAGAGATTGCTCAACTAGCTGAGATAACAAAACAGAAACAGCTAGAAGATGACAAACAGATTAAACAACAACAGTTAGAACATGATAAAGAGACAAAACAGAAAGAATTAGAACTTAAACAACAACAGTTAGAACATGATAAGGAGATAAAACAGAAAGAACTAGAATTAAAGCAAAGGCAATTAGATCAGGACAAAGAATTAAAGCAATCTGAAATAGCTGAAATGGCAAGAGTCAAAGAAAAACAGATACAAGTAGAATCAGAGACACAGTTAAAGATGAAAGAAAGGGACGTAGAGTCACACGCAGAAGTCTCTGCCACTAAACTAAGAAGTCAACAAGAGGAAAATAAGTTCAACAAATACAAAAATATTATCAAACCATACTGTAAAGATGATCCCATATCAGCATGGATAGAGAACGTAGAGTACCAATTTAAATTTCACCAGGTTCCATTAGAAATGTGGGCTCCAATTTTTATGAAGAATCTCAGTGGTGAGCCCCTCAAAGTAATAGAGTCCATACCAACAGACCTCAGATCTAACTATCAATACATCCATGATAGGATAATGCAACACTTTTTACTTGACGCCCCTGGATATCAAAATCAATTTTCAAATTTAAAGCCTAAACCCAATGAGACTTTCATTGATTACGTCTCAAATGTTCTAAGTGTACTAAATAGATGGCTTAAAGCGGCTAACATAGGAAGAGACTTTGATAGATTAAAAAACCTAATTGCTATGGATAAGGTTATATCCACCATTCCTTCTCCGTTTGCCAAATTTTTGCAGCAGTCAGACATAGAAAACATAGAACAGTTTGAAAAGAAAGGATCAGCATATTTTTCTTCTAACAGAGATGTCTTTAAAACTTCAAATGACTCTGAAATAGTTTCTTTTGTGAAAGACCAACCAAAATATCAGAGTAATAGAAAACCTTTTCAGAAATATGATAAGAAAGACATGAAAGTGTCCAAATGCATACATTGTCAACTTGTACATGATTCTTATGCTATGTGTGACAAATCGCCAAATTATCCGGCGCATCTTGAAAAAGTGATCAAGAAACAGCAGAGCAAAAGATCTGCATACAGGCGGGCCATTAAATGTTTTTTTTGTTCCAGCTATGGCCATTATAGTAATAAATGCCTGGGCCGCCAACGTATGAAAGCTAGCAATGCTATTCTGATTGACACCTCTTCAGATAGTGGTAGTGAGAGTGAATGTGAGGTTGAGAATGAACTGCCATTTAATCAGTGTGAAAATGTTTGTAGTGCAAACGATATGTTAAGCTTTGACAGCTGTGAACGATGTCACCAATTCCATACAGACGCGAAGCTAGAGTGTGGACATACAGTACTATGCTCATCGGAGAGTGTAAACGCAGCAGTAGCCTCCAGAGGCAATCTTGTGTTCCACAACGCGATGGTCAATGATGTAGCATGCCAGTGTTTGTTGGACAGCGGCAGTACCCTTATTGGTCTTCGGAAAGAACTGGTTAATCCGGGTGATTACACAGGTGATACGGTCAAATGCCGAACCTTCTCGGGTAACATTGAGATTTACCCTCTGGCAAAAGCCCGTATTAATTCTCCTTTTCTTTCTGGTACCTTTACCTGTGCAATACTGAACAACCCTTGTACTGATTTAATTCTGGGGTGCTTACCCCAACTAAAACATTGTACGAATGATGAAATAGTTGCATGGGAAAAAGTAAAGGCAACTATGACAACAGCCAAAACAGACACTTCAAAAAGTCATAACACATTACAAGATGAGACACTACTGATGCTTGCTACAACCAGCACAGATGACACAAACAAACAGAAACTTTTACACCAACAGAAATCTACTCTTAATGTGTCTCCATACTTAAAATTGTTAAAGGTCAAAGCCAGAGTGACCAAAAATGCATCTTGTTTATTTAGACGTAAGAATGGCATGTCAACTACAGGTCATGCTACTGGTAACCATGAACAGGTGTTACCTGAACAACACCGGGTAACTAGGCCAAAAGATGCACATAAAACACCGGTGACTGGTCATCTTGCATACAACAACACCAGACCAGGTTTTTTCAAGAAGATAAAATTATGTTTTCATAATGTATTTGCGTGTAATGTCTGTCAACAATTGGTACAAAAGTTTAAGGGTAGACATCCTACAACTGAAGTACAACCTTCTATACTGGTGCCCAAGCCATTTGATAGAGGAAGGGTCAGTCCTACCACAAGCACACAAACAAAGGTGCGAAAACAAGTGATCTTGAACTTGATCAAGACAGATTTAGGCTACTTCCATACAAACGAAATGGCAACGACCATTCAAGGTGATACATAACCATGTTACATGTTGACGATGGAATGTCAATAAACAGACACTTAGAGATATTCCATGTCAACATGCGAAAACCTCACTTTTCAAGACAACAGACAGAAGTAGAGACAGACGAACATATTGCAACAACACTAAGTGATCAGACGACAGACATACATAACGCAACTACACTAGTTAGCGAGACTGGCATTCCGACAATGGCAATACATCTAGTGAGTGCACAGAATACACAGGAATAAATCAGAATACCGATGACTGGACAATACACCTACTGAAACTGAAACATGCCTTTGACAGAGTGCGACTCTTCGGTCTCACTGTCAAACCAAGCAAAGTCAAATTATGCCTAAAATAAATTCATTTTTGGGTCATGTCATTTCTCAAGTCCAACTATAGACTGACCTGAAAATTAGTACCAAAATTATGAATCTGACCATGTCTAACAGACAGAAACAGGTCAGAAGCCTTTTAGAATTAGTAAATTACTCAGAAATTATAATTCTATATTCCAAGGTTTTAAAAGCATCTGTAAAATTGTATGTGAAAGATGCATTATTAATTTTTGCATTGTCAAAAATGAAAATCCTTTTTTGTAATATTCCGATCCGCTTGCCTAATCCTAGGCTCGTTTATTATTCTAGGACAGATGCCAGCAGTACTAGGCCAATTTTTTGAGGGCATCTACCACCCGAGTTGCTACGTGAGCCGTAAGATCACACCTGCTGAGTCCAGAGATTCCGTATCACAGTTGCATCCCTAGGCGCCATCTATGCGGTGAGAAGGCCCTATCGAATTCTGACGAGTGTTCACTGCATGGTCCAGACCGACAACTCCCGAATCACGGTCATATAGAGTGGTGTGCATCAAAATGACCGGATATACAGGTGGTCACTAATTTTACCATCAGGGGTAGAAATACCCGAAAGTCCGCATATAGATAGAGAGTGATAGTCAGTACATAAATAGATTACAATAATGTATATAAAATGTGTTACATATACATCTACTTTATGTGCTAAATAATGAACCAAGTACAATGAACTATCAGGTGTCCGCAGACATGAACTAAAGAACTGTGCTGCAGAACGTAGATACTACCGTGTGTAATAGGACAGCTCATTTTCAACTAAGCTCCATTCCGGTGTATCATGTGTGTGAAATGCAGAGAACAGTGTCAGAACAGTGCTTTATTATAGACACTAAAAAGACTGAGCTACGACACCAGCGAATCTCTACACGGGCACTACCGAGAAAACTCTAGTATGACTGTATAATGTATTTCAGATACCCAGGCAAATTGTGTAGATTTATTATGCCTATACAACCAATGTGCAAACATAAAGGCACCTACTATCCTGAAGGAACTGAATACAGTGTATATAAACTTAATGTGATATGTAATTAAATATTTTAAAATAATGATAAAGTAGAGATAGAATTAGGTAATATAATAATTCTCATTTAGTTAAATAGGTTAGGTAGTACAGTAATTAACCCGGTTACTTAACTTAACTTTAAATTACAATATTAGATTAGACATAAATATAGTTAATTACATCATAATAAATTAAATTAAAATAGTGATAGAAATAGCACCATTTAGATTGTGATATTTCATTTAACTGCAATATAGTTTAGCTTATTCCATTTTAGTGAAATCATACCATCGATCAAACATCACCATTTATTAGTAGTATCATTTTACATTATTATAGGGTAAAAACATTACATAAGTGAACTTACATCATTTACACCATTTAGAGTAAGAACATCAATCATATAATTTCTTGTCAATTTTAAAAAATTAGGTAATATAGTGGTAGAAAAGTATATAATTTCTGTTCACATCATCCATTTAATTAAGGTACATAACTCACATCACATCATGTACAGTGAAATAGTTAGATTACATCCCTTAGATTAGATAAACATATCAGATAATTAGCATGACAAAAGTTAGATAACACATCAAATACTGAGATATAGAAATAGGATTACTATGTTATAGTGTAGAGTCTTAGATTAATGTAATATACTGTACGATGAGATCAAGTGGACAAATTATCAACACGGTCTCATCCATGTAAATATAGTGTAAATAGATGACTTGTGCAGCGACTTACGCACAGTCATTGGGCTCGACAGTCATAAACTGCGCCGAATCTGTACAGTGTTACTCAAAGGTTTTTAAATAATCAGAAGAATGGGTATATAAGGATAAAAGATGTATGATAGAATTAGGAGTGAAAGGAGTATGACAGAAGTTTGAATGTGAAAACGAATGGAAGAGAGACAGGAGAGAGGGAGGTTAGTCAGCAAATTCTTCTGCTGCCTCGCTTAACTTTTAATATTTGTTTGTGTGATTGTTGGTTTTCGTTAGTGAACATGTGCTAATGTGAATGTGTTGTCTGTAATATAGGTTAGAACTTAGATTACAGTATTTTGGGTTTCATAACCAGGGAATGTAGTCATGAATTAGTGTTATGCACCTATTTGTGGCCACATTGAACCAAATTATGACACTCAAAAAAAAAAAAAAAAACTAACATACATACACATACAAGTTATAAATATAGAGTAAGAATTAGATTAGTAGATTAATTACATACAAACACGCAAACAACCAGGAAAACAAACATATAAATTACATACACTTTTTGTAAATCAAAGGGAGATAACTTTGGATCAGGGGACATAATAGACAACGAAAAACTATCTTAACAGTGAAATGGAACTTTACACGCGGAAGCGATGTAGGTAAAGCATATCGCACACACTCTTGTATAATGGTTGTTAGATATTATATGGGGGACATGAAGCAATTCATGTGTTGACCCTAAGAAAGTCAACTTTGGATGGGTAGTAAGTTAATTTACTATGTGAGGGCAGGTCTTATAAGACAACGGTCCGGTTCAGACATACCTCTAATAAGTATAATATAGCATGTGAGAAAGGGCTCACGCCAACCAGTCAAGTTTGTGGCGATTGCCAGTAGCCAAGTGAAGTTTCGCTACATTGTGGTAAAAGTCAGTAGGAATCTATTAGAATGCCCAAAGCCAGGTTATCTAGAGTCTTTGACAAAAATTAGAGACACTAATTTTTTAGAAACCTCTTGCGTCACAACCAATGAGTGAAAGTTGGTGACGCAACACAGGAGGGGCGGGTGTGTGTCAAAGACTTGAACACATCCCCTCAGCCAGGAAGAGCAGGTAATCTTAAAGAGGCCATGAGGGGATACTGTGCCCGAGGCAAGGGCAGGGGAGATGAGGGAATAGGTTCAGGTTAACCATTCCCTCATGAGACACGCAGGCGTGGTTCAGAGAGTTAGCACTCTAACCACGATAAGCGTCACGCCTCGTGGTAGCGGGAGAAGTTGAGTAGACACTCAACATGACACGTTTGCCATCAAGCGTGCCAGGTGAGGCAACACGCGTCAAGGTGAAGGGGACTCCGCGTGGTGTGTACCGGCTGGGGGAAAGATTGGCAGACGGGAGACAGGACGTGTCGAGTACACCTCGTTTAGAATAGAGCTAGGGTTTTGTTGTAACTACATAGATAGAAAGTAGCATAGTGGTTAGCTATTTGTGATAGAGGATTCTGTGGTAGAGTGTTATGTGTTTCATTAGCGACTGTTCACTGCTGTAGCGAGCCAATGGCAATAAATTGCACTATGTATTTTGCCTCCCACACGACTTGCAAGTATTCTTGTATTGGTGTGAGAGAAGTACCCGATGATGTCTGTCAGTGAGTTGTTGACAGTATCCATCCATCCATTATTTGCCATGCCGATAAGCGTGGGCGGTCATGTTCTGCCATCTCACTTGATCACCAGAGTCGTGGTTCAGCTCTGTGTTTCTGTCTCCACCATGTCTCAACGTATCATGAAGATAAAAAATCAGAAATGAATAAGAGCAGAACTAAAGTGGTGGTTATAGCAGCGCTAGAGTTCATTAGACACCAGCAAGTTAAACGATTCAGCCATATAACTAAGCTACCAACTAACAGTATACCACAACATGCAATGACGTACAGACCAAATGGAAGCAAAACAAGAAGCAGACCACGTAACGATAAACAGAAGGAATAGCAACGACCATGGGAATCTCGAAATGTGAAGTTCATAAACGGGAATGTTCCCGTTGTTTATGTTTTACCACGATACCACAAGATACAAGAGTAACATGATGGGATAACATGAGATGAGATACAAGGTTTGAATATCTAAGACAACAGCCTCATAACCAGTATCAGCTGTCGGACAGTGAAATATTCTGGCCATATTAAACTTCGCGGTGGTTTAGAAACGCAGCATTGCAAGGCCGTGGTTTATGGAAAAGGATGCACGGGTTGGCGATTACTACACAGGATACAGGACATTAAAGGACACATTGGGCGTGGAAATACACGAGGCAATAAAACTCGTGAATTACCGTGAATCGTCCCGCTTGGTTGTAATGGAAACAATATAAAATGACACAAAGTAGTGCAGTTTTACATAACAGAATTACGACACATACAGGACGTTGCGGCGATTAGCCTTCATCAACAAACAAACACTTTCACAAAACACAACATATAGTCAAGGAGAGTCTGGCATGTGAGACTACGACCTCAGTATGACAATGGAGGTGGAGGCAGTAACAGTTGCATTCCGGTGGCTAGAGGAGACTACTGCAAAACGCGTTGTATTCATTACGGATTCAAAGAGTATGCTTAGTAAGATGGAGAAAGGAATGTTTCGTGTGGAATGGCTCACGTCGCTTCAGAGGTCACAGATTATGAGAATTGCATGAATATTTTTCCCTAACCATGCGTGGATGCGGGGGAATGAACAGGCTTATAGGCTAGCAGGGAATGCACCTGTTGGTGGTAGATTGCTTATGGACAAGGGGGAGGTGGTCGTGCGCTTTTGGGACCAGGTGGAGAACGCGGAGGAACAGATTGAGAACCCATATGTTGAAAGAATGAGATTGCGGGAGATCGGCAAGGGTTCTGGAAGAATCTCAAAACTATGAGGGAATACCAAGATAACTTTTAATCAGATAGCGGTGGGAACGATTAGTAGTGTGACTCTTCGCTGGATATTGAACGAGGAGACGTAGCACGTATGGGAATGTCCTGAATGCAGTGATGTCGGTTCTTAACTCAACTCAACTCAACTCAACTTACCTCTAGATCTGTCTGTCTGCCTGTCTGTCTGTCTGTCTGTCTGTCTGTCTGTCTGTCTGTCTGTCTGTCTGTCGGTCGGTCGGTCGGTCTGTCTGTCTGTCTGTCTGTCTGTCTGTCTGTCGGTCTGTCTGTCCCGTCTGTCTGTCTGTCTGTCTGTCTGTCTGTCTGTCTGTCTGTCTGTTTGTCGGTCGGTCTGTCTGTCTGTCTGTCTGTCTGTCTGTCTGTCTGTCTGTCTGTCGGTCTGTCTGTCTGTCTGTCTGTCTGTATCGCCCGTCTTCTGTCCTCCCTCCCCCGCCCGTCCATCCATCTGTCTGTCTGTCTGTCCGTCCCCCCTCCCCCCCCCCGTCTGTCTGTCTATCCATCCTCCCGCACCCCACTTGTTTGTCTGTCTGTATAACTGTCCTCATCATCATAATCGCCATCATCACCATCTTTATTATCATGAGTATCACCATCAAATGTCTTCGCTAACCACTGAACCTTGGCTGTCGTTCCCCAAAATACCTCATACTCGACCATCAAGAAATGTAAAAGTCTTTTACAACTGCTCCTATTCCACTAACTCAATTGTTGATGTACACTGACTCATACTTGTAAGTAATGCTCTCGTTCCACAACTCACTCAACAGCCAACTGTTTTCCTGCACCTTCCCTTGGGTTGCGCCCATTGAGAGCATGGACCAATTCTTCCTGGTCTACAATGAGAGCTTCTGGATTGCCGCCAGTTTCCTCGCGATGTTTTCCTACGTGCTGATTGGTCGACAAATATGGCGACAACAGACAAGACGAATGGCTCGCGCGCACATGTAAGTTGGCCGTAATTGATTTTTTTTTTTTTTTAGTTGTTTCGGGATTGGAAGGTTGAACACAGCCCGCAACTGGCAACGTTGATCGTATTCCGGTAAGAACTTTGGGCCCTGTCCACGAAGAATTGGAAGTACTAGACTAGAGTTTCGCTCTCGTGTGAGCTCGTCAGTAGTGCATATCCCTAACTGGACCCGGGGTTGAACTCCGGAACATTGGCGTGTGAGATAGGTGTGTAACCACATGCTCACGCGCAGTATAACAATGATTGGCAGTTCACTAGACAGAAGCTGCGGATAAACACACGGCTTGGACTGTAAGAAGACCTAATTTAAGATTTCCAGTATGCCTTATTAATTATTTTGCAATCCCGTATACTCTTTTGAGTAACGTGACATGTGCGAGAATCGGTAGCGGTTCTCTCCGCGTCGGTAACTTATGAGGTATGTGAGCCGGTCGCTCAGAAAGCAATGGCAAACTACTGAGCGTAATCTTGCCAAGAAATCAACAATCAGCTGAAAGATGCTGATGTTGACAGCGATGTCCTGTAAAGGATATGCCAAAAAAAACCCAACAACAACAACAACAACAAACAAACAAAACATAACTGAATACCAGCTCCGTGGCGTAGCGGTTACGGACGAATATCGTAACCCCACTTACCCACGTTCGAAACACAGCTGTGTTGATATTTTATGAAACAGTATGGGTACAGATCGTTCAGAAAGCAATGACAAACTACTGAACGTAAACTTGCCCAAAAATGACGAACAGCGAAAAAAATGCTGGGGTTGACTGCTACGTCCTGTAAAGGACATGCAGCTAACTTTTAACATAATTGAATAAGTCAACATTAATCCATGGTATTACTATGTGAGTAATAACTGCATTGCCATTTTAACTCTTTAGGCTGTTCGCGAAGCCCCTGTATTGTGGGGTTCTGTTGGAGCAGTCCTTGGTGTTTCATAGATCCAGAGACAAGGTACCGCAGGAACAGAAGGTAAGTGCTGACTTCTTTGTTATCTTCAGGAATAAATATAAAATATATTCAAAGGAAAGTAACCTTCATTAATTGTGTAAGGGAAATAATCATATTTATTTAATAATAGACACTTTTGCAGACGTCTCTAGGGATAATCATGATGTTTGTTTTGGAGGCATAATATTTAATGATGACCAAGATTCCGAATTGGTGAATGAAGCTAAGTGCTACACATGCAAAAAAGCTTCTTATTTGTACAAAGATATATGTAATATTTGCAAAAAGAATTCAATCTTAAAATGAAGCAATACAATTTGATCTCGTGGACACATTAAACATGTTTATTATTGAAAAAGTGACTTCGCAGCCTAGGTTAAGATCAAATTGTATCGTTTGCGCTTCTCGGCCTTTTGGCTAAGATTAAAGTGTAGTATCTGCACTTGATCTTGCCAGGGGCCGGGATGATCACCCGACACACAGGGACGCGGGACCTAGTGGGGCGGCTCTGGCCCCTCTGGGAACCGTGAGCCTGTCTAAAAAAAAACAAAAAAAAAACAAATTCTGCCCTGGATCTTGCCTGGAAAACAAGCAGAGACGGTCAACCAAATAACTCACTGGCACGTGAAGACCTGGTGTGGAGGCTCTGGCTCCTGGGGAAATAGCAAGCCCTTATTTAACAAAACATATAAGCTATTATCAAAAGAAACCTGTTCAAAGTGTAGTATCTGCACTTGATCTTGAAGAGACAGTCATCCGAAGTACACATAGGGCTCTTGTCCCCAGGGAACCGAGAACCCTCACTGAAGAAAAATAAATTAAAACTGCTGCATCCGCTCTACGCTACTAGCGGAGGGGGTCATCCCAATGACACACACATACACGGACCTGGAACCCCTTGGCGGTGCCATTGCCCCCGAGCTCTTAAAAACATAGAAAATGTATTGGTACCTAACCTTATATAGATGGGTCGGTCACAGAGCAGCAATACTCCTGCTGGGGACTGAACCCGAACCACTGCCACGTAAGGCCGGTGCACCGTGCAGCCGACATTATATATTCAAAATAATTGTAAACTGTTGCGACAATCAGATTGTTCAAATAATTTTATTTCCACATCGGAAGGACAGGACATGAGATTTTAATGATAGCAGATTGTTATATGTTCCTCAGAACAGTTATTGTTCTTAATTTTCTCTAGAGATTAAAATCTGAAATTAATTTTCTTAAATTATATTTTTGTGTTAAATTACAAGGAGTCATAATCGAAATTATTGAACTCGTGCCATTGTTCTAATTAAACATGTATTCTTTTGTTTACATAGTTAATACTGTTTATTTATTACTTCACATTATCAGTAAACTTGTATAAACAATTAGCATTGATGACAGCAAGTGTCCGATGTCAAACCATAAGGCTATTTCGGTAGCCTTATGTAGATTGCCATTGGGGGGTGGGGGGGGGGGATGGCGCAATTAAAATAAGTATAATTGAAGGTCAGCATGGCGAATGGATAAGAGCACTCGTTCTTAAACATCCCGTGTGCTGATGCCGAGGTAGCGGGTTTAACCCCTACACCGGTCAGTTGTCGTAAAGTGTTGATCTCTCGTCCTTGACTTGGAGACGTAAATTACAAGTAAAGGAGCCGGAGTGGGTTCACCTGATGTAAAGGACATTGGTAATATGAACAGCTAATCCACAAGCAAAAACAAACAAAAAAACTGTCCAGTGTATTAGAAGTAGTAGCACGTGGATGGACTATACGTTTAACTTTAAAGCCAGCGAAAGCAACAAAAAAAAAACAACAACAAAAATCTGAATAGACAAAGGAAGAGGAGCTCTCAAAGCACTATGAAATTTATGGCAGTAAAAGAAATGACAACTAATACTAATAATACATATTTCAGCGCTAATCAGCACTGCTGTATAGATCAGAAACAAGGAAAGTTGAGTTGAACTGAGAGTTGAGTTGATCTAAGAACCGTCGTCACTGCACTCAGAAGATTCCCATACCTTTTCCCTCCCCCATGTTCAGCAAATGAACTCGGAGAATGATGAAGACGATTGCTAAGAAACAACGAACATGTATCAACTAGTTTTCTACGCAGAACAGAACTAAAATATTAAGACAGAATCATTGATGCAGAGAGAACGTCTCTCAATGTGAGAACTAGACAGATTACAGCGAATCAAGAAGCGATGAACAGACACTTGATCTAGATAGGACACACATACAGACAACGTGATAATAGAATATGTACGAGCGGTATTCAAATTAAAACCTTAAAAGTGTGATATAAATTACAATAACTAAGCCGTTGTCCTGTAACCTGTCAATATTGTTATTAAGGATGTCAAGAGTAGTACGCACGTGACATCACTGTGCAGACGAACACGGTGGCGTCATAAGGACAGTTTAAATATGGCCGCACAACCTTTGACATGCACCAAAGAGGAGCAGCGTTCTGTTTATCCGTCTTTTGATCAGTGAAGGGGTGAAACCTATAGAAATTCATCGGCGAATGAAGGTCCAGTATGGTGATGTATCCCTGTCAGTCCAGGAAGTGTATGAGTGTATTAGGCAGTTTCGAAACTGCGTGATTTCTGTGACAGATTTTTCGGTGCGATACAGAGGTACAGCACACGCGACCAAGAAATATTTGTTCTACAGGAATCCAAGCATTTTACCGGCAATGGAGGACTTGCATTGAACGCAGTGGTGACTACATGGAACAATGATACATTCTTTCTTTAATTTTTCTGAATATATTCAACCCCCCCCCCCCCCCCCCCCGAAATAAAATAAAAAT
>JACEFZ010028434.1:427500-645000 GCA_014155875.1 Cepaea nemoralis | reverse complement strand
AGTAGTAGTAGTAGTAGTAGTAGTAGTAGTAGTAGTAGTAGTAGTAGTAGTAGTAGTAGTAGTAGTAGTAGTAGTGGATCAGCTCTGTGTTCGTCTCAGGATTATACCGTGTGGACAAACCATCCATGTATTTACCTCTCTGCCTTTACACTAAGGAACTGAGAACTATGCCGGCCAAACATTTTCAGAATCCTGTTAACTCATACTGCTTTGATATTAAACGTCTTTGTATTACCTTTAGATATCAAACTATCTAGTTGAATTTCTTCCTCACATATTCTCATTAGCACACATCTTTTTCGATGATGCCTTTGAGGAACATGACGAGAAGGAGTTAAGATACGATGTCAATGACTGGGTGAAGATGCTGGTCAAAGTCGTTCCCGAAGCCACTGAGTGAGTACTTGTCTTTTTCATCTTCTACTCTTTAATCGACGATTTCCTGCAAGAGGTTAATGAAACTAGAATATTGTATAAATTAGAAAGAGGCAAACAGCTTTCTTTTGTCGTGTGATGAGAAGAGAGGCATTGGATAACATTGTGGTGATTTGAATGATCAACAAGGAGGAGAGGCAGAGGCCGACCAAGAGAAATGATGCCAGATGGATTGAGACGGTGGCATGGAGGAATATCATCAGCAGAGTTTATCCAGAACACCAAAGACCGAGATCTGTGGAGAATGAACGTCTACGCCAGATTTAGGGCACTTGATGATGACGACTTTTTAACCCTCATTGGAGCTTATGCTGTGAAGAATCTCACGCCAAGCCGTCTTTTGCTGTGACATTTAACACCCACCAAGTTCTCCCCATATTATTCATATCTGTCGCTAATTCTCTAATCCGTGAGCTTTGAGATCTCCCTCTCTCCCTTTTGAGCTGTGGGTGTTAAGGAAAGGTCTCTCTAGTTCTACTATTATCAGGTTGTCTCACTGCGTGTGCTATCCAACTCCAGCGTCTTTTCCTCACTTCTTGATTCGTTGACCTTGGTTCTGTTCTCTCTAGAAGCTCCAGGAAGTGATTCTGCCATATCTGGGTTGGTTCTGTTCTCTCCAGAAGCTCCAGGTCAGTGATTCTGCCATACCTATGTAGTCCTGCTAGTCTGCGATCAGGTAATGCACGTGTGTGGTTTCTAAGCAGTTGTTTTAATACAAGGCGGATTCACAATGAAAACCTTTAATGAGTTGTGTGTGTGTGTGTGTGTGTGTGTGTGTGTGCGTGCGTGCGTGCGCGTGCGCGTGCGTGCGTGTGTGCGTGCGAGCGCGCGCGCGTGCGTGCGTGCGTGCGTGCGTGAGTGCGTGCGTGCGTGCGTGCGTGCGTGCGTGCGTGCGTGTGTGTGTGTGTGTGTGTGTGTGTGTGTGTGTGTGTGTGTGTGTGTGTGTGTGTGTGAATATATTCTGAAAAGTAAAGAATAAATGTGTCATTTGTCGATGTAGTCACCACTGCTCTCAATGCGAGTCCACCAGCGCCGATGTTGCACACACATTTTATATTACATTTTCACAGCTTTACCGCAGTTCCAACCAATGTTATTCATTGGATTCCTGTAGAAATGGCGAATCTAGTGTCACAGCTCGGTGAACTGACCCCTTCGTGAACCGTTTGTCACAGAAGTCACACTGTTTTGATTGAAACTCCATCTCCACTCATACACTTGCTGTTTGTTTTTTCTCTACTAATCGGTCTACGACCCGGCCTGACCTTCCCGCACTAAGCGCACATAAACTCATCGCTGCCACGTTGCAATATCCCTAAACATAACTCGCTGGGTTGGGGTTCGCTGACCTGAGTACGCCCTGACGCCGTACTCAGCCTAATCTGTTGTTACAACTCCAAAAGGTTCCCCAATTTATGTCTGTTAGATATTCTACGGTTGGTGCTAGATGTAATAATCGCTGACTTCTATACCTATCTAGTGTTATGCAACCTATGAGTACACGGGATTGGTCATTGTTCTCTCACTAAATTAATGAATTTCATGCAATACCTTATTAATAATAATTGCGTCACTAAAATACGCGCTTGTTGTTGTCATTGTTTTGGTTCTTCTTCTACTTTACCTACTTCTTTTTCTGTTATATGTTGTGTGTGGTTGTTATACATATAATCTATGTTTCCTATTCTTTCTCTTTTTCCTCTTCTACTTCTTCTTCTTCTCCTTCTACGTCTACTTCTTCTGCTTAGTCTTCTGCTTTGTTTTCCTCTCATTCTTCTTCTCCATCTCCTCCTCCATGCGGCAGCTGTCTTTGATGACTCCCTCCTCAGACAATTAACCTGACCTTTTATTAACCTCACAGTCTGGAGCACTGTGCTGACATGAACGTCCCCACCCCTACAATGGTTAGCACCCCCTACGGAGGGCGCCTGGTATGGTGCTTACCTGGAGGTAACACCCTCACGGCACACCTGAAAGACAAGGCCTTGATCCGCCACAGGAAGCGATGGAGTCAGGTAGTTACAATACCAGTGCTTCTGCTGCTGTTACTACTACTACTACTACTACTACTACTACTACTACTACTACTACTACTACTACTACTACTACTACTACTACTACTACTACTACTACTACTACTACTACTACTACTACTACTACTACTACTACTACTTTAAATTCTCAATAAATCATTGTTCAGCGGGTGCATCCATAGTGCTTAGTGCTCATAACTATCACAAAAGCGGTCCTAGTTCAATTCTCAGCCGAGGCAGGATAAATATTATTATATATTATTACCAGTTCATCTCCGGTTTCACCCCAGCGTATTATCATTGAGCACCAGATCATTTTAAGAATGTTCTGAAAATTGTCTAGAAAGGAACGGTAACGAGGAAGGAAAATGGTCGCCTCATGTGACATGTCGTGGTCTAGTTAAGGGAAGGTCTAACATTTGACACCCTATATGACATGTCGTGGTCTAGTTAAGGGAACGTCTAACATTTGACACCCTATATGACATGTCGTGGTCTAGTTAAGGGAAGGTCTAACATTTGACACCGTATCTGACATGTCGTGGTCTAGTTAAGGGAAGGTCTAACATTTGACACCCTATATGACATGTCGTGGTCTAGTTAAGGTGAAAGCCTAACACTTGACACCCTATCTGACATGTCGTGGCCTAGTTTAATGAAGGCCTAACATTTGACACCCTATCTGACATGTCGTGGCCTAGTTTAATGAAGGCCTAACATTTGACACCCTATCTGACATGTCGTGGCCTAGTTAAGGTGAAAGCCTAACACTTGACACCCTATCTGACATGTCGTGGCCTAGTTTAATGAAGGCCTAACATTTGACACCCTATATGACATGTCGTGGCCTAGTTTAATGAAGGCCTAACATTTGACACCGTATCTGACATGTCGTGGCCTAGTTAAGGGAAGGTCTAACATTTGACACCCTATATGACATGTCGTGGCCTAGTTTAATGAAGGCCTAACATTTGACACCGAATCTGACATGTCGTGGCCTAGTTAAGGTGAAAGCCTAACACTTGACACCCTATCTGACATGTCGTGGCCTAGTTTAATGAAGGCCTAACATTTGACACCCTATATGACATGTCGTGGCCTAGTTTACTGAAGGCCTAACATTTGACACCCTATATGACATGTCGTGGCCTAGTTTAATGAAGGCCTAACATTTGACACCCTATCTGACATGTTACACAAATAAACACACATAGTACTATTTGGTTCTCACAGAAGGAAAAGACGAAAGTAAAGACTAGAGGACGCACTAGGCAACATAACATTTGAAAGCTATAGTTACCGACCGGGATTCGAACCTGTCACCTCTATTTGGCGGCATCGCATCGCTGCAGGAACAAGTGTACTTTGACGCATGACCAACTATAGTTAAGGTGATGGTCTTACATTTGACACTCCATCGGCTGTATCTGCTGTGGGAGTACTTTTACCTTTTGCCCACGGTACGATGTTGGACAAATCGCAGTGTAGCACTGGTTCCGAACCAACGACTTCTAGTTCTTGTGATGACACCTAAACCACCATACTGGCGCCCGCGTGTGTGGCGAAGAGGGTTGTGAACGTAAAGCGCAATCCCGCATAAAACGATCGAAACAACGGCAATCGATTTCAAAGCATACCTTTGTGTTGAATTTTAACAATGGTATGAGCGTGGGTCGTGCAGAAAGCAAAGACAAATTACTTAACATAATCTTGCCTGGGAAATCTCAACCAGCCCAAACATGCTGGGATTGATTGTGACGTCCTGTAAGGACATGCAGCTAACTTAAGCAACGCTGGGAAGGAGCAGTGGTATGGTAGCATTCAGAGGCATCCTTGCCGGTTTGTTTGCATGGGTTCGAATTCACATCGAAGCGGATTTTGAAAATGGACACTTGGTCTCAAGTCGACCGAGCCTAAAATTAGTACCAGAAACTATCTTGGGAAGTAAAGATGACAGGCGTATATTGGTCACATTATCTCTGGAGCGCCGAATGGTTTTGAAAATATGGGTTTTGCACTTTATGCCCACACCCGTATGTGTAAGAAATAAATTTTTACTTATTTAATATGCTGACAGGTAAACGCACTAGCCGGTACGGTGTTGACAGGTAAACGCTCTAGCCCAGTGGTTCTCAACCGGTGGGGAATTCCCCCCCCCCCCCCCAGGGGTGAATTTTGGAGTTTCCGGGGGGGGGGATGAAGATTATTTCAAGATCGCGTTAATACAAGAACCGATTACTTGATCTTCTTTTTCCTTTCATACTTTACGGTTCTGTCCGTCTCTCCCTTCTAAAATTCATTTTATAAAGTAAGTAGACCCACAAATCACGTTTTATGCTGACGTCTAGACTTGTTTTAGTATGTGCTTCCATTATTACGTATACTGTGGGAGGGGGAAATTTTTAGGTAGGAAATACGAAAGGGGAGGGGGGGGAATCGCGTTCTGAAAATATGGTGAAGGGGGGCACAGGCCAAAAAAGGTTGAGAACCACTGCCTAGCCGGTACGGTGTTGACAAGTAAACGTTCTAGCCGGTACGATGTTGACAAGTAAACTCACTAGGCGGTACTGAGTTGATAAGTAAACACACTAGGTGGTACTATGTTGATAAGTAAACTCACTAGGCGGTACTATGTTGATAAGTAAACTCACTAGGCGGTACGGTGTTGACAGGTAAACTCACTAGGCGGTACTGTGTTGATAAGTAAACTCACTAGGCGGTACGGTGTTGATAGGTAAACTCACTAGGGGTACTGTGTTGATAAGTAAACTCACTAGGCGGTACGGTGTTGACAGGTAAACTCACTAGGCGGTACTATGTTGATAAGTAAACTCACTAGGCGGTACGGTGGTGACAGGTAAACTCACTAGGCGGTACTGTGTTGATAAGTAAACTCACTAGGCGGTACGGTGTTGATAGGTAAACTCACTAGGGGTACTGTGTTGATAAGTAAACTCACTAGGCGGTACTATGTTGATAAGTAAACTCACTAGGCGGTACTATGTTGATAAGTAAACTCACTAGCCGGTACGATGTTGACAGGTAAACTCACTAGGCTGTACTGTGCTGATAAGTAAACTCACTAGGCGGTACTATGTTGATAAATAAACTCACTAGGCGGTACTATGTTGATAAGTAAACTCACTAGCCGGTACGATGTTGACAGGTAAACTCACTAGGCGGTACTGAGTTGATAAGTAAACTTACTAGTCGGTACTGAGTTGATAAGTAAACTCACTAGTCGGTACTGAGTTGATAAGTAAACTCACTAGGCGGTACTGAGGTGATAAGTAAACTTACTAGGCGGTACTATGTTGACAAGTAAACGCACTAGCCGGTACTATGGTGATAAGTAAACTCACTGGCAGGTACTATGTTGACAAGTAAACTTTCTAGCCGGTGCTGAGTTGACACGTAAAACGCAATGGGCGGTACTATGTTGCAAGTAAACGCATGGCCGGTACTATGTTGCAAGTAAACGCACTGGGCGGTACTATGTTGCAAGTAAACGCATGGCCGGTACTATGTTGCAAGTAAACGCACTGGGCGGTACTATGTTGCAAGTAAACGCATGGCCGGTACTATGTTGCAAGTAAACGCACTGGGCGGTACTATGTTGCAAGTAAACGCACTGGGCGGTACTATGTTGCAAGTAAACGCACTGGGCGGTACTATGTTGCAAGTAAACGCACTGGGCGGTACTATGTTGCAAGTAAACGCACTGGGCGGTACTATGTTGCAAGTAAACGCACTGGGCGGTACTATGTTGCAAGTAAACGCACTGGGCGGTACTATGTTGCAAGTAAACGCACTGGGCGGTACTATATTGACAAGTAAACGCACTGGGCGGTACTATGTTGACAAGTAAACGCACTGGGCGGTACTATGTTGACAAGTAAACGCACTGGGCGGTACTATGTTGCAAGTAAACGCACTGGGCGGTACTATATTGACAAGTAAACGCACTGGGCGGTACTATATTGACAAGTAAACGCACTGGGCGGTACTATATTGACAAGTAAACGCACTGGGCGGTACTATATTGACAAGTAAACGCACTGGGCGGTACTATGTTGACAAGTAAACGCACTGGGCGGTACTATGTTGACAAGTAAACGCACTGGGCGGTACTATGTTGCAAGTAAACGCACTGGGCGGTACTATATTGACAAGTAAACGCACTGGGCGGTACTATGTTGACAAGTAAACGCACTGGGCGGTACTATATTGACAAGTAAACGCACTGGGCGGTACTATATTGACAAGTAAACGCACTGGGCGGTACTATGTTGACAAGTAAACCCACTGGGCGGTACTATGTTGACAAGTAAACCCACTGGGCGGTACTATGTTGCACAAGTAAACGCAATGGCCGGTACTATGTTGACAAGTAAACTCACTAGCCGGTACTATGTTGCAAGTAAACCCACTGGGCGGTACTATGTTGACAAGTAAACTCACTGGGCGGTACTATGTTGACAAGTAAACCCACTGGGCGGTACTATGTTGACAAGTAAACCCACTGGGCGGTACTATATTGACAAGTAAACCCACTGGGCGGTACTATGTTGACAAGTAAACTCACTGGGCGGTACTATGTTGCACAAGTAAACCCACTAACCGTTAGATTGCCCTTACAAGGATTGACTTGGTATTTTCACACCAGGTGATGTACCTGTACTACTTCCTGGCCCACCAACTCATGTCTGAGCCAATCAGCGACATGCGCAAGATGCTCCGTGCCCAGAATACCTTTCTACTGGCTCTGGATGGTGACGTGGACTTCCAGCCTGACGCCCTGAGACTCTTGATTGACAGGCTGAAGCTCAACCCCCATGTAGCTGCGGCGTGTGGCCGCATTCATCCTATTGGATCAGGTATTATATTATTTGTAAACTATTTATGTTTAGGAAGAGAAATGGTAGCAGAAAATTATGAATATGTATGTATATTTTATATATTTATATTGTTCTAAGAATAAAATCTGTCAAGAAACCATTACCAGCCTAGGCGTAATCGCAGCCAGTCAATTAAGGAGTGATCTGATGCATGATATGTCAGATGTGGTGAAGGCCCCAGGGATCACTTGAATAATGTAGAAAAATAGACTGACAGGTGATCTATAGGGAATTCTGTAGTAAGGATTGGTCAGAAGTTCTGATCGACGGTCGTCACTCAGAAGTAAAGAAAAATTGACATATAATCAGATTGCAACGGGCACCATTAGTATTGGGACTCTCCGCTGGCTGTTGAAGATGAGGACTGAGCGCTCTGAGTGCTGTGATGTCGGTTCTTGACTCAATTCAACTCAACTCAGCACAACCTGTTCATGTGCTTTGGAGGAGCGCAACTGGGAGGGTATAAACCTTATATTGGTGCGAGAAAATGCAACCTATAGGCTAAATATCATGGCATGGCAGAATAGGTCCTAAGCCTTGGTAGGCAAGTGGTCTAGGATCGATGCTTCGACAGGCGAACAGTTTTATTAATACTCTATATGACGTTATATTCAGCCGGTTCTATGCAAATAGAAAGAGTTTGTGATAAACTAAAACTTACCGTGGGAATAACAGATGTTCCACATTCAAACAATATCTGTCATTATGTATTTTAATTGTTTCAGATAAAGAATTATTCATGTATTCACTTCATATGATATATAACTCTGCAGTATTCACCTAACGAGATACCGCGAAATATGCCAGGCAGTACATCATGCAACATATTGTTTGTGACTTCTGTGTTTACAAATAAACATAAATGTTTGTTCAGTTAGTCGTTAGTCAGTTAGTCGAGGTTCCAACTTCACGGCAACGGGTCGTCCCCATTATGCTCCATTCCCGTGCCAGCGAATATCACACAAAATGCTCCCCACTGTCCAATGTGAAAGGTGTATGGAATAGACAGGAGTCTCGGCAATCCAACAGCCCGCACAGGTACACTGTGCATAATGCCGCCGTCAGAATGTCAACACAAAATTCATCCACGAATACCACAGTTCATCGTTGATGGACTCGGCAGTCACCAGAAAGACCTCATTGACCCGGTTTTTCTCACATGGCTCTGTCTCTATCCGCAGGGCGACCCGCCGAAAGTGTCGCACAAAGCACGAACTCCGCAGCTTCAGCGCCAACTCCCAGGAGTCTCCCGAAAAATACACTCGTGAACCTAAAGGGCAAAACAGTCAATTCAGCAACCGCCGGTAGCCATTGCCATTGTTCCAAACATGCAGTTCACTGTACAGGACAGATGTAGAAGCATTCCACGCGAATTTCACAGCTCAAGGTGTCGCCCACGAACTCACTCAGTAGCAGAGCGACGGAACTATGTACTACCAGTCCAACACGAAGGAAATGGGATTGCAAACCGTAGCCACAACCATAACCACGCCACAGGCTGTATCGGCTCAACGCCTAACCGCCATGCTGGCGACCGGAGTCAAAATGTTTGTTTAGAAATCAGATAATTAGTTACATTGAATTATTGAATGATGCAACCATGTATATCGTACTACTCTACACTTATGTCGTCATCATCATCATCATAATCCATGAGATAAGAGTTGGCGGTCATGACTCACTGTTTCATACGACCTCCACGAGTTTTAGGTAAGATCTGTCTTTTCCCCCCAGATTATGCCATGGGCGAAAGCTATCCACATATTTATCTCCTTGCCTTCCCATTGCTTTTTCTTGATCAAATTTGCCAGTTGTCACTAGTCGTTAACTTTCTCAATTTATTTCTCTTCAAAACGTGCCCAAAAATGCTCGTCTATCTCCGCCCGATTTCTCTTATTCATTTATATTTTCATTCGTTTCTGGAAGAAATGTCTCGTTTGTTTTTCTGTCCGTGGTATTAATATTTTGTGATATTCACTGGCACAGGAACGGATCATAGTGGTATGATACTGTGTCGTAAAGTTGGAACCGTGACTAACTGACTAACTAAATTAATATTTGCAATTTCCAGCAGAAATCGCATGTCCACAATCATTTCATGTTTCTCAGCTTGTCAACTTATTGTCCTTGCTTCACATGCATACATTAGTATATAGCATTTGTATATAGCATTTGCTTATAGCATTCTGATGCGGAAGAGCGCAATTGGGAGAACATAAGCCTTACCCTAGTGCGAGAAAATGCAACATAATCAATACATGTTATAGCAGGATAGATCGAAGCTCTGACAGGCGGATAGGTAAGAGTATTGCTTTGCTGATCCGGCATCTTCTACAGATTGTATTGTTACAGGCGTGTTAGTGTTACCTTTCCTCTGGAGTAAACTAGGCAGGCCAAGAGAGAGAGAGAGAGAGAGAGAGAGAGAGAGAGAGAGAGAGAGAGATAGAGAGAGAGAGTGTGAGAGAGAGTGAGAGAGAGAGAGAGTGTGAGAGAGAGTGAGAGAGAAAGAGAGAGAGAGAGAGAGAGTGTGAGAGAGAGTGAGAGAGAGAGAGAGAGAGAGAGAGAGAGAGAGAGAGAGAGAGAGAGAGAGAGAGAGCATGCTGCATGGGCAACACATGCTCTCTAAACTCAGCCCAGGATTTGTGCTATGGCGATTTAGAACTCCATTTTTACAAATTGTCGTTTATCAAGACGGCAAGGTGCCAGCCATAGCATTGAACACATGTTTTCTTGCTGCAGTCGACAGCCTTTCTTGAGAATACGTTCACAATCATCTCGACGCAACCTTTGTATTTCTGTAGGTCCCATGGTCTGGTACCAGAAATTTGAGTACGCCATCAGCCATTGGTTGCAAAAAGCAACGGAACATGTGATTGGTTGTGTCCTCTGTAGCCCGGGGTGTTTCAGCTTGTTCCGAGGATCGGCGCTGATGGACGACAACGTCATGAGAAAATACGCCACGCCTCCGTCGGTTGCCAGGCATTATGTTCAGTACGATCAAGGTAATCTGGTGTTTATTGAACCTGTTATTGACTTAATCATCTGTTTGTTTCTTACCTTTGTGAATGATGGCTGTGGTGTGTCTACGTCGTTGCATTCTTTGTCACGGTTTTCTTTTATTGACTTGTAATTTTGTTATCTGATCGGATATCGTTCTTGCACCCTGGACATGTACATAGGGCTTATATCCCCCACCCCTTTTTACATAAGCATCATCATCCGACCACTAATAGTGCCAGATCTGTGTTGGTTTATAAGGTCCTTCATTCTCCTGATATGCCGCTTGTGGTAGTCGTGCTACTAATTCTTACACCCGAGTCTCTCATTCTGAACAACGATGTGCAGGCTTAATGGTGACTGTTCTCTTATGTTCTGTTGTGTTATTGAGGAAGCTGCTATTTATATTATTTATTAGTAATGGTGTTTTGTTGTTGTTATTGTTATTTTTGTGCTGTTGATTTGTTATTTTTATGTTTGATTTGTTATTGTTGTCTATTGTACTTGTGTGTTGCTGCAACTAATGGCATTTGTCATTTGTTGTTATTGATCATTTTGTGTTGTTATTGGTATATTTATTGTTATCTGTAGTATGATGTTTTGAAAGATGTTTATTATTGTTATTAATGGTATTTTATTGTTGTTGTCATTGGTAGGTCTGCTTGTTTTCTGTTGTTGATATTTTTGTATTGGTTTTGTTGTTATTGATATGTTTTGTTGTTGTCAATAGCATATTTATGTGTGGCTTTGTTGTTGTTGTTGATGTTATTGCAGTAGTTGTTACTGTTGACAGTTTTGTTGATGTCATTGTGATTATTTGTATTAATGTTGATGGTGTTATTGTTGTTATTTTTATGTTGGTGTTGTTGTTGTGGATAGCGCACAGAAGAAACCTGTTCTCATGCAACTTTGGCAAAGAAGAATAATAAACAACACAGAACTGGTGTCGCCAGTCAATACACGCTGAGGGAAATACTGGGGAGAGGTTCTGAGCACTTATGGACTAATGGTTCGGTGGGCAATGATGGTGCTCTGATGATTAACTAACTAACTAACTAACTAACTAACTAACTAACTAACTAACTAAACTGACTGACTGACTGACTGACTGACTGACTGACTGACGGACTGACGGACTGACTGATGAACTACCAATTGCACACAGACCTCGTCCCAGTGCTCAGAAGAAATGAGAGCAGCTAATCTGTGATTGTAGGTGAGGACCGATGGCTGTGCACTCTCCTACTCCAGCAAGGTTACCGAGTTGAATACTGTGCAGCTTCTGACAGCTTCACCTATGCTCCTGAGGGATTCAATGAGTTCTACAATCAGAGACGACGATGGGCACCTTCTACCATGGCAAACATTCTAGGTGAGCCCGGTCGATTGTCTGCGTGTGCATGCGTGTTCATGTTTGTAGAGCGAGAGTCGATGACAGGCATCATAATAGCCTTGTGCTCTGCCAACAGGCGGACCCATTCTGGGTGAGCTCAGTCAATAGTCTGCCATAGGTTAAATGGCTATGGTCTCCGCACGACAAGGTCGCTGTCAAGAAGGAAGACAATATTAATCTATCTTCTTTTCAGATGCCTTGCAAATCGTGCCTGAAATAATTTCTGTCTGGACTATTTAGGTCTAGCAGAACAGATGATTCTGGTTGTTTAAGAAGAGAACACAGCAAAAAGCACACTCAGATTGACATTTGTTCTATCATCACCTTGGACTTTGGAAAAAAATAGAAGCTGCAGTCAAAACTGCCCTTGGAGAAGAAGAAGAAGAAGAAGAAGAAGAAGAAGAAGAAGAAGAAGAAGATGGGAAGACGAGCGTGGAGGAGGAGAAAGAAGATAAAGAGTAAGAAGAAAGAGATATGTAGATTATCCACATGTGATATTTTCATTTCTTTGTCTTGTAGATCTCCTGGAAAGCTGGAAGACTGTAACCAAGAAAAACGAAGACATATCCCTGCTCTACATTGCCTACCAGTTCGCCATGATGGCGTCCTCAGTGCTGACTCCAGGCACAATCTTCATCATGATCGTAGGGGCGGTGAACACAGCCTACCCTGAGATACCACTATTTGGGAGTCTCATCGTCAACGCCATCCCCGTGGCTATATTCAGCCTGCTGGTGTTCACATCCAAGGCCAAGACCCAGGTAGGCGATGTTTGAGCTGTTGTAGTACCGTACTCAGTGTCCATGTTTGCATAAATCAATAGAATCGTAAAATGGAATTGGTTATATTGACAAGAACAAGTGGCAGAATGAAAGCTGTCGTCAGCACACACACATACGCACACACAAATAAGCACATACATACGCACACTCACAAGCACACACATACATACACACACAAAAGAAATACCATAATGCACCTACATTAAATAATACACAAATGGTCTCTTTAAAATCTCAACCGAGTTGTTGCACTTTAACAGTTAAGTTACTTTCGGTCACCTAGTCTACAGGGTTAGTATCTTTCTTATCCTTGTCCCAAGTAACACTGTTCACCACACCGCACTAGAGTCACTTTCCTATGGAAACGGTTCGAATGGAATCCTATACAGAAAATTACCCACCACTTCTGACAGCATCACAGAGTTATTTACCCTTATGACACGGACACGTGATTCCTTTAACACCAGATTATACCTGATTCATTATGTCACTTTCGGTCAACTGATCTACGACGTTGGTGTCTTTCTTATCGTTGGGCATATTTGTTTACATTCATTAGCATTCCAGGAAATCGTTGTGTTGAATCTTGCCATCCAAGACATTCGCAACAATCTTTCCAGACACCATGATCGAGATCTTCCAACTGTGTTTGTTTACATTCCACGATTGACTGCCACATAGCTGGTACTAAAGAAATTTTTTTTTTTGGCATATCCTTTACAGGACATCGCTGTCAACACCAGCATCTTTCAGCTGTATGTTGATTTCTTGGCAAGATTACGCTCAGTAGTTTGCCATTGCTTTCTGAGCGGCCGGCTCACATACCCCGTAAGTTACCGATGCGATTCGAACCACTGCTGATTCTCACTGTCATCGCGTTACCGACGAGAGTATACGAGATTACGGAGAAAAGTCATAACCTCTAAGCCACGAAGCCGGCACTAAAGAAACTAAGAAGTATAAACAGACTGAATCACAACAACAGAAATGAGATTCCTGAGAAAAATACTCGGTGTATTAAGAAGAGATAAGATCAGAGATGAAGAAATCAGGACTAATGTGGGGGTTATAGCTACGCTAGATTTTATTAAAAGGCAGCACGTCATATGGTTTGGCCATGCAAGTAGGTTACCAACTAACAGTATACCACAACAAGCAATCATATACAGACCAGATGGAAGCAGAGGAAGAGGCCAACCACGTAAACGACGGACGCAGGGAATTACAGAGTCTATGAGAATATCGAAACATGAAGCCCATAAGCGGACACTCTCTCGCTGTTTATTCTTCATCCCGACACCGCAAGGTACAAGAGGAACATGATGAGATGAGATGAGATGAGATAGCCAACTCGGTCCCACAATGCTATTTAATATCCGTGAATTGACGATTCATGTTATTTAATTATTCCATAACGTCCCCACATCGTTGACTCTCTGTCTGTAACCAGTACTCCTGTCATTTTAATCTTTTCTAGCATTTCCACGTCGTTTACAAATTGTCTGTACTATGTACTCATGTTATTTCAGTCTTCCCTAGCATTCCCACATCGCTGACTACCTATCCGTGCTCAGGGCTAATTATTACGTATGTATCAACAGCTACTATTTGCCGCCATAGTGTCCATCATCTACGCCATTCTGATGATGATCGTACTCGTGGGCCTCATCAGACAGATAGCGGACTACGGCTTCTGCTCCGTGACCACCATCTTCTTCATCACGGTTGTGGGGATATTCGTCATGGCAGCCATTCTACACCCGCAGGTTTGTGTTAGTGCTTCATCAGGGTTTTCCATATTTTCCACTACAGTGACCAACGATACATTGTACATTACATTTTCAGCAGCCTATTAAAAAGCCCCGTGCGAAACATAGCTGCGCAAGATTTGGCAGCAGATCGCGTCGTGCTAGTTATTTACGGAGGTATGTGAGCTGGTCGTTCAGAAAGCAATGGCAAACTACTGAACGTAACACTTGCCAAGACATCATCAGCAGTTGAAAAATGCTGGTGTTGACTGTAATGTCCTGTAAAAGGATATGCGGAAAAAATTTTTATAAGGAACGTAATCAACCTAACAACGACTTCCTTTGTTTGAATGATAAGAAAGATCAAACCCAAGAGAACTCCCCCGATGTGTCTCCACCTTGCCGTGGTGGGGGAGCTTGCGTGTCCCATTGACCCCATGTGCTATGTCGATGGATGGAAAACTTCATATCGGACAGCTCTTGGGTTAGGGACCAGACTAAGAGAGACACAACCTGCTGCTCTGCAGGTAGACTGAGGATAGCAGTCAAAAGTTTAAATCAGGCGCACGAAGGCAGAAGAAGTTCTTGGTCAGGACACAGCACTAAAGCTCTCGCTGAGGGATAAGGCTGAACGCCTCTAAGCCATTAATCCTTGGACCTGAGAGCCGGGCCTATACAAACCTACCGAAAAATGGAGGTGAGAGGCTAAGCACGCGACATGCTTAGTTCAGATACTTATTTTGAAGGTTCTCAGCTGGGGGATCTAAGGGATCCCCGGATGAGAGGGCCTGGCCGTTTTAGCTTACTAATGCACGGAGGTAAGGTGCTGAGCCAGCAGCACATGTAGCCTACCTCGTGAGCACTAAAGGAAGAAAAGCGCCACAGTCGCACGAAGTGGTTACGAAAAATATTTGTATCTATGCTCAGTAGAGTGTAGTCAAAGGTGGAAAAACGTCTCAATAAAATGAAATGGAACGCTTGGTTATCGAATCCATTGTGTGATCCGAAGTTCGAAGCGAAAGCTTACCTAGTGGATGTCGTCCGCAGACTGTCCGTTCCTGGTTTGTGCCTGAGCGACCAGTGGCAAGCGAAAGGCCCACTACATGGAAATGCGGAATAAAAGCAGCCATGAGCAGGACGTGGCAATTCCTCGGGTGAGCCCAGTCTCAGAGCAGTATGTGCCGGCTGTGCAATAATGGAAGCCGCCTTGGATAGCGGGAACGACATGGTCTGCCCCAACCTTCCCTTGGAAGTTTACCGTGATGTCTCTGACCGTTCTATCTTGACCAGCTGAAATGTGGGGGACATCACAGAAGTCTAACGTGTCTCGAAACCCGAGAAAGGCTAACCTCATTAAAAATGCCTGCCGAAGCCGGAAGTGCCGTCCTACGGGTGGCAAAATAAAAATTGGCACTACGCATTTACGTCCGAGTGAAATGTCTCGTCCGAATGTCTCTCGTGCTAGGAACAGCTCTAACTACCTAGTTTCCGAATGCCGCTCTTGTTCGGAACAGCTCTTACTAGGTAGTTTTCCGAATATCCGTCATGCCTGGAACAGCTCTGACGGGCACAACAACAAGCACATGTCCGAACCGAAGACTCGCTGAGTGGTTACCGTCTGCAGACCTGCCTTGTTTGTGCGGGAACGGCCGTGGACGAACAAAATGCCCAATATATTGAAGTGAGGAATTAAAGCAGCCATGAGCAGGACGTGACGATTCCCTCGGTGAGCCCAGCACCAGGGCGCTATGTGTCGGCTCTGCAATTATTGAAGCCACCCAGGATGGCGGAAAATGCCATGGACTGTCCCTGCCTTCCTTTGAGGGATGACCGTTAAGTCTTCGACCGTTCCAACTTGACCAGCTGGGAGGTGGACAGTACCACAAAAGTGAGAGTCTGCCAGGAATGCTAACCTGGTCAAAATTGCACGCTAAAAGTCGAATGTGTTGGCCTAAGGGTTCGACCCAAGGGTGCATAAAGAGACACACCGCAATCGCATCTGAAAAAAAAAAAAAAAAAACACTCCGGATGAACGCAAAGAAGAAGAAGAAACCCAAGAGAATATCGTGGATTTTCTGCTCAGGTGTGGTAAGAAATGATCAGCCTAATAATCTGTTGCCGCACTTTTGAGCGTTGAGCTACATTATGACAAGGCTGATGTTGTGAAGTCTTTCTGGGATCAAGTGAAATGTGCAACAAAACAAAGGATCCGTATTTGGAGGGACTAATTCAGCTTGTGTAATGCATGTACTTGTTGCTTGCATGTTGTGTGATGCACCTGCTATATTTACACGTATGTAATGTAGATCTTTCTTAGACGTCGTCTTTCACTTTCCCCTGGGGTTGTGTCATCTAGTAATATCCCAATGAGAACTACATACTTCATTTTGCGAACCATCCCCAAGAGCTGACATTTGTGCTTGCCCTCAGATAGATGTCGCATTGAAGTGTATATCATCATAATCTTGTGTCATGCTGATAAGCGTGGACGGTCATGTTTAGCCATCTCACACAATCACCAGAGTCGTGGATCAGATCTGTGTTTTTGTCTCGTTTATGCCATGTGGCAAGGCCTCTAGATTTTTACCGATCTGCCTTTCCCTTGTTCTTTCCATTAGTCACCAAGTTTTCCAGTTCATTTCTTATAATAATGTGGCCAAAATGCTTGACTGTCTACGTCTAATTTTTCTGATCAGTTTACGGTGCTCATGTGTTTCTTGTAAGACTTGCTCATTGCTTTTCCTGTCCGTCCTAGGTATTCTTTGCATTTTCACCGGAAATCATATTTCCACTGTCATTCCACAAGTACACTTTCCATGTAGCAGTTCAACGCTCTTTTTCTCGTAGCAAATTACATCTTTTTATTGGTCAGTATGTTGTTTATCTTGCAAAAGGCTTACCATGGCGTTTCTTGTTCTAATCTCTTCAAGACATCTCCCATCAGATGTTATGACTGTTCCAAGATAATGGTACCGATTCACTTGTTTAAGAATATTCTTATTTACTTGTATATTACATTGTCATATTTCGTTCTTCAAAGTGACGACCATAATCTGTGTCTTCTTACAACTTTGCAGTTGACATCCTTTTATTATCAGCTTGTTTTCCATCTTGCAAAAGGCTACCTCTGCCATAGAAATTCTTGTTTTAATTTCGTATTTTCGTCATCATCTTCCACTTTTGCCGTCAAGTGTCTCGCGGTGGAATAGTTGACGTTCCATCGCCCGATGGGTAACACTGGATAGTGTCAATCCACGTGATTGTACAATGTTACCCGTTATACATCTTCTTGTTTCATGCCTCACTGCGTTTTGGACAAAAGTTGCTAACCCCGCATTTGTAATAGACTAGTCAGTTTCACGAGGGAATGACGTGGTCGTTATCATATGGCCGAATTTACCTCCGAAGACAATCTCTGGTACCCACTTCAGGCTACAACGACCAGGGATCCCTGGTTATATGTTACAAATCCGCTTCGATACGAGTTGGAGTTCATGACTCTTCGGAAGCCAAGCGTCCTAGCGACTAGACTACCGCGGCTAACATCTTGTCAGTCATGAGTGACTGACTGGCACCTTGCCGTCTTGACAGACGTTTGTAAAATGGAACTAAGCCTCTCTATAGCAGAACGCTAGGGCTGAATTTAGAGACCATGTGTTGCCCATGCAGCATGATCCCTCTCTCTGCCTGCCTAGTTTATTCCAGAGGAATACCTATACGTCTGGAACAAAACAAGCTGTAGAAGATTTTGGATCAAAAAAGCAATGCTCTAACTATCCACCTATCGGAGCTTCCATCAAGGACCAGGTGCCGATCAAAGCTTGATTTGGCATTTAGTTTTTAGGTTGCATTTCCTCGCAATACGGTAAGCCTTGTACCCTCCCAATTGCATTCCCCCGCCCGACGCACAATGTGTGTGTCGTGTTCTGTGAGCGGCGCTCAAAATTCGGAGCTAAATAAAAAAAGCAGGTAGTGCCGTCTGCTGTCATAGGGCAGCTCAGTCATATCTGACTAAGACATGACATTAACCTCGGTTATGTGATGAGATTAAATGGGGCAGTTAGAGATCGCCCATACTTGACCTCTTTCCAACAGATGTACTGGCATTTGGGAGGCACACATTTCTTATGTATAGAAGATAACGAACATTAGTGATGTTAGAATGCATAGTAAATGTACAACATTACAATTACAAAGCGAATATACATCTCACGTTGGCGTCAAAAACGTGTAAAAATGATATATACAACAGTAGGTGGGTGTTAGGAACTGTTTAATATAATATATACAACACTAATTAGATGGTAGAAATGTTTGAATATAACATATATGCTATCACTTTAATGTTAGACATATTTTTAAAATTAGATATACAAAATTAGGTGGATGTTAGAAACTGATGAATATAATATATACAACATTACTTTGACGGTAGAAACTTAAATATAATATACACCATTAATCTGTGATGTTAACCAGGAATTTACCTGCATCCTGCATGGTCTTCTCTACTTCGTCTGTGTGCCCTCCATGTCGCTCCTCCTGATCATATACTCCCTTGGCAACCTGCATGTGGTGTCCTGGGGGACACGAGAAGTGTCCAAACCCGTGACTTCCGCATCTGAACAGAACACAAAGAAACAGAACACAGTGCAGAGATGGATGTCCCGGATTACAGGCGGAATGGATGTGGAGAGAGCGAAAAGCACACACAGCCTGCTTAGGTAAGTGAGTCTGTGGTTCTGTCATTTCTTTCAGCTGTGAATTTAAAAATACAAGTTAGTTGCATATCCTGTACGGTACTTTACAGTCAACTGCAGCCTTTATTTTTGGCTTGGAAAGTTTACGAACAGTAGTGTGCCATTGCATTCTACAATTGTTAAAAATCAACGCACGACGATCTGCGTCCATATCACATGCTGCTAATTTCGAAGCCAGCTTGCCGAATTGCGAAACACGTTCAATGTCTCAATGTCACAGACGCGGGTATATACATGTTTGAAAACACATGTGTGTTCAGTAAACAGCTTCTTGCAACTCTTCCTAAGCCAGACATCTTGACAATATGTTGAACAGATTCTTTAACCAAAACACATTTCATCCTCTTTGACTCATTTTGTTGTTGTTGCATGTCCTATTTACAGGACATTACAGTCAACATCAGCATTTTTTAGCTGCTGTTGATGTCTTGGCAAGTTTTACGTTCAATAGTTTGCTATTGCTATCTGAACGACCGGCTCACATACCTTTCGGTAAGAAACCAATGCGGCACGATCCGTTGCCGAATCTCGCGCAGCAGTGTTTCGTACGTGGGTATACGGGATTACGAAAAGCGTTATTAACCTCTTCGTCCGGGAAACCGGCATTATTTAGCTGTTTGTGATTTCTTGGCAAGTTTACGTTCAGTAGTTTGCCGTTGCTATCTGGACGACCGGCACCCATACCAGTATGAAACCAGAGTAAGGCGACCTGCTTCCAAATCGCGCGCAGCTGTGTTTCAAACGCGGTATGCGATATTGCAAATTGCCTCCTTAACTCTTTTGCCACAGCACCAGATAAATAAGAGCATGTTGATTAGAGCAAATACGAAAGTTAGAAAACCTGCCCACAACACATAATATGCACGTGTAGATTTAGCATGCACACAAGTGCATCCACGAGGGTACTGCGGGGTTAGGGCGCTGTAATGACATTCTCCTTGCATGTTCTATAGAAGGAGACAAGCACGTCTAAGCGTATCTGTGCACAAGGATCATCCTTACATTTAAAATTAATCTTCTTCTTTTTCTCAATTTGTTCCTCCTGTAGATTGCGGTGTTGCGGTGAAGCATACACAGCGGGAGAGTGTCCGTTTATGGGCTTCCAGTGGACTCTGTAATTCTCTCTGCCCATCATTTAGATGGTCGGTGTCTTCATTTGATCCCATTTGGCCTGTACTGCATTGCTTCTTCTTCTTCTTCTTCTTCTTCTTCTTCTTCTTCTTCTTCTTCTTCTTCTTCTTCTTCTTCTTCTTCTTCTTCTTCTTCTTCTTCTTCTTCTTCTTCTTCTTCTTCTTCTTCTTCTTCTTCTTCTTCTTCTTCTTCTTCTTCTTCTTCTTCTTCTTCTTCTTCTTCTTCTTCTTCTTCTTCTTCTTCTTCTTCTTCTTCTTCTTCTTCTTCTTCTTCTTCTTCTTCTTCTTCTTCTTCTTCTTCTTCTTCTTCTTCTTCTTCTTCTTCTTCTTCTTCTTCTTCTTCTTCTTCTTCTTCTTCTTCTTCTTCTTCTTCTTCTTCTTCTTCTTCTTCTTCTTCTTCTTCTTCTTCTTCTTCTTCTTCTTCTCTTCTTCTTCTTCTTCTTCTTCTTCTTCTTCTTCTTCTTCTTCTTCTTCTTCTTCTTCTTCTTCTTCTTCTTCTTCTTCTTCTTCTTCTTCTTCTTCTTCTTCTTCTTCTTCTTCTTCTTCTTCTTCTTCTTCTTCTTCTTCTTCTCTTCTTCTTCTTCTTCTTCTTCTTCTTCTTCTTCTTCTTCTTCTTCTTCTTCTTCTTCTTCTTCTTCTTCTTCTTCTTCTTCTTCTTCTTCTTCTTCTTCTTCTTCTTCTTCTTCTTCTTCTTCTTCTTCTTCTTCTTCTTCTTCTTCTTCTTCTTCTTCTTCTTCTTCTTCTTCTTCTTCTTCTTCTTCTTCTTCTTCTTCTTCTTTCTTCTTCTTCTTCTTCTTCTTCTTCTTCTTCTTCTTCTTCTTCTTCTTCTTCTTCTTCTTCTTCAGCGTTCCGAGCCATTGAGGTTCTTTGCTGCAGATACAATCCGTCTCCATTCGTCTCTCTGGTGGACCTTCTCTTGCCAGTCGTTGATTCCAAGTGCTTGTAGGTCTGTATATGTATTATCTCTCCACCGCCTTCTTGGTCTACCTCGGGGTCTACGGTCATTTATTTCCTGAGTGTAAGCGAGTTTTGTTTCCCTATTATCTTCCATTCTTTCTATATGCCCCAGCCATTGTAGTCTATTAGCCTTCATGATACCAGTGATTAGCGGGGACTTAAACAGATCATAAATGTCTTTGTTACTTCTTCTTTTCCACTCTCCACTTTGTGTATCCCTAATGGGTC
The DNA here is from genome assembly GCA_014155875.1 of Cepaea nemoralis. Classification (NCBI taxonomy): domain Eukaryota; kingdom Metazoa; phylum Mollusca; class Gastropoda; order Stylommatophora; family Helicidae; genus Cepaea; species Cepaea nemoralis. The sequence goes on along the minus strand of JACEFZ010028434.1, from coordinate 623,639 downwards.
CAAAGATGCGTCTTAAATTTTTTTTCTCAAAGGTTTGAAACAAGGCTTCGTCTCCTTTCGTTGTACTCCAGGTTTCAGAGCCATACAGCACAACTGGTCTGATCAGTGTTTTGTATATTGTGATTTTGGTGTTACGAGATAGCGCCTTTGATTTTAGTAGATGTTGTAGTGCATAGTATATCTTATTTCCAGAGTTGATTCTAGTTTGTATTTCTTCCCTTATGATGTTGGAGCAGTTGAAGATTGTACCCAGGTATTTGTATGTTTCCGTTCTTTTAATGGTCATATTATCTATTTGTATGTGGCCAGAGTTTTTAGCCATTCCGTCTCTTGAAATTACCATATATTCTGTCTTATCTTGGTTGATAACCAGCCCCATCTGTTGGGCTTTTTCCTTTAAGTGAGTCAATATTTGCAATGTCTTTTGTTCACTTTGCCCTATAATATCTATATCATCTGCATAACCAAGCAGCTTGGATGTTCCTCCAATATCACATTCCTCCTTTACCTTCCTTACAACTTTCTCTAGAGCCATATTGAAGAGTAGCGGCGATAGTGCATCACCCTGTTTCAAACCAGATGTTATTTGGAAAGGGTCTGATTTCCTGCCTTTATATATTACTATATTATAAGTATCTTCCATGCATAGTCTGGTCATGTTGATTAACTTCCTTGGTATTCCAAATTCCCGCATAGCATTCCATAGACTATTCCTATGGACACTATCATAAGTATTTTTAAAATCCACAAAAATGTTATGGAGATCTCTTTTATATTCCCAATTTTTCTCGGCTATTTGTCGTAAGATAAATATCTGATCTATTGTTGATCCTTTAACGTTCCAAGGTCGTTGTCCAGATAAGTCAGTCCGATATCGAGGCTCATGTATCTGTTTCATATCAAAAACGGTTTTTACAAAGGTGGGGATGTTAACCCCACGCTTCAACCCCCAACCTTAAAATAAAAAAAACAAAAAATACAAATAACGCACACTGGTACATATTTCAGTGCCAATACAAGCCCATTGAATTTGTTTTCCGTTGTTAGATTTCTGTGAGTTCTATTTCCTCAGCTGTGTCTGCTGCTCCAAAACTATGGATGTGGGCTCCAGCAAGGAGCATCTCCTGCAGCCTCTCATGCCTCACCAAGATGGTAGCGTGGCCGTCAATCAGAGCTCAGACTTGCAACATCAACAAGGTGAGTTTTGTTTTTGGTTATGTCTGTGGAGACTGCAATTTTAATATTGCAGTGTATTATCATGAAGAAATTTCTGGTCCAAACTGGCGGATATGATTTTGAGCTGTTAAAGCCTCTGGGGTGTTGTTGTTTCTGACTACGGTTTGCTTTTACGTGTTCCTCATTTTAGACTTGTAGTGCATGGTTCCGTCGTCCAGCTACTGAGTTAAATGTGTGGAGCGACACTGTGTGTTGTAGATTTCACGTGGAATGCTTTTTCATCTGTCAGCGGTTGTTTGTATTGTGAACTGCTTGTTCAGAAAATTGACGGAATGTTGGTTACTGAACTAGCTGGTCTTCCGTTATACCGTAATATGTTTGCAACTGTTAGTTTTCTAGTGACAGCCGCTTCTATCGACTTCTGAATGTATAATTGAGTTAAAAATCAATTTGAGGTTGATCACAACGTCCAGCATAAAATGAAACATAAGAGTCTCACGGTATGCACACAGAAGACTCAGAACAGAAGATATAGTTCCAGTAGAATCACACTTGAATATTGACATTTTACAAGATGATGATGATGTTGGTGATGACAGTGATGATGATGATGATAATGATGATCATGATGATGGTATTGACGATGATATTGATGATCTGTAAAATCTATATTTTGTTCAGAATTTCTCCAAATAACGCAATGCCGATTCAGTGAAGGAAATATTGATCATAATGATGATGACTTCTTTGCTAACCGTCTCATTCTATCTCCATGCTGTTTCTTTACTACTTCTACGTTCATCTACAGACTTAATTGTAAATAAATGCAAATAAAACAGCAGTCAACTTAATATTGTTGACATCCCCATAGAGTTTGTGTTCAAATGAAGCGGAGGTAGGCCAATATACTTCACTCTGTTCTACGCCAGGAATACTAGTTGGAGGTTATAATATAAATAATATACGCTATGCAGATGACACAGTATTGATAGTGGATAATGCACCAGATCTACAACAATTGTTGGACATTGTGGTAGCAGAGAGTGCAAAGAAAGGACTCTCCTTGAATATCAAGAAAACAGTAACAATGGTGATATCAAAGAAAATGGTGACACCAAAATGTTAAATAGAAATAGAAGGGAAAATTCTTAACCATGTGGATAATTTTAAAAATCTAGGGGCATTTATAACATCAGATGGAAGATGTACAACAGAGATTAAGAGCAGAAGAGGGCAAGCAAAAGCCGCATTTCATAAAATGTAGAGTATCTTATACAATAAATCACTATCAATGAATGTAAGAAAGAGAGTTCTGAAATGCTATGTAGAACCAGGTTTGCTGTATGACAGTGAATCGTGGAATGTAAATGAACAAATTAGGAAGAAATTAGAATTAACAGAGATGTGGTTCCTTAGACGAATGTTGCGAATTCCTTGGACTGCCAGAGTAACTAACAACGACTGCCTGAAACAGGCTAATGAAACTAGAACATTATATAAAACAACAAGGAAGAGACAAACATCTTTCTTCGGTCATGTGATGAGAAGAGATGCATTGGAGAACATCGTGACAACTGGAAAGATCGAGGGGAAGACAGGCAGAGGCAGACCAAGAGAAATGATGCTGGATGGATTGAGACAGTGGCATGGAGGAATACCATTAGCAGAGTTGATCCAGAACACCAAAGACCGACATCTGTGGAGAGCCATGAACGCCTACCCCAGCTGGCAGAACACTTGATGATGATGACATATGTTGGACACTCTTACAACACATGTTTAGCTGTCATTTTGCCAGTTCCACAGTTATATTTATCAGTATCTCCTAAGATAATAACGATCAAACAATTCTGTGTGTTTTGACGGCCCATCTTGGTTCGTTGAGACAAGAGATGTGGAAGCTTGCTCTGGTTTGACTTATTGATTTGTTGGCAGCCTATGTCTATGTAAGGCCGAATAGCTAATGACTGTAATGTCAGAGCGCTCCTGTGTCCCAACGATGTCGCAATATAAGGCGACCTATTCATGCTGGGGTTGCAACTCATGTTCATGTCACAACTGTTGCGAAGTCTTCCTTTGTAAAGTGTCTTATGCTTATCTCTGTCAAAGTTCATCGTGTGAAAGTGTCACGTCTTTGGTCAAAGTATCTCGCTTTTGTTAGTTATCCCGTTTTACTCATCTCAGGTGTGTGAGCACCTGATTGTGGTACTTGGTGTACCCACAGACTTGGTCTTGAGGGCACAGGTCTGGTGATTGGCTTGGGTCCACCAATTGTTAATATTTAATATTAGACTGCAGTTGTCTGTTGTATTGTATTTTATGCTTCAATATTTGTATGGACATTAGTTGTCCCTGAAATTGTAGAATTAGATCAGCAAAGAGCTTTTTTGTGTTGTCACTGATTATTTTTTTAGTTCAATATTTGTAAGTTTAGTTTGTATACTCACTGTTGCGATTACAGCCTATGAGATTAATCCATTGTCTGGGATTGAACATAAATAATAGATAGTTTCCTGTTTCTGGAATCTTGAAATCTTCTTCCTTATTCCTTTGCGTTTCTTCTAAGTCGGGTGAGATGAGAGGATTTCTCTCTTTCTACTCTTTTTGTCATCTTTGGCCCGAACGTGGTCAGTGTTGCGCTCTCTACCCCATATTAACCTAAAGAAGAGTAACATATATCATATAATTTTCTGCTTCCTTTTCATAGTTTCCTTCATTTGGTTTATTGAACTTCTGACATTTCGTAGTGTTGACGTGCTAATAGAACCTGTACTTTTGGATGGATGTGAAACGTGGGCAATTAGCTGAAAAACATCTAATGACAGTGAACATGTGTTTCCTGACCAAAAATACAAAGAATACCATGGATAGACAGAATAACTATTGAGCAAATCCTACAAGAAACACTCGAAAACCGTAAACCGATTAGAGAAATTGAACGTAGACAGTGAAGATGTTTAGGACACGTTATGAGAAGAACTAAATTGGAAAACTTAGTGACAACTGGCAAGATTGAGGGGGAAAAGAAAATGCGAAAGACAAAAGACTTAAATATCTTAATTGCATGACCACATGGCATAATCGAGACAAAACCAGAGAGCTGATCAATGACTCTGGTGACCGAGTTAGATTGCAATATTTAACCGCTCACGCTTATTGGCATGGCACTTGATGATGATGATTTCAGCATACTGTGGCCTGACCGTAATCTGAAGACTGTAACGTGTTCTTTTTCGGCTGTGTTGGTAGTCTGCGTCATCTCCCTGGTGAACTGGGTGCTCTGATTTCCACTGGGTTCTGTAGGGTGTTTTTAAAGTCTCACTACACTTTGTATGTAAAACAGCTGCTTGTTGAAGAGTATGTTTTCTGTTTGCAAAAGAGACTTTACAAACACCCTGTATAATCGCATCTTATTATTTATTTATATACTATTTCAGAAAACGATTCTCCTCAAATGCGACGCCACTGGTTGGATACAATCCAGGCCATTAAAACGCCAGATCTTCCACAGAAAGAGAAAGCATTCTTTAAAGAGTTAATCGCTCAGTATTTGTACCCCTTGGAGAAAGACGAACAGCATGAGGAAAGGGTAAGCGACTACATTTATACTATTGCTCAATATCTTTTGACAGTAATGGCAGGGATTTACTGCATAAAATATTTTGCTTGTCCTAGTCTGCTTTTGTCTCTCTGGCCGAGGGGTTACACGACTTTCTTCGTAATCCCGTTTATCCACGCAGGGTCTCGCAGCGCGCGACAATTGGAAGCGGTTCGACATGCGCTGGTGACATGCGGCATAATGAGCCGGCCGCTCAGAAAGCAATGGCAAACTACTGAGCGTAATTTTGCTAAGAGATCAACAGTCAGCTGAAAGATGCTGATGTTGACAGCGATGTCCTGTAAAAAAAAAATTTAAAATTTTTTGTTGCGTATCCCTTACAGGACGTTGCAGTCAACACCAGCATTTTCAGCTGCTGTTGATGTACTAGGCAAGTGTTACGTTCAGTAGTTTGCCATTGCTTTCAGAACGACCGGCCCCTATACCTTTTTCGAAAAAACCAGCACCGCCGTGTTTCGAACCCGGGTATACGGGCTCACAAACCGCGTTCGCAAGCCCTTAGCCACAGAGACCGGCTGTCCTGTAAAGGGTATGTGAATTTAAAAAAAAAAAAAGTCTGCTTGTAATCCTCTGACAAGCATCACCCACCAAGGATCGATTGGTCTTTAGAAATATGGGTTTAGCAACATTTATCCAATGTGCGTCAAGGCGCGTAAAAGAGACATTTACTTATTTGCGCATCTTCCATCCGATGTTACGATTGTCTATTCTATAAGAAATACTATTATCCCTACCCCGTTTAACCTCAGAAGAGACGTTATATCAGGGTCCATCACCTGGCTCAGACAAATAATGAAAACATTACATACAATAATAAGAAAGAGACTAACAGCTTTAGTTGGAAATGCAATGAGAAGAGAGGCATTGGACAACAGCGTGACAAGTACAACGATCAAGGGGGAGAGAGGCAAAGGCAGACGAAGATAAATGATGCTGGATGGATTACGACGGGTTGCATGGGGGAATAGCATACCGAGATCTGTGGAGAGACATGAACGCCTAGGCCAGCTGGCAGGGCACTTGATAACGATGATGACGAAGTCAGCCATTTGGATATAAATGTGAAGGTGACTGCTGTCCAACGATGGTCTCCAACAATTTTAATTGCTCGGATTGGGTAACAATGTTCACTTTTATTGTCATATCATATTTTGATGGTATCATTGTTTTTGATATAAAATACTACTTTACATAATGCTGTTTCTTCTCTAATTACTTTGCTTGTAGGTAAAGAAAGATCTGTTGGAGTTGAGGAACAAGACATTCCTGGCATTTGCCCTCATCAACTGCCTGTTCGTGGTCCTGGTCTTCATGCTTCAACAGGTCGCCAAGAACACGCCCAACTTGACCATCAAGCTGGACTGCTCATTGTCGGTAAGGCAACCATCCATCCTCATCATAATGTTGTGTAGTTATATGTGGAACACAGACTATGTACTTATCATCTGTGACTATTCGTTGCAAGGCTGTCTATCATCGTTATCATTATCATCATTACCACAACGGTTGTCAGCACGACCCAATGTATATGAGGGCACTATCTATTTCTTCCGGTGAGCTGATGTCGAGGCTGCGCGTTCAGCCCCTACACCCGTAAGTAGGACTAACATGCTGAATTCTCGTCCTGGACTTGGGGGAGTAAATTACAAGTACCTCAGAAGTCGGAGTGGGTTCACCTGATCGAGCATTGGTAATAGGGAAAGCTAATCGACACGCAACGATCAGTCCCGTACGCTATCATAATCTTCATTGCCATCATCATTATGATCATGAATGCCATTGTCATTATTATCATTATCATTATGAAGGCAAATGTTAAGAATATCAGCAACAGGCTTAGCCTAGCCACGTTAGTAACTTTTTCTAAATTGCTTTGTAATTATATAACCTGCATAGTTGGATAGCTCTTGAAAAAACAAATCCAACGATACCCTATTCAAGTCTGTTGGTCAATTTTGAGCCGAGATATTAATGTTTGTGTGTTAGTTTATAATTTATAACGAAGATATAAAGAAAACGGTTTTGACCTTTCCACTTTTTGTGACCCTACCTACACACTCACACAACTGTTAGTTGCACTGTCGTCAAGGAGACTAATACTACCACTGACTAGCACAACGGCCTATAACTCTGCCAATTTATATATATATACACCCAGACACTCAGATGTATACATCGCGCCATGCCGTGATGACGTCACACCGCGCGCAGACTGCACGCGGCGAGTCTTGTCATCCAGCGTAGATTGCCGTAAATAGATGTATTTTGACAAAAGATGTTCCGTTGGAAAGATTAAAAATTATCAATGATCCCGCCCATGCAGAGTGATGCAAATTTATACACAAATACTAAATTTGACGTTGAATACAATCATGCATTCATTGGCATGCACATCGCTGTGAATATTCCATAACAATATTAAATAGTTATCGCTGACAAGGAAACTGCTATTTCCGGCCATTGAAATATCACATCAGAGCATGCAATTTTCATCATTTTCTTTTGGGATGAGCCTCCCGACTTTAATAGTCGAAAATAACAAGATTTACATGAAAATGGAATATACATCTAATAACACATACTAGAATAAACAAATACATGTACATAAAACGTGATTTGTGGGTCTACTTACGTCTGAAAAGGTCACTCTGTACCTCTGTGTGAGAAACGAATTTCAGAAACACGAGATGTACACACGTAAACCGAGGAGGGAAAAACTATATAAAGTAATCGGGGAATTTAACATAACGAGTACTCTATATATCCTTTAAATAATAATAAATTTTGTTGCGTATCCCTTACGGGACGTTGCAGTCAACACCAGCATTTTCAGCTGCTGTTGATGTACTAGGCAAGTGTTACGTTCAGTAGTTTGCCATTGCTTTCTGAACGACCGGTCTCTATACCTTTTTCGAAAAAACCAGCACCGCCGTGTTTCGAACCCGGGTAATTGGGCTCACAAACCGCGGTCGCAAGCCCTTCAGCCACAGAGACCGACATCCTTTAAATAGAGACACCAAAACAAAAAAGCGAAAATTAACGGAAAATAATCTCCGGTAAAGTACCGCAAATCGGAAAGAAAGTACATAGGCTTAGCAACAAATAAAGTAATTCCTTAGAAAGTACATGAGAATCGTAAATGGACAAGAGAAATGACATGTCGACTGTCAAGATTTAGTTTTTATGTCATGTAGAGAAATAAACACAAACAATTAGCGTCAACTTGTACACTAGAAGGAATGAACAAACTTTATTTTCCACGGATTACAAATTGGGCACGCAGGCCCTTCCAACGACTCATCTATCTTACATCAGTTACTGCATGTTACATTTACAGAGGAAAACCATTGTTAACTGGGCGCTAAACAAAGAAGCAAAGGGGAGGCAAATACGTACATACCTGGATGTAAGTACAGATGAAGGGCCATTTTCACATCTTAAGACTCACCGGACACACGGGCTAGACCTATATTAGGGGTTAACGTCTTTTCCCGTAATCCCGTATATTCTCGTGAGTAACATAACCTGCGCGAGAATCAGTAGCGGTTCTCGCCGCGTTGGTAAGCCGGTCGCTCAGAAAGCAATGGCAAACTATTGAGCGTAATCTTGCCTAGTACATCAACAGCAGCTGAAAAATGATATAAATCCTGTAAGGGATATGCAAACAAAAACGTCTGCACTCGGTGGGTAATGAGGTCAGTATCACTGTTTCCGCCTTTATTTCCCAACACAAATTTTGGTACCAGTTTTAGGCTCAGCCGACCTGGGAACCCTAGTCAATTTCGAAAATTCCAGCTGCTGAGTAATTGTACATTTTTGATTAATTGTATATTTTTGAGTAATTGTATAAATGTGTGTAATTGTATATTTTTGAGTAATTGTATATTTTTTGAGTAATTGTATGTTTTTGAGTCATTGTAAATTTTTTGAGTAATTGTATATTTTTAAGTATTTGTATATTTTGAGTAATTGTATACTTTTGAGTAATTGTATCTTTTTGAGTAATTGTATATTTTTGAGTAATTGTATATTTTTGAGTAATTGTATGTTTTTGAGTAATTTCATATTTTTGAATAATTGTATATTCCAGGGCTTCAGAAGTGAAGGTTTTGAACCCATCTCTATGGCCTTCATGGTGGTGTTTGGTATCGTGTTAGTGATCCAGTTCTTTGCCATGCTGGTGCATAGAATATCCACGTTCCTGCACATTGCCGCGGACGCTGACATCCAGGACCTGGCAGGAGCTAAACTCAGAGGTAGGGAAGTCAGCGGGCAACACAGAAATGTGGGTCGGCAAGGCAGAATGGATAAGAGTGCTCGTTCTTAAACATCCAATGTGTTGATGTTGAGGTAGCGGGTTCAACCCCTACACCGGTCATTTACACTAAAGTGTTGACTTCTTGTCCTTGACTTAGGGATTTAAATTACAAGTACATCAGAAGTCGGCGTTTGTTCGATTCATGACGGGTGACACTGGTAATATCGAAAGCTAATCAGGCCAGTGCGCTAGAAATAGTAACAATTATATGGACTACGCTTGATTTCAAATCGAAAGAACGAAAAAAAAAAAAAAAGAAATGACAGAAATGATTGCCGTTGCTGGTGTCTGTTTGTCTTCTCAAGCAATTTGGAGGCTTGTATGGGCGATCATGCTTCTCCACATCGTGAGGTCTTAATCAGCAAGTATTCGTTCATGAGCTGACAAATTTCATTACCAAATATAGAAACAGGCTGTTAAACAGGTTCTCTCATACTTCTGCGCCATACTATTGCATTTTGTATATTGCGTATCTATTCTTTTAATTTTGTTTTTTATGTATCTCTTTAGCTATGAAAATTGTCTTCACGTGGTTCAATGTATTCTGGTCATTCTCTTGCTTAGAAGTCGGCACCGCTAACGAAAGGATAAAAGCGCACCTCTTTAAACTCAACGTGCGCTAATGGCGAAGTAGCGGGTTCATTCCCTACACCGGTCAGCTAGATTCATATGTTGACATCTCCTTCAGAAAGCAATGGCAAACCATTCAACGTAAACATGCCTACAAAATTAACCTGGGGTTGACCCAACGTCCTGTAAAAGACATGAAACATGTATTTATTCTCTTTTTTGTTTAACTGATTATAATAGTTCATGTGTCCTAGTTGACAGAAGTACGGTACTTCCGGTAAAAGCTCGTCTCTTAAGTGGTTGCTCGCTTGGTATTTTAATGACGTTGGTTGTTCTCATATTATTACATCTGGGTCTCGGTTGTTATACCTTTCTACGTACACATTTGAGATCAGTTGAGACAGGAACCGACATCACAGCACTCGGTGCATTCCCGCCCGTGCTCCGTCATGCGTGTGTTGTATTTTCTGTTTGACAATGTGAAAGGAGAAATGTACCATCAAGCTGGACTACTCATTCTCAGTAAAGAAACCATCATTATCATATCTTTGTGTTGTTCTATGTAGAACACAGACCATGTGTTTATCATCGTTTAGTATTCGTTGCATGTCTTTTTATCATCGTCGTCTTCATTATCATCATCATCATCATCCCCATTTAGTGTATTTGCCGTGTATAAATAGTGTTGTATTTTCTTTTAACGTGTATACAATAGTGTTTTGTTTTTCTGTGTGTCGTGTATATAACGGTGTTGCATTTTGCAGTTTTTTTTTGTATTTTTCATTTGTCGAGTATCAAATAGTATTGTATTTTGTGTTTGTGGCGTATAGAATGGTGTTGCATTTTCTGTTTATTGTTTATGAAATGGTACTGTATCTTTCAATGTTTTAAAACATACATCACAGGGCCACTGAACGGCAAAACACCAGGCCTGACACCCGGGGTATACGTGGACTGGGTCAAGCAAATGCAGAAGGTGAAGCCCTCGGAAGAAAACGTACCGGACCTGATGATTGTGGAACAAACCGATCCCGGTAAATGCTTGAAGCTGCTTTCACCTTCCTCCTGCCTATCGATCTACACACTTAGCCACATGCCAGTTTCCATACCTACCTATCTACATATCTAGCCACATGCTAGTTATCCTACCTACCTATCTACATATCTAGCCACATGTCAGTTCTCCTATCTGTCTATCTACATACCTAGCCACATGCCAGTTTCCCTACCTACCTATCTACATATCTAGCCAAATGCTTGTTGTCCTATCTGTCTATCTACATACCTAGCCACATGCCAGTTTCCCTACCTACCTATCTACACATCTAGCCACATGCCAGTTCTCCTATCTGTCTATCTACATACCTAGCCACATGCCAGTTTCCCTACCTACCTATCTACATATCTAGCCACATGCCAGTTCTCCTATCTGTATATCTACATACCTAGCCACATGCCAGTTTCCCTACCTACCTATCTACATATCTAGCCACATGCTAGTTGTCCTATCTGTCTATCTACATACCTAGCCACATGCCAGTTTCCCCACCTACCTATCTACATATCTAGCCACATGCCAGTTCTCCTATCTGTCTATCTACATACCTAGCCACATGCTAATTTCCCCACCTACCTATCTACATATCTAGCCACATGCTAGTTGTCCTATCTATCTATCTACATACTAGCCACATGCCAGTTTCCCCACCTGTCTATATACATACCTAGCAACATACTCGTTGTCCACTCGTAGCACGTTGTTTTTGTGGTGTGTGAGTGGGGGTATGTGGGGTGGATGGGTAAAGGTATCTGTGTGGGTGTGGGTGGGAATATTGTGTGGTATCTGGGTGGGGGATATGTGTGTGGTGTGTAAGTGGGGATGTGTTGGTGAGGGATATGTGTGTGTGTGGTGCGTGGGTTGGGAATAGTGCGTGGTAGGGGGTGTATGTGATGTGCGGGTGGGGGATTATGTGGTGGGGGATTAGGTTAAGGCATGTGTGGGTGGGTGGAAGTTGTATGTGTGGGTGGTTGGGTGTGTGTGAGTGGATTTGGGATGTATGGGTGGTTAGGGAGATGTGTGTATGTGGGGGGGGGGGGGTAGGGACATGTCAGTTGGTGGGGATGTGTGTGTATGGTTTGGGGATGTGTGAGTGGATGTGCGATGTGTGGGTTGGCGGGGGATTGTGGGTGTGGGTGGGGAATATGTTGTCGATGGAGATGTGGCTGGGGGATGGGTGGTTTGAGGTATGGGTGGGGAGAGGATGTGTGGGGTAGGATGTGTATGTGGATGGGCATGGGATGTGTGGGTTGGAAGGGGAATGTTTGTGGGTGGCGAGTGTGTTTTGGTTGGGGGATCAGGTGAGGGCAGTGTGTGTGGGTGGGGGATGTGCGGGAGGGGGATGGGTCGGTTGGTGGGGTATGTATGTGTCCCTTGGTGTGCGTGTGTGTCGGTAGGTGGGGATGTGTATGTGTCCCTTGGTGCGCGTATGTGTGGGTAGGTGGGGGTGTTGTGTGGGTGGGGTGATATATGGATAGGTGGGAGATGGGCTTCATAACATGGTAATTAGCCTTGTTTATGTTTACAACATTCATTTCACAATGTTTATATTTCTTCCTATGTAAATGTATAATGCTCTTGATGAACGAAAGACGAGTGATTGGAAGGGCCGAATGTAAGACGGGCCTGCGCGCCCAATTTGTGACCCTAATAAAGTTGATTTGATTTGATTTGATTTGATTTGTCCTACCTGTCTATCTACATGCCTAGCCATATGTCAGTTTTCCTACCTGTCTATCTAAATACCTAGCGAATCGTTAGTTTTACTGCCTTTCAACCTAGAGATCTAAAACCTGCCTATCTATGTAACTATCTGCCTACATACCTAGCGACGTGTTTGCCTACGCACCTACCTACATACCATCCTACCTGCATACACCTAAGTGTCGAACTACCTACCAATTTTATTACATGTGTGTGTGTATATATATATATATATCTAGCGTTTTTGGCTTGCGTTGATTTTCACAGTAGTATGAGCGTTGTATGTTCAAAGAGCATTAGCAAATTAGTAATAGTGCAGAATAATTACAATGCCCTTTAAAGAACATATAACTTTATTATTATTATTATTATTATTATTATTATTATTATTATTATTATTATTATTATTATTATTAATATTAACAATTTTGCACACGAATGATTTCTTTCAGACACAGAGACTGACGTTGATAAAAAGGCGGCACAGCGGGAAAAGAAAAGTGGCAGAGATTAAACTCTCGGAAGACAATCAAACGAGTGGCTACTCGGAATAATGCTCGGAGAACATTGGATCAACAGTTCACCAAGGTGACCGTCCTGCCGGGTTGTTTTTTTGTTAATTAGACACTTCGTGAATCATCATCATCATCATCATCATCATCATCATCATCATCATCATCATCATCATCATCATCATCATCATCATCATATTTAGTATCATCATTATCATCATGATTATCATCATCATCATCATGATTATTATTATATCATTGTAATCATTAGTAGCGTCATAATTATCATTATCATAATTAGTATCATCATCTTTATTATTATCATCATTAGTTGCATCATCATCATTATCTTCATTATCATCATCATTATCATTACCATACCACTACCACGACGACGACCACCACTATTATAATTATCATTATCATCATCATCGTCATCACGCCACACCACAACCGCTACAACCACCACCAACATCATCATGATCTTAAGTTCGATATGTTAATGACACAATATTCGTATCCTCAACTCACACCGATCTGAGAAACTAATAACATCAGTACAGGGTCAAAGGAAGTTACAAAGTTTATAACTCAACGCAATTAAAACCTTCTCACTTTCTGCAATATCTCACCATTGATATGTCGGGTTCTTCTTCGGGGTAACCCGGGCACGAATCTCCGGTAAAGTGTGGATTTTTTTTCTGTCGGGGGCGAAAAGAAAACCCTTACCTACACAGTTCGCGGCGACTGCACTAGCTAGGCGGCCGTAACTCTTCAGGCTTAAGACCCCCCCCCCCCTCCCACACCTCCCTGCCATACACCGCAAGGTACTAAACTCAGTAGATGACAGTTTGACAGGCAGTTATCAATATTGATGGTTTTGTTGCAATGAGTTATAAACTTAGTTTCTCTCTTAGTACGTCTAAGCACACAGGGAAGCACGTTGCGAGTCTTTCCCTCACTTTAGAGGACGACGAACTGTCGCAGGCATTGTTCTAACATGAATAATGAGCTGTCGCGCAGACCTGAACAAAATGTCAAGAGAGAAAAGGGTAAACTGATTAGAGAAATTAGACGTAGACAGTCAACATATTTTGGACACGTTATAAAAAAATAAATAAATTAGAGAACTTGGTGATAACTGGCAAATTGACGGGAAAAGAACAAGGGGAATGCAGAGAAGTAATTATCTTAATGGCTTGGACACGTGGCATGGTCGAGACAAGAAACAGAGTTGATCTATGACTATGGTGATCGCGCGAGATGGCGAAGCATGGCAGCCCACGCTTCTCAACATAGCACATGTTTATAAGAGAAAGGGTAAAAGATAGCAAAGCTGCACTAAACTTGAGGAAACTGCCGCCTCTGAAAAAATAGTTAGCTGCTGTGTTACTAATTCGATTTTCTTTAATGTATGTGTTTATGTTCATATTTCAAACGCAAAATTTATCTTTCCTAATTTCAAAGGTGTTCACACAACTCGCCGATGAGCAATTAGCCGACGAGCAATTCCCAGAAAAACAGCCCTCATCTCCAGATTCCACAAACGTCATGGCCATGAAGAGGTTCCGCCGAGCCATGTCTGACGGCGACAGCGAGGACCCCCTGGAAGCCATCTCCCGAGCAGCCACTGCTGATGATCACCTCCGGAGGACAATCGTTAGAAAAGCCACCATCATGAAGAAAGCCGTCAGTTTCAACCTGCCCCGAGGTCGAAGACGCCAAAGACGAAGAGAAGACGATGAGACGGCTTCAGAAAACCGCGACTTCCATGTATTCCCACGGTCTTCTGATAGCGAGGACGAGTACCCAGCTGCAGATTCAGCTCTTTAATGCTAGAGATTATTTTTACTCTATGTGCTCTTGATCAAAAGTTGTGGTTTTGAAATGTCATTGGGAGCCCAAGCAACTGGGTGGCTTGTTGTTTTAAAATGTTACATAAATGTATATATATTTTTATATAGAAGTGTATACAAATGTTTGCATGCGCTCACTGTGAACTAGAGCGTAGCCTACACACGTTTAACTACTACTACTACTACTACTACTACTACTACTACTACTACTACTACTACTACTACTACTACTACCACCACCACCACCACCACCACCACCACCACCACCACCACCACCACCACCACCACCACCACCATCACTACTACTACTACTACCACTACTACTACTACTATTACTACTACTACTACTACTACTACTACTACTACCACCACCACCACCACTACCACCACCACTACCACCACCACCACCACCACCACTACTACTACTACCACTACTACTACTACTACTATTACTACTACTACTACTACTACTACTACTACCACCACCACCACCACCACCACCACCACCACCACCACCACCAGCACCACTACTACTACTACTACCACTACTACTACTACTATTACTACTACTACTACTACTACTACTACTACTACTACCACCACCACCACCACTACCACCACCACTACCACCACCACCACCACCACCACCACCACCACTACTACTACTACTACCACTACTACTACTACTATTACTACTACTACTACTACTACTACTACTACTACTACTACTACCACCACCACCACCACCACCACCACCACCACTACTACTACTACTACCACTACTACTACTACTATTACTACTACTACTATTACTACTACTACTACTACTACTACTACTACCACCACCACCACCACCACCACCACCACCACCACCACCACCACCACCACCACCACCACCACCACCACCATCACTACTACTACTACTACCACTACTACTACTACTATTACTACTACTACTACTACTACTACTACTACTACTACCACCACCACCACCACTACCACCACCACTACCACCACCACCACCACCACCACTACTACTACTACCACTACTACTACTACTACTATTACTACTACTACTACTACTACTACTACTACTACCACCACCACCACCACCACCACCACCACCACCACCACCACCACCAGCACCACTACTACTACTACTACCACTACTACTACTACTATTACTACTACTACTACTACTACTACTACTACTACTACTACCACCACCACCACCACTACCACCACCACTACCACCACCACCACCACCACCACCACCACCACTACTACTACTACTACCACTACTACTACTACTATTACTACTACTACTACTACTACTACTACTACTACTACCACCACCACCACCACCACCACCACCACCACTACTACTACTACTACCACTACTACTACTACTATTACTACTACTACTACTACTACTACTACTACTACTACTACTACTACTACTACTACTACTACTACTTACTACTAGTTCCCAATACACATTTGTCACGTATCACTAAAAAGAAGATGCATTGCTACAGCTTCTTGATGTCGCAGAAAGGTTCTGCAATAATTGTGGCATGTCACAATGCACCGGATGCACGGTGTTTACCTCCTCAAGGGCGGGATGGATTGTGGGCAGGCTCACAGCGAATTTGTGAGATACGTTAGAAAAACGCTTAAACGTAATGCAAACTGGAATGCTGGATTTCAAGTCACTACAGGAGAAAAACACCAGGAGTCATGAAATAGGTGGGCCCCCTTCTAGAGGGTGTCATAAAGGTAAAGAGGCCAAAAAAATTCCGCGATGGGCGACTACTTTTGACGATCGGAAGTTCTTGTCGAATCTGAACCATTGCTGAATTTGTATCACGTACTAACTTCACCTGAAAATATATCCATTCCAATGTTTTAAGAATGCACATACATTATACAACAATTATTTCTGCCGTAGTATAGTGTCTAATCCAGTGGGAAATTTGTTACTTTAGTCTTACATATTTCACAATGTGTATTTCTTATTTATCATTCTATTTCTCCAACTTCTGTTTTATCGCTGAGTTGACTGCATTGTCTTTTTATGAAACAGTTATCCTTACATCTGTGTTTGGAAATTTGGGTCAAAATATTTATGGTTTATTTGGTTAAAATGGCTTTTATTTCTCCCACAGACACTTCCCTCTGATCTACCCTGTCTCATAAAATTGGTATCAGAATCAAAGGACGGTAGAGACAACTCTGTCCTTTTCGCGGCATGTATGGCTCGGTCATGCCACGTATAGTTCTAGAAGTATACCTAGTTCTAGGGACCGATGTATCTAAGCGTCTTGCATACTCCCCACAGATGATGAGGTGATGCGTTGACATCCCCTAGCGAAGTAAAGGATCCACGTGGATCCAAGATGGACCCAGACTCGTAGAAATAAGTAACATGTTCTAGAAAGTTTGACTCGACGTGATGCTGACATTATCGCCCATTGAGAGCGGATGGGTCTAACCAGACTGGCCTACATCGTACCTTAATATACCACATGACATGGAAATGGGGACTTGTCGATGTCTTAATTAAATGTCCCACTATATAAAATAAAATGTAATAATCATTATCATCACGTGAATGCTCATACAAGTTTGCGATCATGATTCGCCATCTCGTACGATCATCACATTCTAGAATAGCATTAGGCCATGCGGCTAGGGTGTTTGTAAAGTCTCACTACACTTTGTATGTAGAACAAATGTGAAAAATAAATAACATTCTTTCGTCCAACATCATTCTGTTTGGAGTGCAAAGAATTACTCCAGCAGACAACAGCCATTCGCTGCATATTGCTTCACACAGGTCTCTCGTGCACATGTTTTGATGACATCATGTACTTCATGTTTTCACATTTGTTCAGCATACAAAGGACTGTAACACTTTATAAAATCCCTGTATTTAATTCTGTGTTGTCTCCCTTCTCATGTCCTATCAGGTTGGCCAGTGACCACTAGGTTGTCATGCTTTCTTAGATTTAAAAAATGTTCACAAAATCTTCACTGTTTACGTCTAAGTTCGCTCATCAGTTTACGGATTTTATTAGTTCCATTATTCGACAATTAATACAATGACACGTAAACGGTTTGCTTGAATTTTTGCTGTTTTGCCAACAAAATTAAATTTTTTACCGCTAACTACAACGCTTTTCGTTACATATCTTTAGTATTGCTGTATTGCTTCGTTACATTTCTATAGCATAACTGAATTTCTTCATTACATTTCTACATTTCAACAGCCTGACTATATTGCTTTGGTTCATATCTACAGCATTGCTACAGTGTTTCATTACATTTCTATAAATCTACATTTCAACGGAAGTCAGAATGGCCGAATGGATAAGAACGCTCGCGCTTAAACTTCCGGTGTGCTGGGTCATCCCCTCCACCGGTCAGTTGGAGTAAAATGTTGGCATCTCGTCATTGACTTGGGGACGTAAATTACCTCTGAAGTCGGAGTGGGTTCGCCTGATGGCGAGGGACACTGGTGATAGGCGAAATATAATCCACACGCAAAAATCAGTCCAGTGCACTAGTAGTGCGTGTATGGACTACGTTTTAGTTTAAAGCGAGAGAACGCAAAAAAGGGTAAACATCAACACATGACATTTTTTTTTTTTTTTCGCGTTTCCATCCTGTTTCAGGATATTGCGGTCAACACCAGCATCTTTCAGCTGTATGTTGATTCCTAGGCTAGATTACGCTCATCAGCCACGATTTTCTGAGCGACCGGCTCCATACTCTCATAAGTCACTGGCGCTACTCGAACCACCTCTAAGTCTAGTGCGCTCACGTCAACCACGAGAGTATTTGGGGTTAACGGAGAAAGCTACTAACCTCTCGGCCAGGGAGCCGGCACATAACATTCATACTGAAATCAAACTCTGCAGACAATTTACAATGTTCGGAATTCGTGCACAGAGCTCGAATGTCTTATTATGACCCAGACAGGAGGAGTTTAAAAGACCTTGGAGCAGTCAGCCCTCCACAGCTTTGTTTCCCCAATAACAGTCGTCACACTCCACACAGGACACAACAGGTTAAGATAACACATGTTTAATTACAAGAAAATATGATATAATGTTGAATGTAACTGTTAAGTAAGTTGCATATCCTTTACAGAACATTGCAGTCAACTCCAGCATTGTTCTCTGTTTGTGATTTCTTGACAAGTTTACATTAAGTAGTTTGTTATTGCATTTTAACAGATCAAAACTAATACTGTTATGTAAAAACCAGCGCAAGGAGGTGGCTTCCAAATCGTTCGTATCTGTGTTTCGAATGCAGAATACGGGATTACGAATTGCATTCGCAACCCCTTCTCCACACCGCCGGCTAATGTAACTGTAGAGATGGTGAAGTGGCAGTTATACACTTGTTGTAGGGGAGTGTAACATGTACAGAACATAGATATACACTTGTTGTAGGGGAGTGTAACATGTAGTGGACACAGATATACACTTGTTGTAGGGGAGTGTAACATGTACAGAACATAGATATACACTTGTTGTAGGGGAGTGTAACATGTAGTGGACACAGATATACACTTGTTGTAGGGGAGTGTAACATGTACAGAACATAGATATACACTTGTTGTAGGGGAGTGTAACATGTAGTGGACACAGATATACCCTTGTCGTAGGGGAGTGTAACATGTACAGAACATAGATATACACTTGTTGTAGGGGAGTGTAACAAGTACAGAACACAGATATACACTTGTTGTAGGGGAGTGTAACATGTACAGAACATAGATATACACTTGTTGTAGGGGAGTGTAACATGTACAGAACACAGATATACACTTGTTGTAGGGGAGTGTAACATGTACAGAACACAGATATACACTTATTGTAGGGGAGTGTAACATGTACAAAACACAGATATACACTTGTTGTGGGGGAGTCTAACATGTACAGGAGACAGATACACATTTGTTGTAGGGGAGTGTAACATGTAGTGGACACAGATATACCCTTGTCGTAGGGGAGTGTAACATGTACAGAACATAGATATACACTTGTTGTAGGGGAGTGTAACATGTAGTGGACACAGTTATACCATTGTCGTAGGGGAGTGTAACATGTACAGAACATAGATATGCACTTGTTGTAGGGGAGTGTAACATGTACAGAACATAGATATACATTTGTTGTAGGGGAGTGTAACATGTAGAGGACACAGTTATACACTTGTTGTAGGGTAGTGTAACATGTACAGAACATAGATATACACTTGTTGTAGGGGAGTGTAACATGTAGTGGACACAGATATACACTTGTTGTAGGGGAGTGTAACATGTACAGAACATAGATATACACTTGTTGTAGGGGAGTGTAACATGTAGTGGACACAGATATACACTTGTTGTAGGGGAGTGTAACATGTACAGAACATAGATATACACTTGTTGTAGGGGAGTGTAACATGTAGTGGACACAGATATACCCTTGTCGTAGGGGAGTGTAACATGTACAGAACATAGATATACACTTGTTGTAGGGGAGTGTAACAAGTACAGAACACAGATATACACTTGTTGTAGGGGAGTGTAACATGTACAGAACATAGATATACACTTGTTGTAGGGGAGTGTAACATGTACAGAACACAGATATACACTTGTTGTAGGGGAGTGTAACATGTACAGAACACAGATATACACTTATTGTAGGGGAGTGTAACATGTACAAAACACAGATATACACTTGTTGTGGGGGAGTCTAACATGTACAGGAGACAGATACACATTTGTTGTAGGGGAGTGTAACATGTAGTGGACACAGATATACCCTTGTCGTAGGGGAGTGTAACATGTACAGAACATAGATATACACTTGTTGTAGGGGAGTGTAACATGTAGTGGACACAGTTATACCATTGTCGTAGGGGAGTGTAACATGTACAGAACATAGATATGCACTTGTTGTAGGGGAGTGTAACATGTACAGAACATAGATATACATTTGTTGTAGGGGAGTGTAACATGTAGAGGACACAGTTATACACTTGTTGTAGGGGAGTGTAACATGTAGAGGACTTAGATATACCCTTGTCGTAGGAGAGTGTAACATGTACAGAACATAGATATACACTTGTCGTAGGGGAGTGTAACATGTAGAGGACACAGTTATACACTTGTTGTAGGGTAGTGTAACATGTACAGGACACAGATACACACTTGTTGTAGGGAAGTCTAACATGTACAGGACACAGATACACACTTGTTGTAGGGGAGTGTAACATGTAGAGGACACAGATATACACTTGTTGTAGGGGAGTCTAACATGTACAGGACACAGATACACACTTGTTGTAGGGAAGTCTAACATGTAGAGGACACAGATACACACTTGTTGTAGGGGAGTCTAACATGTACAGGACACAGATACACACTTGTTGTAGGGAAGTGTAACATGTACAGGACACAGATACACACTTGTTGTAGTTAAGTGTAATATGTACAGAACATAGATATACACTTGTTGTAGGGTAGTGTAACATGTACAGGACACAGATAAACACTTGTTGTAGGGGAGTGTAACATGTAGAGGACACAGATATACACTTGTTGTAGGGGAGTCTAACATGTACAGGACACAGATACACACTTGTTGTAGGAAAGTCTAACATGTACAGGACACAGATACACACTTGTTGTAGGGAAGTGTAACATGTACAGGACACAGATACACACTTGTTGTAGGGAAGTCTAACATGTACAGGACACAGATACACACTTGTTGTAGGGAAGTCTAACATGTACAGGACACAGATACACACTTGTTGTAGGGAAGTCTAACATGTACAGGACACAGATACACACTTGTTGTAGGGGAATCTAACATGTACAGGACACAGATATACACTTGTTGTAGGGGAGTGTAACATGTACAGGACACAGATATACACTTATTATAGGGGAATCTAACATGTACAGGACACAGATACACACTTGTTGTAGGGGAGTGTTACATGTAGAGGACACAGATATACACTTATTGTAGGGGAATCTAACATGTACAGGGCACAGATAACTAGTGTGATACACGCCCGCTTTATTGAGGATAAACTATTTAAGGATGTCAACAAGCTGAAGTTGACTGCTGCTTTCTTTGGATATATTCATAAAGACGTCTGGAGGTGTACGATGAAGAAGAAGAAGACGGATAATAATATTCACAAGAATAAGAAGAAGAAGAAGCAGCAGCAGCAGCATCAGCATCAGTATTAGTAGTAGTAGTAGTAGTAGTAGTAGTAGTAGTAGTAGTAGTAGTAATAGTAGTAGTAGTAGTAGTAATAGTAGTAGTAGTAATAGTAGTAGTAGTAGTAGTAGTAATAGTAGTAGTAGTAGTAGTAGTAGTAGTAGTAGTACTAGTAGTAATAGTAGTAGTAGTAGTAGTAGTAGTAGTAGTAGTAGTAGTAGTAGCAGAAGCAGTAGTAGTAGTAGTAGTAGTAGTAGTAGTAGTAGTAGTAGTAGTTGTAGTAGTTGTAGTAGTAGTAATAGTAGTAGTAGTAGTAGTAGTAGTAGTAGTAGTAGTAGCAAAAGCAGTAGTAGTAGTAGTAGTAGTAGTAGTAGTAGTAGTAGTAGTAGTAGTAGTAGTAGTAGTAGTAGTAGTAGTAGTAGTAGTAGTAGTAGTACTAGTAGTTGTAGTATCAGTTGTTGTAGGTGTAGTTTTGGTAATGTGGTAATAATATCAATGAAAAAAGCGAGTAGGAACACAAGGGTGATGAAGGTGGAGAAAAAAAAAACGAAGAAGAAGCGGAGTTGGAGGAGGTGGGAAAAAAGAAGAAGAAAACGAAAAAAAAGAAGTAGTTTGAGGAGAAGAAGAAGAAGAAGAAGAAGAAGAAGAAGAAGAAGAAGAAGAAGAAGAAGAAGAAGAAGAAGAAGAAGAAGAAGACTTCATATAAAAATAATAAATAATGACATTTTATTAGTATTACTTAATACATTCTTGTATTCTTGTGTACAAGTGACCATTTTAATTTGTTTAAAGTGAAATTCAACAGATATTTCATTATAGTCAGGTAATTTAGTATATAGGAATCATAACCACCCTCATGTGTTATGCAAAAGGCTGGCATGTTTCGCCATCTCACACAATCACGTATCGTTCATCTCACACAATCACGTATCGTTCATCTCACACAATCATGTATGGTTCATCTCACACAATCACGTATCGTTCATCTCACACAATCATGTATGGTTCATCTCACACAATCACGTATCGTTCATCTCACACAATCACGTATGGTTCATCTCACACAATAACATATCGTTCATCTCACACAATCACGTATCGTCCATTTCACACAATCACGTATCGTCCATCTCACACAATCACGTATGGTTTTTCAGCTCTGTGTTCTTGTCTCGAATTTATCATGTGGCCAAGCGATCTAGATATGTACCTCTCTGCCTTTCTCTTGTGTTTTTCCCCTCATTGTTGCCGGATGTCACCAAGCTCTCCAGTGCATTTATAGGAATGTCCTGATGTATTCAGTTACAGCATATAAGAGATCGAAGCAAGATCCAAGGGAACAGACAAAGGGGAAGACCTAGAAGTAAATACCTGGATGGCTTGGCCACGTGGCATGGTCGAGACAGAAACACGGAGCTGATCCACGACTCTGGTGATCGAGTGAGATTGCAAAACATTACCGCCCACGCTTACCGGCATGGCACATGATGGATGGATGGATGGATAGATGGATGGATGGATATAGTATTTAAGAAATACCTGTATATAAAAAGACACAATTAAGATGACTGTACAATGTGGACAAATCAGTATGCACTCAATTGTGCCCCATAGTTTATATCTCCTTTGCGTATACTACCTATCGCGCAGGACATTCAGTAAAAATAATTAGCACAGCCTATATATTAAGCAGGACATTTTAGGGGACATTAAGAGATACCATTGACAAACATCTAAGGGATAAACAGGCAGATTCTCAACAAAATAGATTCTGCACTGACAAGATAGTCACATAATGCATAATAATAGATCAAAGCATAGAAATGCATTACAATGGATTTATGGACGATGAAAAGGCCTTTGACAATATTAACTGGGAATCTCTTTGGAAACTGATAGGATCTTACAGATGTTCATTATCTTCAAAAGACAGCTTACAATGGAGGGTTCTTCACGATGGAATACTAACATATATTCTTGATTTAAGAAAATGACTGTGACATGGATGCCTTTTGTCACCATTATTATTTTTATTGATTTATAGACTCAATAAACCGGAACGATGTGCAGAAAGAGAAATAGAGGAAGACAGCGCGAGAAGATTCTTGACAATCTTGTGTCATGGCATGGAAGGGAATCAACACACGAATTGATCCATGCCGTCGGAGATCGCAATTTGTGGAGAGGCATGATCGCCCACGCCATCTGGAAAGGTACTGGATGATGATAGACTCAATTATGAAGAGAACAATCCCTGTGCTAAGAGACAAAAGAATCGCCTGGAGGTTCACAGTGAAGGTTAATGAACGGTGTTATGTGCAGGAGGGCCTGACAAATGATACTACATCATCTAGTCTGAGAATAGAGGTGGAGGCGGTGACTGCGGCGTTCCGCTGGCTGAAGAAGCAGAGAACATACACAGCTTGGTTGTAACGGACTCACAGATCATGCAGAGACGGGTGACGTCAGGCATTTCTCGTGTACAGTGGCATGCTTCAATTTAAACAAAGACAAAGATAGAGACCTTCTGTTTGATATTTTCCCTGGGACATGTTGGTGTGATGGAAAAAGAACAGTAGGACAGAATGGTTGGGTCTCCACCGTTGAGTAGGTATTGGTGTATGCTAAGGCAGACCTCCCTTTGGGACATTGTGTAGTTTGCTGGAACCGATAAAGCATCATAGTCTGGAGAGAATGGTTCAGCAGGGAGTGACCAGAGGATTTGGCTGACTGTACTCCAACGAAAGCAGACACATAATCAGACTGTATTGGGGCTCTGCGCTGGCTGTTCAAGATGAGGACGGAGCACGTGTGTGAAATACTTGATTGCTGTAATGTCGGTTCTTGACTCAACATGTGAGGTATTTGGCCACTACATTTTTGAGTGCTCATAACTTGAGGATGTAAGTACTGTTCTCTTCCTAGAACACCACATCAACTGTTTAGTTAGCTGCATATATTTTACAGGAAGTCGCAGTCAACCACGGCATGTTTTGGGCTGTTTGTGGTTTCTTGGCAAGTTTACGTTCAGTAGTTTGTCATTTCTTTCGTAACGACCGACACTTATACGTGTGTATGAGGAAACTAACACAAAGTGGTCTGTTTCCAAATCAGCTGTGTTTCGAACGCGGACATCAACTCTAGGACATAACATTCCGTCTCATAAAACAGAACCTGGGTCGTAGGGGTATCATGGTTGAAGCTTGAGGAATCCGAGTTCTCCCTTAGACCCAGAACACAACAACGCCCACGGATGCACATATCATGTGAGTAAGTAATCGAAGCATGTACCACTGCTTAAATCGTATTGAGTATATGGTGCTAGACGCATATTTTTATAGAATAATAGGCACGTGACGGAGGTGTCCCATTCCCAGACACTTCCTGCTACCCAAATAAAGCTGGGTCCACCTGGGATCCCAGATCAATTTATTTTTAAAAGTCCTCTTCGATGCGAAATCATACCCAAAGCAGGAATTCGGTGAGCCACTACACTATTTTAAATAAAGTTAGTTGCATATCCTTTATAGGACGCAGAAGTCAACCCCAGCATTTGGTGGCTGTCCGTGATTCCTGTGCAATTTTACGTTCAGAAGTTGTCCATTGCTGTCTGAACGACCGGCACTTATACCATTTCATTTAAAAAACAAGGCAGTTCGGTCTGCTGCCAAATCCCTCACAGCTGTATTTCGAACGCGGTAGAAAATCCAAATGAAACTGGAGTTTATAACGCCTTCTAATATCCAGAAATGTTCGAAACTCGAAACATGACTGCTTCCTCCATCACCAAATAAACACAATTTTATAAATAAGTGATTAAAGATTGTTCACCATCACTTCTCTGAATGCCCAGCGGACTGATGCTAATAGAATGATCTCGTGTAGCCATCACCAAATAAACATAACACATAAAGAATCCACGGCACCACCACCAAATAAATACAACACTCGGAGAATCACCATGAGGTTCCATTTCATAAACGTCATTGGATATCTGTCCAGCAAATGGAGATATTACAAACATGTTTCATCACCACAGAAACAGGTCATATCAAAGAGAATCTATTTACGACTGATCCCCATCACCTCAATGTATCTTCACTACCCGATGATATTAAAACATCATTCTTCTCCCTAGGGCCAATTAAATATACCACCCTGTAGAACATAAGACAGCAGATGGTAAATATATGTAGGCAGTACTAGCTGATTGTGAGTCGACAGCCAGGATGCCACACACATCCTTCACTACACGATGATATTAAAAGCCAAATGAACACAGCATCCTAGAGACAATTAGATAGCGGCTGTTACATATATACAACAACTTCTAGCTGGAATTGAGTCGACATAGCGTGATCCCACACGCCGCTATGTTGTTTAGAGCTCACATCACATTCTGGCATCTGGGTGGGATGACAGTATTCTCCAAAACTTCCCTGCGTCTGTGATTCAGGTTCATGATAATACCCGCGTCTGATAATGCTCACTTCTGTGATTGACGTTCATGGTAATACCCGTGTCTGATTCCATACAGGACAGGCGACTATCTGCCGGCGGTTCTCGGCAAGCTGAAAAAATATAATACAAGTATTTGTTGTTTTAACTGGTACATTTAGTAGCATTAGCAAAATGTGGTTATGCAGACAGGACATAAATTTATCATACCGGCACTTGTTGGAGATGGTCGATTGTCATTTTCAGCCCTATACTTAGCAGGGTACGGTATATGTAGAGGAAGAAAAGTGCTAGCATTCTACGAGATCTGAATATCGAAGAAGAAGAGAAAGAAGAAGAAGAAGAAGAAGAAGAAGAAGAAGAAGAAGAAGAAGAAGAAGAAGAAGAAGAAGAAGAAGAAGAAGAAGAAGAAGAAGAAGAAGGAGGAGGAGGAGGAAAACAACAACAATAAGAACCCTATAAATAACAGAAACTTACAGAACAAGACCTTTCTAAATAACAGGCCGGAAATCACCCCCAATTGGCGTGTCTGTACACCAGGGACATACCAATGATACTCACCTCCATTTGGCGTGTCTGTACACCAGGGACATACCAACGATACTTACTTCCTTTCACACACAACGTGTTGTAGGGTTGTACACAAATTGTCATTCCATTTATAAAGGCGGTTTTGGGCTGCCTCCATGCAATGCTCCCCTGAAATAACCGCAAAGAAAAAAAATGAACAGTCAATGACCTACATACATTCTTCCATTTACGCATCAACATTTTAATTAATGTAACATATATGATTATAGCCGGCTTCGTGGCTTAGAGGTTATGACTTTTCTCCGTAATCTCGTATACTATCGTCAGGTAACGTGATGACGGTTCAAATCAGCAGTGGTTCGAATCGCATCGGTAACTTACGGGGTATGTGAGCCGGCCGCTCAGAAAGCAATGGCAAACTACTGGGCGTAATCTTGCCAAGAGATCAACATACAGCTGAAAAATGCTGGTGTTGACAGCTAAGTCCTATAAAAAGGATATGCTAAAAAAAAATAAAAAATATGATTATAGCATGTGACGCCCGAAAGAAAAGTGGTTTGTAGGGCCCAATGTAACACTAGCCTGTGTGCCCAAATTGTAACCCGTTAAAAGTAAAGTTCGTTTGTCCGTTCTCTTTCCGGCAAATAAACGGCAACAATGCTAACAGAAAATTAGTATCGGAGAATCACCACACACAAACACCCGTCGGTAACTTTCATTTCCTAGTTTCCAGCGTTTGAGGTGCAGCAACTGATCCAGAGTATCACACATCAATGTGACATAGTGATCTACACTGATGGGTCAGTGGTGAGAAACAGACGTAGTGGTTGGGGTTTCATTGCAAAGGCAATTGGTCTTGAAAAGGGAGAATCTGACATATGAGACTACAACCTCCAGCGTAATGAGAATGGAGGTGGAATTAGTAACAGAGGCATTTCGTTGGTTAGAGACTGTAGCGAAACGCCAGTGGCCCATGTCCTTATGCATTCTTTTATTCTTGGTAAACAGGGGGAAACGGCTTTCGGAAGCTCTCAGTTCTCTTGTTCGCTCAATTCTCCATGAAAGATGGTTCTTTGGGTTATCTTCATACCACAATCTTTACATGGAGCGAGTATATATTTGTCTTTCCTTTCGGGTAGTCCCGAAGGAGCGCCTTGCGTCAAATGTGCACTGGTGCAGCGGCTGGTCAATTGATGGCCGTGCCAACACCTACCGTTTGATAGTTGCAGCCTGTCCAGTGAGTTAAAGATTACGACAGAGATGCAACATACTACTGAAGTGATGTAAAGGTAAATTTGGGTGTTCGTTGGTCCAGGCAAAGCTTGGCCTATAAATATCTATTGTCTTAACGACTGAGAGGATATAGCAAAACAGCAGTCTTGCCATGTTGGGAGGGGGTGACCGTTAGCCGATCTGGCTATGCGTCTTGATCTTGGCATGACAAGGGAACACATCTGAAGAATACGTGTTACCCAATGATATCGCTTGTTCTTGGCAGCTGATGGACGAGTGATATCTTGTTTCCTACGGCTTACCGTTACTTGGTAGCATTTCTCTTTTAAATATAGGCACATTAGATAGCTACGGGGATGGGGTCCACCAATCAATAATCTATCTTCTTGAGCCAGGGGATGCTAGCCACAGGACTATCTCTTTCGTCTGTCACATGATAGGATGATGTCGGGAGGATAATGGACTCCTCTATCTTACTGAGAGAACCTGAACTTATCTACACTATGGCTTGTGCAGGGCAATGCCGGTACATTGGGGCGACTGCTCAGTCGAGAGCGGCGGCCGGGAGAGGTAGTATCTTCTTTGAATGGGGAAATACACGGTGTGCCATATAACCCCACTTAGGGGGGGGGGGGGGGAGAAACACACCGATTGCTGGGCACACCACACCACAAGATCTTGGTTGCGAGAAAGGCATGGTTTGCAAGTGAGAGGAAAGCATGGAAATGAATGTGCCCAATAATAATAAAGGCTCGGTATGAGAGTGGAAAGTGTGTCTTGTAAACAAAACGTTCCTAGGGTGGACAACCTGACATCCACCAGCTGGAGGTCTACTCAAGCCCGGACGTAGCCAATCCAGGGGCTACCTGACATGTCCGACGCATTCAAGCAATGGTGTTGGTAAGCCGAAATGCATAACTAATATGTGGTGCTTGAGTCAGCTTGATCCCTCACTCGAATGTTTGTCCTTTCCAGGGTCCTTTTTTGTTGGACGTGACCAAATCGGACAGTATCCACACAGCTTCTGTGCTTGAGCCAAATACGTCTGATGAAGCCAGGTCAATGTATTAGCCATATCACACATGGTGTGCCTAACTCTGAGAGAGAGGCAAGGGCATATCTTGAGGAAATGACATAGGCCCGAGAACAGTTAAATTCTGGTTGAGACTACGCATGATTATCCTGCAAACTAAGAAACAATGACAATTTGCAGTAATGGTGCATCTCGGGTCCTTTCATTGACATAGGCCCGAGAGCCGTCAAAATCAAAGTTGAGTCTACGCATGATTATCAGGCATACCCATTTTGTTCCGGACATGGAAAGACACCTATATAGGTTAAGTCCATGAACAATTCCTCAACAACCAGTGGATTTGATTCTACAGAAGCCTGTGGAACTTACACCCAAGTACCGGGGAGGAAGGAGCTTCCAGCACACAGGGTGAGACGTATATGGACAGATCGGACAGTATTTGAAGCTGGGTCTGTGACTATGGCTACTTGAGGCTATGTGCCTGAACTTATCTGTGTGGTGTCTGTTTAGAACTTTCTGTGTTACCTACCTTGGTGTTTTTCTGTGCTGTCATGTATTGATTTAATAAATCAAGTTTTAGCTTATTCCAACGAGCACTGTGTTATATATATGGATCAGCCAGAGGAACACGACAGGAAATAGGTCCCTAGGTCGAAAGAAAGAGTGACAGTGAGTCCGGGGAAAACGGAGGAGGGTTGGCAGGTAAAGATCTATCCCAGCCAGGGCTATAAAGAGAACAATTTTGAAATATTGTGACAGGGCTATTTGGGACCCTCCACGTAGCTTGTTACAATTTCTGGGGGCACGTCGCGGGATATTTGAAATCCTGGTGGAGTTCTGGCTGATTTAGTGATAGGGGACAGATATTCTTGTCTACTATCAATAGGTTCTGCCTACCGTGCCTGGCTATTGTCTATACTCTTCCTGACACAGACTGACCGACATACGACGTGTTGTGGTCGTGTAATATATATTTTGGTTATGTGAGATAATCATTTTCTATACAATTTCTTGGGCACTTTCCCTCTGAGTTTAAGATGGCATCAACTGGGTTTAATGTCGCTGACGTACAGGCTACAGGGCGTGAGATGGGCTATGATGGAGCGGAGTTACAGAAATATGTGCAGGAAGTGGAAAGAGACTTCAGACAGGCTGCGCGCGAAGCCAAGAAAATTGAGGCAGAGGCTAGGAAGATGGAGGCTGAGCAGACAGTCAGAGACCATGAGTTTCGTATGAGGGAGTTGGAGCTGAAAGCTAAAACGGCCAAGGAAAGCGAGGGTGCAGTTGGAGGCGCAGTTCTACCGGACTCAACAACTTCTGGTGGCGGTCCATATCAGGCAATGAAGTTCCCATTACTCCCGTTCGATGAACACAAAGAGAAGATCGACCAGTATCTTCAAAAATTCCAGTCGATGGCTTTGGCTATGGGGCTGGAACGTGGGAAATGGAACTTGAAAATCTCGCAGGGCCTGAGGGGGACCGCGTACGAGGTCTACTCAAGGTTGCCACCTGGTATGGAGAATGACTATGAGGCTCTGGAAAAAGCATTATTGAAAAGGTTCCAGATGACAGCCCATACATACCGTCAGCAGTTCAGAAAGTCCAAGAGAGAGCCAGGAGAGATGTTCGCAGCCTACAGTGTCAGACTGAAGTCTTACCTTTTGAAGTGGATGTCATTAGCTGGATTTGCTAACGACTATGAAAGTTTGGAAGAATTAGTGGTCGTGGACCAAATGAAGAGGATGATGCCTAGGCCATTGCAAACCTTCTTGCTTGAAAATGGGGCAGAAAGGTTAGACTTGGTAAATACATTAGCGGAAAGGTATGTGCTAGCTCATGGAGATAATGGGGAACTGTCACAACCCAATCCCCGATCACCAGACACCTTGTCTGGAAAGAAGAAGAACCCTAAAACAGCTCACACCAAGAAGGAGGATCCTTTCGAGAAAGTTCCTATTAAGAAACCCTCTGGTAAGAGTCCACCTGGATCTCCTAAAAGAAAGTGGAGTGAAAAGTGGTGCGCCTATTGCAAATCTCCCACACACAATACGGTTGATTGCCGGCGTAAACAGAAAGACTCTCACTATGCTGCTTGTCTTGTAGAAACCGGGGAAGGGTCTCACAAGGAAGTAGAAGGGAGGGATCTTGGGAACAATGATTCAGAAAAACCACCAGTAGTAGAAACGGTACTTGTGAACGGACAACCAGTTGAGTGTCTCTATGACACCGGTCTGCAGTTTGAGGCTGTAATTTCCTCACACTTAGTGAGCCCGGAGCAGCTAACCGGGGAATCTATTGAGATTCAAACGGCGACAAAGAGTGCGGTAGCGATGTCTCTTCCAATTGCGAAGGTAGACATCAAATCTAAATATGTTACCGGCACTATACAGGCAGCCGTTCTGCTAGATCCTATCTTCCCAATGATCTTGGGTTGTCGCTACGTCTTTCTAGGGATTCCAACCGAACCCATGTACGTAGGGGCGATGCAAACCAGATCTCAATCGGAGGATGAGCAGACGCCGGCCTTGATCGTGAATCCCTTGCCTGGGGAGTTACGAGCTGCTCAAAGCCAGGATGCTACTTTGCAACCTTGCTTCAACCAGTTGCCCAAAAGTTCTGACCCACCAAGAGGGGGTCAGTATTATATGAAGAATCGGTTACTGTACCGGAGAGCCGGAGTGGAGGATCGCCAGCATGGACAGCTGGTAGTTCCTAAGGCTTATCGGGAACAGCTTCTTCATATGGGACACACCATTTCTTTCAGTGGACATATGGGTGTCGGGGCAACTCTCCAGCGCATTTCCTGCCATTACTACTGGCCAGGGATAACTGGAGACGTGCGTAGGTACGTCAAGTCGTGCCCAGAGTGCCAGCGTGTGGCACCAAAACACTGGACAGCTCCGGTAGTCCTGGGAGACATGCCCATTATGAACTCTCCTTTCGAGAGAGTTGCCATCGATCTTGTTGGTCCTCTTCCTCGGACTAGGAAGAGGAATAAGTACATTCTCACGATGGTGGATTGCTGTTCCATGTGGGGCGAGGCGATACCGTTGGCCACAATCGACTCTAAGCGAGTGGCTGATGCACTGATGGAGACCTTTACTAGGTTGGGATTTCCCAACCAGATCCTAACGGACAATGGGTCTCAGTTCTGTGGTAAGCTGATGGAAGAAGTCTTTCGTATCTTCCAGACAAACCACATTCACACAAGCCCATACCACCCTCAGTCTAATGGGCAAGTAGAGAGGTTTAATGGTACCTTGATGACTATGCTTCGGAAGCTGGCTCAAGAGAAACCAGACAGATGGTATGAGTATATCTCGGCCGCCTTGTTCGCCTATCGGGAGGTTCCCCATGGGTCGACCGGGTTGCCACCAGCCACTCTACTATTCGGGAGGCCAATCAAGGGTCCCTTAGAAGCCTTATTGAGATGTTGGACAGAGGAAGAAACTTCCGAAGAAGTTGTATCCTCATATAAATACGTCGAAGAGTTAAAGAAGAAACTCCAGACGGGTTTGGCTTTGGCAGCTCAGAATCTGAGAGCGGCCAGGAAGAGACACGCGGCCTACGACAATAGAAGGACGAAAGATAGGTCTCTTAAGGTGGGGGATCGGGTTCTGTTGTTACTTCCAGTAGGTTCCAATAAACTCGAGATTGGTTGGCAGGGGCCTTTCCCGGTGGAAAGGGTTGTGTCCCGTACTAATTATGCTATCCGGATCAGGGGGAAATCTAAAATCTTCCACATTAACCTCCTCAAAAAATATGAGGAACGATCCGATGGTACTTCTCTCCCACTCATGACTATGGCGGTCGCGATGGAAACTGAATCGGGTGAAGACGTGGATAGGGAGTATCCTTTACAACCTGGGGAAACCTATAAGGATGTACATATAAATCCTGATCTGTCGACTGAAGAAACAGAACTGGTCATCCGTTTGTTGGAGTCCCATCAACAGATTCTTACCGATCGTCCAGGGCGGACAGGGTTGGTCGAGTTTGATATGACTCTGACTACCCAAGACCCCATTCGCCAAAAAATATATCCAGTGCCCTTTTCGAAAGAGAAGGCCCTGGAAGCAGAAATCCAGAAGCTTCTGGATGATGACATCATAACTCCTTCGACTTCTCCTTATAATGCCGGGGTTGTCTTGTTGAGGAAGCCAAGCGGAGAACACCGCTTGTGTATTGATTACAGGCATTTAAACAGTTGTACGACATTCCAAGTTGAGCCGTTACCAAACACAAATCAACTATTTGCCAGATTAAATAGGGCAAAGTACTTCTCAAAAATCGATTTAAGTCGGGGATATTATCAGATCCCTGTGAAACCTGAGGTTCGGCCCTTGCTCGCTTTCAGTACTCCGAGCGGCCATTACGAATTTAAGGTGATGCCTTTTGGGCTGAGCAATGCGCCCAGTGTGTTCACTCGCATGATGAGAATGTTATTAGACCCTTTAAAGGATCCCTCTGTGGTCTCGTTTATGGATGATATTCTCATCGCGTCTGACAATCTGAGTGATCACCTGAGGTCCTTGGGACAGATCTTCAAAAGGTTAAAAGAGGAAGGGTTAACCGCCCGTCCAGCCAAATGCATGATTGGCTATCAATCCTTGGAATTTCTGGGACACACTATTACCCCAGGGGGACTGGTACCGGAAGAAAAGAATATTGAAAAGGTCCGTCTCGCACCCCGTCCTAGATCCCAAAAAGATGTTAGGTCTTTCTTGTCTCTGTGTGGGTTTTACCAGAAATTTATTCCAAAGTTCAACGAAATTGCGGCGCCGTTAACCGAGACTCTGAAGAAAGGATCGCCAGATCTTATAATCTGGACCCCGAGCTGTGAAAAGGCT
This sequence comes from Cepaea nemoralis, assembly GCA_014155875.1. NCBI lineage: Eukaryota > Metazoa > Mollusca > Gastropoda > Stylommatophora > Helicidae > Cepaea > Cepaea nemoralis. Next base: position 589,484 of record JACEFZ010028434.1, on the reverse strand, counting down.
TATGGGAAGCTGAAACAGGCGTTGGTGGATAGGCCAGTCCTGCAACTCCCAGATTTGGAGAAAACGTTTGTTCTGAGAACCGACGCGAGTAACATAGGGATTGGGGCAACTCTGTTGCAGGAAGGGCGAGATAATCCTTCGGTGCTGTGTCCGGTGGCATATGCCAGTCGAAAACTGTTACCCGCCGAACGGAATTACTCCACCGTCGAACGGGAATGTCTAGCTCTAGTGTGGGCAGTACAGAAATTTCAACCTTATCTGTATGGAGTACCGTTCAAAGTGCAATCTGACCATCAACCTCTGACGTTCTTGGCAACTTCTAAGAAACTGAACGCGAGGTTAATGAGATGGTCATTGCTCCTACAACCGTATCAGTTCACGGTCGAATACATCCCCGGAAGGGAGAATGTGGGAGCAGATTTCCTATCACGGCATCCTATGGTTGAATGTGAGGGTGGGGTCATTCGAACAGAACCACTGACAGTAGAAAGTTCGTAGAGTTCGACTTTCTTAAGAGGGGGCCTATGTAGCGAAACGCCAGTGGCCCATGTCCTTATGCATTCTTTTATTCTTGGTAAACAGGGGGAAACGGCTTTCGGAAGCTCTCAGTTCTCTTGTTCGCTCAATTCTCCATGAAAGATGGTTCTTTGGGTTATCTTCATACCACAATCTTTACATGGAGCGAGTATATATTTGTCTTTCCTTTCGGGTAGTCCCGAAGGAGCGCCTTGCGTCAAATGTGCACTGGTGCAGCGGCTGGTCAATTGATGGCCGTGCCAACATCTACCGTTTGATAGTTGCAGCCTGTCCAGTGAGTTAAAGATTACGACAGAGATGCAACATACTACTGAAGTGATGTAAAGGTAAATTTGGGTGTTCGTTGGTCCAGGCAAAGCTTGGCCTATAAATATCTATTGTCTTAACGACTGAGAGGATATAGCAAAACAGCAGTCTTGCCATGTTGGGAGGGGGTGACCGTTAGCCGATCTGGCTATGCGTCTTGATCTTGGCATGACAAGGGAACACATCTGAAGAATACGTGTTACCCAATGATATCGCTTGTTCTTGGCAGCTGATGGACGAGTGATATCTTGTTTCCTACGGCTTACCGTTACTTGGTAGCATTTCTCTTTTAAATATAGGCACATTAGATAGCTACGGGGATGGGGTCCACCAATCAATAATCTATCTTCTTGAGCCAGGGGATGCTAGCCACAGGACTATCTCTTTCGTCTGTCACATGATAGGATGATGTCGGGAGGATAATGGACTCCTCTATCTTACTGAGAGAACCTGAACTTATCTACACTATGGCTTGTGCAGGGCAATGCCGGTACATTGGGGCGACTGCTCAGTCGAGAGCGGCGGCCGGGAGAGGTAGTATCTTCTTTGAATGGGGAAATACACGGTGTGCCATATAACCCCACTTAGGGGGGGGGGGAGAAACACACCGATTGCTGGGCACACCACACCACAAGATCTTGGTTGCGAGAAAGGCATGGTTTGCAAGTGAGAGGAAAGCATGGAAATGAATGTGCCCAATAATAATAAAGGCTCGGTATGAGAGTGGAAAGTGTGTCTTGTAAACAAAACGTTCCTAGGGTGGACAACCTGACATCCACCAGCTGGAGGTCTACTCAAGCCCGGACGTAGCCAATCCAGGGGCTACCTGACATGTCCGACGCATTCAAGCAATGGTGTTGGTAAGCCGAAATGCATAACTAATATGTGGTGCTTGAGTCAGCTTGATCCCTCACTCGAATGTTTGTCCTTTCCAGGGTCCTTTTTTGTTGGACGTGACCAAATCGGACAGTATCCACACAGCTTCTGTGCTTGAGCCAAATACGTCTGATGAAGCCAGGTCAATGTATTAGCCATATCACACATGGTGTGCCTAACTCTGAGAGAGAGGCAAGGGCATATCTTGAGGAAATGACATAGGCCCGAGAACAGTTAAATTCTGGTTGAGACTACGCATGATTATCCTGCAAACTAAGAAACAATGACAATTTGCAGTAATGGTGCATCTCGGGTCCTTTCATTGACATAGGCCCGAGAGCCGTCAAAATCAAAGTTGAGTCTACGCATGATTATCAGGCATACCCATTTTGTTCCGGACATGGAAAGACACCTATATAGGTTAAGTCCATGAACAATTCCTCAACAACCAGTGGATTTGATTCTACAGAAGCCTGTGGAACTTACACCCAAGTACCGGGGAGGAAGGAGCTTCCAGCACACAGGGTGAGACGTATATGGACAGATCGGACAGTATTTGAAGCTGGGTCTGTGACTATGGCTACTTGAGGCTATGTGCCTGAACTTATCTGTGTGGTGTCTGTTTAGAACTTTCTGTGTTACCTACCTTGGTGTTTTTCTGTGCTGTCCTGTATTGATTTAATAAATCAAGTTTTAGCTTATTCCAACGAGCACTGTGTTATATATATGGATCAGCCAGAGGAACACGACAGGAAATAGGTCCCTAGGTCGAAAGAAAGAGTGACAGTGAGTCCGGGGAAAACGGAGGAGGGTTGGCAGGTAAAGATCTATCCCAGCCAGGGCTATAAAGAGAACAATTTTGAAATATTGTGACAGGGCTATTTGGGACCCTCCACGTAGCTTGTTACAGAGACGACCACTGCAACACACACTGCATTCAATTACGGACTCAAAGAGTATGCTAAGTAAGGCGGAGAAAGGAATGATTTGTGTGGAACGGTTATCCTCCCTTCAGAGGTTATAGATAGAGAGAATTGTATGGATTTTTTGCCATGGTCATGCGAGAATGCGGGAGAATGAACAGGTTGATAGTTCTGGCAGGGAATTTGCCTCTTGGTAATGAATTACGATTGTACAAGGGAGAGGTGGTCGAGCGCTTGTGGGACTAGGTGGAAATGGTGGAGGAACAGATCGAGAACCCGTATATGGAAAGGATGAGATTGCGGGGGATTGGCGGGGTTTCTGGAAGAATCTCAAAACTGAGAGGGAAGACCAGGAGAACTTTCAATCAGATAGCGGTGGGAACGATTAGTAGTGTGACTCTTCGCTGGTTTTTGAACGAGGGGACGGAGAGCATATGGGAATGTCTTGAGTGCAAGGATGTCGGTTCTTAGCTCAACTCCACTAAACTCCTGCTCTCCAACATCTCATCAGCATCTCATCTCATCTTGTTCCTCTTGTAGCTTGCTGTGTCGAGGGGAAGTATAAACAGCGGGAGAGTGTCTGTTTTTGTGGCTGACAAATAGAGATTTCCATGGACTGTTATTCCCGCTGTCGATCGTTTACATGGTTGGCTTCTTCTTCTGGTTCCATTTGGAAGTACATCATTGCTTGTTGAGGTACACTGTGAGTTGTAGCCTAGTTATATGGTCGAACTAATTCACTTGCTGTTTTCTAATGAAATCTAGCGCTGCAATAACTCCCATTTAAGTCCTGATTTAATCATTTCTGATTTTTCTTTCTTCTTGATACCTTGAGTATTCTTCCCAGGAATATTATTCCCGCTGTTGTAAGTTTCCTTTTCTCTTTTTCTGTCATTGTCTAGGTTTGGCATTGGTGGCATTGAGATGGCAGGAAGATGGTGTTGTAAAGTACTGTTTAGTATCTACTTAAATGTGTTTGTCTGTAGTATTGGTACCATTTGTCCAATGAATTGGTTTGCCTTATTGCATATATTTTCATCTCGTCTTTGATTTGCGATTTGATTATATTATACTTCTTAAGTACTTGAAGCTCTTTACATGTTTCAGTGACGTGTTGTTTTAGATGAATTTTTGTTGTTTTCTTGTCATCTTTGGTTGTAGTCATTACCCCGGTTTCACTGATGCTATCTAGCTATCGTACATAATTTTAAATAATATAACCGAAACTAGAGACCACCATACACCAATCGTATGTTAGCGAAGAGTTAAAATATACGCATCCCGTCAGACAGGAACGCCGCGCTTTAGTCGGTGATACAGCGGAGCGTCGGACAAACCACAACACAGTAGACACCCAGGTGACGATATATCGTGAGAAGTCCCACAACAGCAGCCAAACTGATAGCAGTCGATAAGTGTTGAGCGAGAGTCAGCTCACGCAGAAAAATAAAGGCGAGGGGAGAAAGGACCCAGCCAACAACGCTATGACAATAACCGACAGAAGAGTGGGCTTCCCCTGGGCGATTGTAAAAAAAAGAGGACATAATAATTAATATATCTATGGGGTGGCTTTCCTTATTCAAAACAGCATGAGTGACCCAGTGACTCCTGCACCTTTTCTTATATGTTTTTCTACACGCGATATGTTCCACATTATAACCACAAAAACCCCATCTTCACTGCCTAGAGCGTTCCCACAATTATATTGCCAATTGTCCAAGCAAATGAGCAGGCCAAAGACAACGTTTTAGCACGGGCATTTGTGTGATTATAATATTTTGTTTTCATGGAGCTCTGGTAGGAAAGTATACATGTCCGATAGCCATGTGTTGGAATCTCCAATAAGGCGGGGAATGATTTCACCGACCTGGGTTCCAAATCAAGCCAGCTGAAACTGGAAACCAGTAAATGTTTTGTTAATTAAACCATCCACAGACTGCCGAAAGATCTATAAACATGTGTGTCTATCTCCATAATTACAATGAGACTCAAGGCGTGTAAATGGAACATATTTTACTTGTTACTCAATAATTGTTAATCAGTCTAGAAATAAAGGGCTTGAAGAGGTCTATGTCGCCGCGTGGTTCAATGCGCTTGTTCTGAAGCTTTCGGTGCGCTGACGTCGGCTAACGGGTTCATTCCCTACACCCGTCAGTTGGACTGCGACGTTGACGCCTCGTCAGAAAAGAATTGAACATCAAAATTGCCTTATAAATCAACATGGGTGTAACACATCTAATGCATATTGTTTACAACCGCATATCGAAAACTCTCGATGGCGTGAAACTGAGTCCTTTACTGTTGTCTATTATTGTAGAATCGCCTGTTGTCATGGACCAGATGTTTAAGACGCCGTTTCATTGTGTCAGTTGCCACACTTGCAGGTCTCACACTACGTGGTTCATCAACGACGACTTGTCTTCCATTTTGAAATATGTCTACCCATTCATTCACTTTCCCGTGAGTCAAACAACTGTCTCCACATTGAACATTAATTCTTCTGTAGTTTTCACACGGTTCAGCACCCTCTCAACATAAAGGAATAACACCTCGTTGTTCTTCCACTGTGGAAGTCGATAATAGGGCAGCTATTTTTAATCGCTGTTGCGCTTGTATAAACTGCTCGATCCTTACCACCCACACTATGTGGTATTGATTAAAGACCAGTTTGTGTCCTAAAAAAAAATAAGATTTTTCGTTGTCCATACTCTTTCTTGCACTCGATAATGAAATCTCTATTGGCTAATGATTTTCCATCGTATATGAACACTATACCTATGTATACTTCTCTGTTGACATATTTCTACACACTCCTTACCATTCATGTGGTTGTCTGGCTGTGGAATATTCCAGTTTGTGAATGGACCAACGATGCGTCGACTGGCCACCCAGTACCAGATTCCTTCGTAGAACTGGTCAGACCCACCTAGCCATACTGAATCATCTGAGGAGCAGACAAATCAAACAAATGCTACGTATTGTTATATACCTTTAAAAAGTGAATGGATAAATTGGATATAACAACAAGTGCAAATGCGAAACATAGAATAAATATACCAATACAGTGTCAAATTTTGCGTTCGCTGGCTTTTAACGCAAGCGTAGTCCATATATGTCTTACTAATTCTAGTGCACTGGACTGATTATTACGTGATTATTACGCTTTCTCATTACCCGTGTCCCTTGCCCAGTCGAACTCACTCTGACTTCTGAAGTACCCGTAATCTACGTCCCCAAATTAAGGACGAGAAGTCAATAATTTAGTCCAACTGACCGGTGTAGGGTTTGAACCTGCTGCCTCGGTATCAGCAACCATTGTCAATGAAAACATATTAATGCTCAATGGAGGTGCAGACCAGTAGTTAGGGCTGGTATTTCTGATTTTTGTGAAGAAGTGACCAATAATTGGTTCTATTTCTGCTTTTCATGACTGAGAGACTTAGGCTCATAAATCCGATTTTCATATAGGACACACTAACAACCTGATCTGATATTTCCGATTTTCTTGACTGGGAGATCAATACTTTGAGCTGATATTTATGATTTTTGTCAAGGTGACACCATTAAATTGGTCTGATATTTACAATTTTCTGGTTGGGATACCAAATATTTAGACCGATATTTTCGTGCAGTCGTGACCTTCAGATCCGTAAACAGGGTGGATTGCTTTCAAATGCTTTGGACGGCGCGAGAGGACAGTATTTCGAGCCGATATTCTGAAACCTTCTTGTCAGGAGGGTATAATTTACCGCGTTCATGGTGGTATGCTAATATTTAAGACGGTTTACGACATGCAGATGTCAAGTTTACAGCCATCACAACTCCCATAAATTCATCATCATCATCATCATCATCAAGTGATTGCCAAGTGTCGAACTTCGTGTCCGTATGATGGATGACTACTTCAGACACAATTGGTCCCTGTGTCTACAGCAATGCCCAATGTCCGACATCTTGGTATTTGTCTAGGTTTAATGTTTATACTGGGCTCGTACAAAACACTTTATCACTCTCAGATCTAGGATGCACACAACAGAAAAGTCAGTCGCGTCCTTACACGATACAATCATCTTTATTGGTCAACAGTACTACACGGGGCTGCCATAGACCGCCGGCTCCTACCGTTTCGCGTTCTGCCTATGACCCGCACACCGTCTGCCACCAATATATAATGTCTTGCTCATTTAATCGTAAGACGACTATCGTTGCTACATCTGATCTGTCTGACGATAATATAATCTATCTATTCAATGGGCTAATAGTTCAAGCATTATTCACACATAACTGGTACCCACAAGCTCTGGTCACAGCGTGCTTCTGGCCGCCATTCTCGTTGACATCTTCTCACAACCGGGTCATTACTGCCTCGCCATCATTGGCCGCAGTTTGCGTTCATCAAGCGACAGCTTCGATGTGTTACTCCATCATTGTCGTCGTGCACATTCGAAACAATCTTCACTCAACTGCATCTTAGATGTTTCCCATTCCTTTGCCTACTTGCTTGCTTGTGTTCGTTGGTTTGAGCTCCAACGCGAAGTCCTGTATGTCGGATGAAGGCATCCTGTTGTCCAACATCAGTGTGATGTCATACAGGACCTGAGTTTTGCGTGAGTATCCGTTGTCCCATGTCTGGCTTATTGGTGTGCAGACTGGTGGTTCCTCGCCGTACAGGCAGACACTCTCCGACTTCGGAGGAATCGGCGATCCTACTGACTTTAGCCAGGACCCCGAAGGGACCTGTTGCCCAGGACGCTCGACGAGGACGCGTCAATAGGTCTTGGCCAGTATATAACCCGGCCCTGGTGCCTTGGAAACACCTCTGTGTCCCTCCCATTTCTTTGAATACTGTCACAAACTGAAACACATTCACAACTCTTCAATCGACCTTCTCTTGTTCACGTCCCAGTGCCCTCTGTCCAGACCGCAACCTTTTCCGGCTTTGACCGTCACTTGACCACATTAGCTCCGCCCACTAATCTGCCTGTGTTCGCTTGCATTTTTGAACTGCGTGTCAACGAAATCTCTCTAGTTTCTACGATTGACACAATTGCTGTGTTTCGCGTATCCATCTCATGGCAGTGATATACCCTAAGCGTAGGCGGTAATGTTTCGCCATCTCAAGCGATCACCAGATCAGCTCAGTGTTCTTGTCTCGGCCAAACCACGTGGCAAAGCCATAGGGTATTTTCTTCTCTGTCTTCCCTTTTTTTCTTTTCCTCTCAATCTGGCCAATTGTAACCAAGTTCTCCAATTTATTTCTTATCATAACGTGTCCAAATTAATGTGACTGTCTTCGTCTAATTTCTCTAATCATCTTATGGTTTTTATTTGTTTCTTGTAGAACTTGGTCATAGGTTAATCTGTATGTCTATGGTAGTCTATGTATGATCATACATACAAGCAATTGTCCAACTGGCAGTCAACATTGATTCAAGCTATACCAATCCCAGAAGAGTACAGAAAACAATCTAACAAAAGAGCTGTGTTTGTAGCACTTTGCAATATCAACATCAAAGTAGCATGCACACAATGAAAATACGTTACTGACATCTACGCCTCTTGAATTGCTTGATGAGCCAGGCATTCTCCTTCTTGCTTTGGATCTCCACCAGGTGTCCACCGTAGATTTCACAGGTCATCTAGAAGAGGACACAGGGCAGAAGTATTGCTATCAACATATACTAGGAGGCTTCAACTGAAAACCTATAATGATGTGTCTTATTTGTGTGTGAATATATTATGTAAAAGTCAAGAACAAATATATCATTTTTCGATGTAATTACTGCTGCGTTCAATGCAAGTCCCCCAACGCCGATAGAAAATTCGACTCTGGTGTCACTACTCGGTGTCACAGAAGTCATGCCATTTTGTAAGTTCCTATTCCACTCATGCACTCGCTAGACTGACAGGCATGTGTCACCACACTAGGCCTTCATTCGCCAATGCATTTCAGTAGGTTTCAACCCTTAACTGATTTTTTTTTAAAGTACGGACAACAGAACGCTGCTCGTCTTTGGTGCATGTCAAAAGTGGGGCGATCATCTATAAACTGTTCTTATGACGTGACAGTGTTCATCTGCACCGTGATGTCACATGCTTAACACTCTTGGCAACCTTTAACATACAATTGACAGGTTACAAGACAACGGCATGGTTATTGTAATTTCTATCACATTTTAAGATTTTCATGCCAAGCACCCCCCCCCCCCCACCACCACCCCTACCATCGTATCGACAATTAATTATTGAACTAAAGCAATGTCAGATTATGACACTTTACATTACTAATATTCACAGTAAACTTAGTTGTTAAACAAAATAACACACCGAATAACTAAAACCTATTGCAATTTGAGATAACATTTTACAGACTTTCGATGAAGGAACTTTATGGATGATGGATTAAACAATGTATAAACAGATGTTCGATGAAGAAAAAGTGTAGAAGTTTCACTAAACAAATTATAGATAGATGTTCGATGAAGACAAATTGTGGAAGGTGGGCTAAACGATGCACAGGTATATGGTCGATGACGGAATCTTATGGAAGATGGCTAAACAATGTTTACATAGATTTTCGATGAAGGAAAATCTGGAAGGTGGAATAAATAAATTATAGATAGATGTTCGAGGAAGGAAAATTATGGAAGCTGGAATAAATCATGAATAGATAGTTGTTCCATGAAGGAATATTATGAAAGATTGACTAAACAATGTATTGATGTTCTCAGAGGGAGAATTATATAAGATGAACAAAATAATTTACAGATGTCGATGAAGGAAAACTGTAGAATGTAGACTAAATAGCTTAGAAATTATCACCTAGGAGTAACGTTTTAGAATGACGTATTAACGATACGGTTGTTCGATTAAATGACACTGGAATGTGGACTATATGACTGAAACATATTCATTTAAGGGGCTCTCTAGAGGATAGACATAAACAATTTACACTTGTCCCATGAAGAGATTACACACTGGCAATTTTTGAAAATGCGCGCAGGAAACTACCAGCTGTTTAATATTTGGAAAACAAAAGGAAATAGCGTGTGAAAGTATACTTGAAAATATCACGATCATATATATAAAGGGAGTCTCCGTGGCGAAGTAGTCAAGCCGTCTGACTCCGGCACCGAAGGTTATGGTTTCGATTCCGGGCCGCGTTCTTCGGTTCACAAGTGCATTATGTTCGGAGACACCTGAGGGTCGTCACTAGAGCTACGGAGTTCGTGCTTTGTGTGACGCTTTCCGCGCTGCGGAAGGGACAGAGCCACATAGGAGAAAACCCGGTGCAATGAAATCGACCCTGTCGACTTTTAAGCGACTATATATATATATATATATATATATATATATATATATATATATATATATATGCAGGTCTCCGTGGCACAGGCATTGCGGAAGCGGTTCGTCATTCCGCTTACCTGCGTTCGAAACACAGATGCGACCGGTTTGGCGGCAGACCGCGTTGCGCTAGGATTTAACGTGATGCTTTTAACTGAACGTAAACTTACCAAGACATCAACAACAGCAGTGCTGTTGACAGCGATGTCCTGTAAATAGGATATGCAAGGGCACGTTGAAAGAAGACACGGTGGATTGGCGGTTGTCACAACATGTAAAATATTATATCTAAGAGACATAGGTCGCAGGCAGAGAACATGCTGACTGTGTTGGTTGGGTGGGGCGGTAGAAATATTTGTGGAGTAACATGATTGCTTATGTAACGAGGAATTGCATACGAATATTAACAGTTAAAGTAGAATTAGCAGCAGCAGTGGTGGCGGTGGTTGTATTAGTAGTTGTTGTTAATGGTAATAAAAGTAGTAGTAGTAGTAGTAGTAGTAGTAGTAGTAGTAGTAGTAGTAGTAGTAGTCGCAGTAGTAGTAGTAGTAGTAGTAGTAGTAGTAGTAGTAGTAGTAGTAGTAGTAGTAGTAGTAGTAGTAGTAGTAGTAGTCGCAGTAGTAGTAGTAGTAGTCGCAGTAGTAGTAGTAATAGCATTAGCGGCGACAGTAGTAGTAGTTGGAGTTGTAGTAGAAGCAGGAATAATAGTAGAGAAAGATGGCAAGTATAAATAGAATTGGGAAGAAGAAGATGAACACGAAGAACAAGAAGAAAAAGAAGAAGAAGAAGAACAAGAACAAGAAGGAGAAGAAGAAGAAGAAGAAGAAGAAGAAGATGAAGAAGAAGAAGAAGAAGAAGAAGAAGAAGAAGAAGAAGAAGAAGAAGAAGAAGAAGAAGAAGAAGAAGAAGAAGAAGAAGAAGAAGAAGAAGAAAAAGAAGAAGAAGAAGAAGAAGAAAAGAAGAAGAAGAAGAAGAAGAAGAAGAAGAAGAAGAAGAAGAAGAAGAAGAAGAAGAAGAAGAAGAAGTAGAAGAAGAAGAGAAGAAGAAGAAGAAGAAGAAGAAGAAGAAGAAGAAGAAGAAGAAGAAGAAGAAGAAGAAGAAGAAGAAGAAAACAAAACAAACAAAATAAATGAAACAAGAAGAATTGTGATTGCGAATATCTCAATCATTCTATGTACTATACATAAAGTTATATTATGAACGTATTTTCCGCAGGTAATCTCTTACCATTCCGTCGAGCCATGACAATTTGTCCTGTATAAAACCGTAGCAAGCACCATGAAACAGCACCCAGTCAAACTGGCACGGCCCATCTGAACAGGTAGGAGATATATTTGAATACAAGTGAGTTGCATATCTTGGACACGACATCAAAATGGGCCCCATCATTCTTTCACTGTTTATGTTTTACTAGGCATGTTTACATTCAGTAGTTTGCCATAGCGTTCTGATTGTTCAAGCCAATGTTAAAAATTAACACAAGGCGGCTTGCTTCCAAATCGCCTGCAGTTGGTTTCGAGCGCTGTTATGGGGGGATTTCGAAACACGCTCTCTACCCATTTGTTACACACGCTTTCATATATTTGAATACAAGTCTCATAACACTTCTGTCCCACATAGGGGAATATGTATATGGGTGTCAAGTTGGACAGGAGTCGTTGTATACTTGTACCTGCAAACAATATAAAATAACACAACGGGACGCAGCTTTACAGAACACAATTACGGAAAACATAGGACGTTACGGCGATATGCTTCTTCAGCAAAGATATACACAAAACAACATATAAACAAAGGAAGACACTACCGTGACTATATTAAGGCATAATAACGGAATGAGAAGAATGGACAGATGAACAAATTTAGAAAAATGAAACACAATTAAAACAAAATGAAAACATGTGCTACTCATCTCTGAATGTACTACTACTACTACTACTACTACTACTACTACTACTACTACTACTACTACTACTACTGCTGCTGCTGCTGCTGCTGCTGCTGCTACTGCTACTACTACTACTACTACTGCTGCTGCTACTGCTACTACTACTACTACTACTACTACTACTACTACTACTACTGCTGCTGCTGCTGCTGCTGCTGCTACTACTACTACTACTACTACTACTACTACTACTACTACTACTGCTGCTGCTGCTGCTGCTACTGCTACTACTACTACTACTACTACTACTACTACTACTACTGCTGCTGCTGCTGCTGCTGCTGCTACTGCTACTACTACTACTACTACTGCTGCTGCTACTGCTACTACTACTACTACTACTGCTGCTGCTGCTGCTGCTGCTGCTACTACTACTACTACTACTAATGCTGTGATACTTGTTCCAAGAGGGTGCTGTCGTCATTTGGAAGTGGCATATTCGGAAACCGGTCTGCAAATCTAGCTTTTAATTTTGATGTTGACTTTAATCGCCTACTTCTTTCTTCTACTATTGTTGCTGTTCTCTGTTAGCCTTGAATGATGTGTGAATGAAATAATGTATGAAAGAGAGTGATAGAAGGGCAGAATGTTAGACGGGCCTGCGTGCCCAATTCTTAACCCTTTGAAAATAAAGTTTGTTCGTTCGTTCGTTCGTTCTACTTCTATGAACGCCAAACACTACATTTGTGTTTTTTTTTATGAAATGTATTAGGGACCTCAAACTTGGATATTCTCCAAATCACTTACGCAAAATCAATACCTGTGAGATGAGATACTTGGGAAGAGTTGCCATCTTATATATCCGAGACCGAATGTGAAATGATGTTATCATACAAACAGTGGGATCAACATCTTGTGCCACATTTATAAAAATACCTAAGATCAAATGGTTTGGCCATCTCGTTAGAATGCAACACCATTAACTACCAGCATTAGCCCTAAACCAAAGAACAACTGCGACGAGAGCAAGAGGACCCGAGAAGAACATGGATTGACAACATTAAAGACTTTGTACAATCAAACAGAAAGAATGCGCTAAGGAACGAACTTTATTGTCAAAGGTCACAAATTGGGCACACAGGCCCGTCTTACATTTGGCTCTTACAATCACTCATCTTTCGTACGTCAGTTATCTATTGTGCATATTACTTTTAAAAATGAAAATAACTATTGTTAAATGAATGCCCTCGAACATAAATAATGCAGGCGCTCAGAAAGACACTATCCAGTGCCACCCATCGGAAGGTGAAGCGACAGCAGTTTCTCTCCACGACGTCTGACTGCAAAAAGTGGAAGATGATGGTGATAATGATGATGGTGATAATAATGATGGTGATAATGATGATGGTGATGATGATGATTACCTTGGATAAAAACTGTTTCTAAAGTGTCTTCTAAATATTTATACTATATTTGAGGTGAGCATGGCCGAATGGATAAGACATCTAGTTCTTAAACATTGGTATGCTGATGCCGAGGTAAAGGGTCCAACCACAACGCAAGTCAGTTGGACTAAAATATTGACTTCTCGTTCTTTACTTGGGGATGTAAATTACAAGTATCCCAGAAATCGGAGTGATATATATATATATATATATATATATATATATATATATATATATATATATATATATATATATATATATATATATATATAAATTAAGTTACATGTCCTTCACAGGACGTAGCAGTCAACCCCAACATCTTTGCTGTTCCTGGTTCCTGGATATATTCTCCTACGGGGTCTACGTGGGATATATAAGTCTGAATGTCTGGCCACTCGACCAGGTAGTAGAGGAAAGACTAATATTATTAACAGGCAGATAAATATAGAGATATTGTGGTAGAAGATACATACTGCGTTGTTGAACTGTGGGCACTGCAGTGATGATCACCAGCCATGCAAATCGTATCTGGTAGACAGAAATACGCACTGACAAACTACTTTAGCTAATTACGCTTGAATGGTTTTATGACGTCTGTCTGCCCACTTGCCTGCTTGCTTATCAGTCTGCTTGTTAGTCTGCTTGTCAGTCTGCTTGTCTTTCTGATTGTCTGTCTGATTGTCTGTTTAATTGTCTGCCCTAGTGCCTTTCTTTCTTTCTTTCTTTCTTTCTTTCTTTCTTTCTTTCTTTCTTTCTTTCTTTCTTTCTTTCTTTCTTTCTTTCTTTAGCATTATTAGCTGCATTTTCCTGATAACGTTATTTTCTCGTGATAGGGTAGCCATCCTTAGTCGCCTCTGACATCATGCATATTTCTTTGCTTCTCATTTGGACCAAGAAAGCTCACGGGCTATCTCTTTGACCGTATACCAACAACGTTTCTACAGATGCAAATGTGTCCATCGAATTTTGGCGTAACCCACGCTGTATTCAGTGGCCAGCTCACTGTTTCCAGTTCGACACAGTCTAAATTGAGTACCCAGAAATGTCTTGGATAGACAAGGCAGCAGGTGTAGTTATCACAACTTGTGTACACACTTGTCTATACAAATATGGCGCTAGCATCCTACGCCTTACACGCTCCAAAGGGTGGGAGAATGTTGTTTTATCATTTTACTTTTATATGATCTTCGACATGGTTGTGAGGAAAAGAGCGTTCGCTCTTTAAGTTCCGTTGCGCTGATAGCAAGGCAGGCAGTTGAACATCTATACATGCATTGCGTTGGAGTTAAACTTTGATCTCGCTCAGAAAACAATGGCAAACTAAAGACATAGAAACAGCTTAGAACATCAACTGGGGTGTGATCGTTACGTTATAGAAAATTTTAATCTGCAGAATTCGCGGCGACTGCACTAGCCAGGTGGCCTTAATTCCTCAGGCTCAAAGACCCCTCTGCCATACACCGCAAGATACTATGTTGGCAGTAAATGACAGTTATACAAAAGGCATGTACAATTGTTTACTCCACAGAAGGGAATCTGGCCAACCAAGGCACTGCTACCATACAGCGTCATCAGCTGGAGCCAGCACAGGGCAACTGTGATAAACTGTTGCAGTGCTACATAGAACCTGTACTTTTGTAGGGATGTGAAGTGTGGACAATGAGCACACAGGCTTTGAAAAAAAAAAAACAACAACCATCTAATGGCAAGGGAAATATGCTTTCTGATACAAATATAAAGAATACCATGTACAGAGAGAAAAACCAATGACCAAGTCTACGAGAAGTGCATGAACACCGTAAACTTAACAGATTAATTATACGTGGACAGTCAAGATTGTTTGGGCACGCAATGAAAAAAACAAATAAACGGGAGAACTTGGTGACAACTGGCAATATTGATGGGGACAAGAACAAGAGAAATGCAGAGAAGTAAATACCTGGATGGCTTGGCCACAAAGCATAATCGAAGCAAAAACACACAGAGCTAATTCACTATTCTGGTGATGGTGTGAGATGGCGAAACATAACTCCCCACGCTTATCGTCACATCATATGATACACATAATCGACTTTAAAATCTAAATACAATGATGTGAGAAAAACATCTATTATGTTAGGGCACGGGCTACCTGTAAGCTGGTGCAGATGTCAAATACGTACCATTGTTCATGTTTCGTGTGACTATATGGTATTGTGTTGAGCATGATGAAAGATGTGGGTAGCACGTCACATTTACGACGTATGTGTTAGCAGATTTTAGTATGTGTGCTACTCAATCTAATTGGGCTTTTGAAATATGGTGTTTATAAGCTGGTCTGTCTGTTTCACAACATTACAATAAATTATCTGGTATTAGTTGTTTCCCCCCGCCCCTCCCTTTTTTTGCGGGGGGGGGGGGGGGGGGGTTATTATTATCATTGCAACAGTGTTCATGTCTGTCCACAGGCATTTGCTACGAAATTAGAAATACGGGGTATATGTATGTATGGTTTGGCCATGGAACTAGATTACCAACTAACAATAGACCACTGCATTCAATGATGCACAGACCAATGAAGCAGACAAACGTGTATTGATATTGATGGCATGAGCGTCGGTAGTTCAGAAAACATGGCAAAAAAACTGAACGTAAAAAAACAAACACAAACTACTTCGTAAATCACAAACAGATCAAAGAGTATTGGGATTTATTGCGACGTAAAGTACATTAAAGGTGGAAAAATGCTTACCAATGAAAAGATGCCAACTGTAATGAGAAAATGAGTGTTGAGGTGCTATATAGAGCGTGTACTTTTGTATGGATGTGAAGCGTGGACAAAGAGCAGAAAGCTGGAAAAAAAATCTAATGGCAGTGGAAATGTGGTTTCTGGGGAAATTACAAAGAATGCCATGGACAGATAGAAAACCAATGAATAAGTTATACATGAAACAAATGGAAACAGTAAACTGATTTGAGAAAGTAAACATAGATAGTCAAAATTTTTGGACACATTTTGAGAAGAAATAAATTGGAGAACTTGATGACAACTGGCGTGAGTGGGGGTAAAAGAGCAAAAGGAAGGCAGATAAGTAAATATTTGGATGTCTTGAACATGTGGTATGTCGAGACAAGAACACAGAGCTGATCCACGACTCTGGTGATCGTGTGAGATGGCAAACCATGACCGCGCACGATTATCGGCATCGCACATGCAGATAATGATGACCAGTCGGCACAATTGTCATGTTTTTGTATCCATAATCAAGAAGCGGATTTGTATAGGGTGTATTGTTAATGACTGTGCAGTGCTTGAATATATCGCCGGTCCAAATTTTGCATTCACCCTCTGTAAAATGTATGCGACATAAAAGGTAAATACAAAACTTGGACCGGTAATATTTTCAAACACTCCACAGTCATTAAAAATAGACCCTGTATATTTTACATTGAACTCGGCCCACGGGTTAATGTGTACCAAAAATAATCTGGGAAGTAAAAGACGAGGCCATGGTTGTGACCACAACAACCATCGCGTGTCAAGTGGTTGATATAAACATGCATCATGCACCATGTGTCCTACACACCTTGAGGCGTGTACAAGCGTTCAGAAGAAGAAGAAGAAGAAGAAGAAGAAGAAGAAGAAGAAGAAGAAGAAGAAGAAGAAGAAGAAGAAGAAGCAGAAGAAGAAGAAGACGCCGACGACGACGACAACGAAGAAGAAGAAGAAGAAGAAGAAGAAGAAGAAGAAGAAGAAGAAGAAGAAGAAGAAGAAGAAGAAGAAGAAGAAGAAGAAGAAGAAGAAGAAGAAGAAGACGACGCCGACGACGACAACGAAGAAGAAGAAAAAGCAGAAGCAGAAGAAGAAGAAGAAGAAGAAGAAGA
Source organism: Cepaea nemoralis (assembly GCA_014155875.1). NCBI lineage: Eukaryota > Metazoa > Mollusca > Gastropoda > Stylommatophora > Helicidae > Cepaea > Cepaea nemoralis. The sequence goes on along the minus strand of JACEFZ010028434.1, from coordinate 572,298 downwards.
AGAAGAAGAAGAAGAAGAAGAAGAAGAAGAAGAAGAAGAAGAAGAAGAAGAAGAAGAAGAAGAAGAAGAAGAAGATGAAGAAGAAGAAGAAGAAGAAGAAGAAGAAGAAGAAGAAGAAGAAGACGCCGACGACGACGACAACGAAGAAGAAGAAGAAGAAGAAGAAGACGACGCCGACGACGACAACGAAGAAGAAGAAGAAGCAGAAGCAGAAGAAGAAGAAGAAGAAGAAGAAGAAGAAGAAGAAGAAGAAGAAGAAGAAGAAGAAGAAGAAGATGAAGAAGAAGAAGAAGAAGAAGAAGAAGAAGAAGAAGAAGAAGAAGAAGAAGAAGAAGAAGAAGAAGAAGAAGAAGACGCCGACGACGACGACAACGAAGAAGAAGAAGAAGAAGAAGACGACGCCGACGACGACAACGAAGAAGAAGAAGAAGCAGAAGCAGAAGAAGAAGAAGAAGAAGAAGAAGAAGAAGAAGAAGAAGAAGAAGAAGAAGAAGAAGAAGAAGAAGAAGAAGATGAAGAAGAAGAAGAAGAAGAAGAAGAAGAAGAACAACAACAACAACAACAACAACAACAACAACAACAACAACAAGAAAAAGAAGAAGAAGAAGAAGAAGAAGAAGAAGAAGAAGAAGAAGAAGAAGAAGAAGAAGAAGAAGAAGAAGAAGACGCCGACGACGACGACAACGAAGAAGAAGAAGAAGAAGAAGAAGACGACGCCGACGACGACAACGAAGAAGAAGAAGAAGCAGCAGCAGAAGCAGAAGAAGAAGAAGAAGAAGAAGAAGAAGAAGAAGAAGAAGAAGAAGAAGAAGAAGAAGAAGAAGAAGAAGAAGAAGAAGAAGAAGAAGAAGAAGAAGAAGAAGAAGAAGAAGAAGAAGAAGAAGAAGAAGAAGAAGAAGAAGAAAAAGAAGAAGAAGAAGAAGAAGAAGAAGACGACGCCGGCGACGACGACAACGAAGAAGAAGAAGAAGAAGAAGAAGAAGACGACGCCGACGACGACAACGAAGAAGAAGAAGAAGCAGAAGAAGAAGAAGAAGAAGAAGAAGAAGAAGAAGAAGAAGAAGAAGAAGAAGAAGAAGAAGAAGAAGAAGAAGAAGAACAACAACAACAACAACAACAACAACAACAACAACAACAACAACAAGAAAAAGAAGAAGAAGAAGAAGAAGAAGAAGAAGAAGAAGAAGAAGAAGAAGAAGAAGAAGAAGAAGAAGAAGAAGAAGAAGAAGAAGAAGAAGAAGAAGACGACGCCGACGACGACGACAACGAAGAAGAAGAAGAAGAAGAAGACGACGCCGACGACGACAACGAAGAAGAAGAAGAAGAAGCAGAAGCAGAAGAAGAAGAAGAAGAAGAAGAAGAAGAAGAAGAAGAAGAAGAAGATGAAGAAGAAGAAGAAGAAGAAGAAGAAGAAGAAGAAGAAGAAGAAGAAGAAGAAGAATACGACGCCGGCGACGACGACAACGAAGAAGAAGAATAAGAAGAAGAAGAAGAAGACGACGCCGCGACGACAACGAAGAAGAAGAAGAAGCAGAAGAAGAAGAAGAAGAAGAAGAAGAAGAAGAAGAAGAAGAAGAAGAAGAAGAAGAAGAAGAAGAAGAAGACAGAATTATGGGAGGAATTTGACCCCGTCAACCACACCGTGTCAATTCGCCTATGTACAGTGGGACTACCACTATTTCTCTAAACGCCGCTTGGTGTGGACAAGGCTTTTTTTTTAAATTTACCTTACTTTATGCTTATACCAAATTGCAGACTGGTGTCTGTGTAATAGATATAAGCATTGAAGATGGATGCTTTAGGGGCAGTTGCGTGTTATTTCTCTTCTATTCATGGTGCACTAACGCTGGTGTTTCTGTAAACACAAATGTCATTCACTGCCTATATAATACCTTGCGGTGTATGGCAAGGTGGTATTGAGTATGAGGAATTAAGGCCGCCTGGCTAGTTTTCTGTAAAAGATATAAAAATGGAAGGCGGGTGCTTGTGGAGACAGTTGTGTGTTGTTTCTCTGTATTCTAGAGAAACCACACACGGCAGCCAATCTAGTCAACTCATTATTATATTATACCTGAAAGCTGGTTCTATGGTTATCTCTATGTGTTTGCGGTTTATTTCTCTCACTTATGTCGTTATATTTATCACCGACACATTTATCATTCATCCGTAATGAAAAAACGTTAAAATCAATAGCAATAACTGAGATCATATCAACTATTGTGTGTGTACTTAGATAAATAAACCAATTAAATGCCTGTCTACCTGACAGAACGTGCAGTCATAAATATTACTACCGTGTGTCATGTGGGGGAGACTAACTGATCATGGTGTTACCGAATAAAGTCATTTTTGCATTGCTGGTAATTTCCAGACAGGCCTTAGTTAGATATGACCGAGCTACCGTATAACAGTAGACGATACTATCTGCTCACTGTTAGCGCCTAATGTTGGGCGGCGCTCACAAAACCCGACACCCCACATTGCATCAACGTCTTCGAACGGAGGAGCGCCATTGGGAAGGTACAAGGCCAGTGCAAGGAAATACAACCTAAAGACTAAATGTCATGGTAGGACAATTCCAGCAAGGTCACGTATTAGAACTACTTAAATAAAGCATCTTCTTCTTTCGTTAATCTTGAAATTGATTGTCGTCTGTATCTGCAATTATGTGATGGAAGGTAAATCTCTGGGATCAGAAAACATCAGAATCTACGAAATTAAAGCTGTTGTTGAGTTGGGTATGAAGAAATACACTTGGGAACTTAGTGACAACCGGCATGAATGGGAGGAAACGGACCAGGAGAAGACAGAGAAGTAAATATTTGCAAGGCGGGGCCACATAGCAGCATCAGGACAAGAACACAGCTCTGATCCACGACTCTGGTGATCGCGTGAGATGGTGAAACATGGCTGCCAACGCTCATCGGCCTGACGTTTGATCATGATGTTGAATTGGGTATATAGATGATAGTAAAATTGTTGAATGATATATATATAAGTGAATATTTACCTGTTGATCTCTGGAAATATGTTGTTGTAGCTCTACCAGTGAAATATGGTGCAAATTCACACAATCAGTTTAATGGGTCGTGTAACTAAAATCCATATGAGAATCATCTAGAGAAGAATAATAAATACAATAAAAGCAGAAATAGGATAAGAGAAGTGCGGATTTGTGTGAGGTAAAGACACAGACAACGTCATATACATCTTGAGAACATTAACAGATTGAATGATTAAAACGACAGGAGATCTATATGTGCTTTAATGACTGTCACATAATACTGAAGAATGTCGATCCAGATTGATCAAAGGCCTGAAAACCGCCGTTGCTAGGCGCCACAACTATTTGATGTCGGGAAATATGTTCCCAGTTTCAAACACGACCGGGATTCCCTGAGAAGTCCCCCAATCAAAGACAATTGGCGGCAGGTTAATTTGCCCGGCATCAAAGAAATTCGGCACTCTGTTTGCCCAGATCTCAGCAGAATGGAGAAGGGGGAGGCGGTGCTTTCTTGATTGAAGTCCGGTCACGTGAGTGACGTCACTTGTGCAACATTTTAGTTGGGGGGGGGGGGGGGGGGAGTTGACGGAAGCTGTGTTCAGTCTGTTTACGAATTACAGACAACGGGAGTGTTTGTGTGTTCCAATTCGAATGGAGAATGGATTCACGGTGTCCCCATGTTGTCTGGAAACAAGGGACATTGTTTTTCATGTTGTGAATTGTGAATTCAAACTCGGAACACTAGCATAAGGTAGTTAATTTATAAGTAGAGTTATATATCATTTCACTCGGCAGGGTAAGACCAGTGTAATGGGATGATATTCGTTGAGATTTGAGATGGCTGGGGGATAAAGGAAATGTACAGGGTGGGATATTCCCGTAGTGAGGCCCACTGGGGCTCCTGTGTTTGTCCGTTTGGTCTTTCTTTTTCCTTACCACCCAAATGTGACGAACGACTCTGTCTTAAGCTAGAGGGTAGTTCCATGTTAACCAGGATAAATATCTGATTATGGCCTTTGGCCTATAATCACATATAGTGGATTGGAATAGGGTTTTTCTCTCACCGAATGTTCTATTCTCTACAGGTTCAACTGTTTAACAGAAAGAAAGTATTACTACGAGGTGTGGACAATGCCAGTCACACTGAGTGATATTTTACTGTACCCGAGAAATTAAGGACAGCTGAGAGAGGAGAAAAATAGCAGTCACACTGAGGGCAGTTATACGAAATGGCCTCGGAAATGGGATAACGTTCCAAAAATTATAAACTCATAGAAATCAGGAGTGTTATCCTGAAAGGTCCAGTGTAGCAGTGATTGAGTGCTCAGGGCAGTTGGTTTTATGAAACGATGGCACCTCCAAGGATAATGACAATATTAGGTAGAGAGGTGAAATAACAGTGATTTTAAAGTAACTGTGACTATGTCTAGTGACCATCACTATAGGTTGTAGAGAGGTTGCAGAGTAAAGGCATTCATTCAGTAACATTTTGCAACAGGACAGAAAGGTTTCTGTAAACTCGTGTGAGATATAGGGAGATCTTCGTTGGTATCAAGATTTTAAGGAACATAATAGGTACATAGTGTGTTCCTGGTTCATGAACATTAATAGGCCATATTCAGTAGTGGAGAACACTCACCCAGACTATATATATATCGGATTAACTCCAAGAAGTCAACCATTGTCCGGGGAGATGCGACATTCGGTGAGACCGGTTCTGAACTTACTGTGTTGTGATTTGGCATGGCCGAACATGATGAAAGATCCTGAGCTCACTACTCTATTCTCGCATACACCATAGAAAATACTACATATGTCCACACGCAACAGTGCACACACACACACGTGACAATTTCTGTATTAAATGTTTTATTTTAGCATTTGTTAAAATACAGTCTTGTGTGGGTATGTTCTGAAACAATATGAAGGGTATTGTTTAGTGGTAAGAAGAAGAAGAGGAAAGAGAGGGACAGGGTACCTAAGATTTACAGGGGGTATGTAGACAAAGGTCTGGCCGAGGCCCACAATAAGGAAAAGGATTTTAAACAGTGTGCCTGTTGACTCCACGTTCCCCCTAGGGACAACTGGCTACAATGACTACATTTACATAAGGCATTTATTTTGGTGAAACATGAAGAAATGATTATAATGTTCGAAATTTCAAACATTGATGGTAAAGATCTGAGAATAATAAAGAACATGTGTTGGCAACAAAATGTAGTCAGACAATTTATGAGCTTTTCACCACAGTAAACAAGGTGTTATGTAGAGTTGTGTATTATCACCCGATCTGTTCAATGTGTATACTCAGGTAATATTGAGATCCATACAAGGCATGCCAGGAATACCGGTTTTTGGGCATACTGTAAACAACATGTGTTATGCTGATGATATGGTCTTGATGGCGGAAAATAAAAAGCAATTGCAAGTAATGATAGACGTAATTTCAACAGAAAGTCGCAACAAAGGTTTTAGTCTAAATAACAGAAAAATAGGTAACTGTTATTATAAAGAAAAATCGAATACCAAAATGCAACATCAAAGTGATGAAACAATTCTGAAACAAATCAATGTAGCTAAGTATTTAGGCACTTTAATAACAGCAGCTGTCGGACGTGTTAAGGAATTGAACTGCAGAATAACCCAAGCAGAGGCAGCATTTCATTTGATGTAGAATATTCTCTGCAATATACCTGTGTCAATAGAGGTGAAGAAAAGAAGAAATTGAGAACCCGTATGTGGAAAGAGTGATACTGCTGGAGATCGGCAGAGTTTCTGGAAGAATCTCAAAACTGAGAGGGAAGACCAGGAGAACTTTAAATCAGATAGCAGTGGGAACGATTAGTGGTATGACTATTCGCTGTCTGTTGAACGAGAGAACGGAGCACGTATGGGAATGTCCTGAGTGCAGTGATGTCGCTTCTTTGCTGAACTCAAATCAACAGCATTTTAAGTTAGCTGCATGTCCTTTGCGGAACGTTGCAGTTTACCCCAATATTTGATGGACATGTGTGATTTTCTAGGCAATTTTACGTTCAATAGTTTGCCATTGCTTTCTGAACGACCGACTCACTTACTATCCAGTACCATCATTTGTGGCTGTTTATGGTTTCATCATCATCATCATCATCATCATCATCATCATCATCATCATCATCATCATCATCATCATCATCATCATCATCATCATCATCATCATGATCTTTCACTTCTGCCGTCAAGCGTCATGGGGAGGAATAATTTGCGTTCCACTGCCCGGTGGGCGGCACTAGATAGTGTCATTTCGTATGGTTGTACAATGTCTTTGATGTCGTCAATCCATTTTCTTTTTGGGCGTCTATTGATCTCATCGCAGTTGATCTTTGATGTAGGGCCAGTATGGTAGTTGATGGCGTTGCATTTTAACGACATGGCCAAACCACTTGATCTTCTGTCTTTCAATAAATGTGGCACAAGGTGTTGATTCCACTATCTGTCTGATAACAGCATTTCTTACTCAGTCTCGGATTGTTAAGTTGGCAGCTCTCCTCAGGCATCTCATCTCGCAGGTGTTGATTTTGCGAAAGTGTGATTTGGATAAAGTCCAGGTTTGAGATTGGTAGCATAGGTGTCGTGTCCTCCTTTAAAGTGTCGTCCCTGGAGTGAGGAGATCCGACACCCACATTATAATTTTTTTTTTTTCCTCTCAATATTCTGGAGAATCCACCAGCTTCCGTCCAACACACTCCTTCAGCCTATGGACACCTTTTCCTATCACTCTCACACTGTCGTACTATGCCCCCTTCTCATACTTCCCCAACGCAACATACTCAACAACTCTTGCTTCTAGAAATTAATAAAGAGTAATTTATTAAAATAAAAGTGTAACGTATATGAGACGTGTATGTGAAGAAAATGTGTGACGTGTTCTATAAAGTGTGTAGACTCTGACTCTCAGACAGCAACCCAGTCAGCTGATCCCAGCAAAGATAGACCACAGCACGGTACGTCAGAACATGTACTTCTCACCCGTTGCCGAAACCATCTTGCCGGATACTGCTTTGCCTCTGTAGACCTCTGGTAATCCAATTTCATGAACATCCGAAATAGACACCGGTGGTATTAACAGTTAATCATGGACCGGTTGCACTCTACACAATGTCCGTTCCTAACGTTCCTTAACAAACTGCACAAGTCTTTTGTAGTGTGTACGCAGTTAGTTAGTTAGTTAGTTAGTCGACAGATCATCCTCGTTGCACATCGAACCATTCAGTCCATAAGTGCTAATTACTAATGTTAATTGTTACTGTACTAACACTAGGTACTCTTAGCCGGTTCCCGGTTCGTTACTACTGTCTGATGCTGTGTGGTGCATCAGTATGCATCACTCTCTTTGATGAATCAATTTCCTTCTAGCGTAAGTTACGTTTCTGTATGCAACTTTATTGACTCTTGAACTGGTGTTCTTCAGAATGGGTTTTTTAATTCTTTCCCAAAACTTGTAGAGTTTCCTTGGATCTGGTAGGGAACCTAGGATAGAAACAACACATCTAGTGATAGTACTAGTCACTGATCCCTTCGGCTGAGTGTAAGCCTATCACCTTGCTTAATGATCTTTAGCTAACTAGACTTAGTCACAGAGCAGATTAGCTACCCACCTAGAGCCGAATCAGGCTATGACAAAGAAAAAATCAGCAACCAGAATGCGGAACCCCGCCCACCAGGGACACCTACGGGAAGATCCCAATTATCCCTCATTACTCAATTCTCAACTAGTAAAGCTTATCAACACTTCACTAATCTATTTTAGCTAACAGAGCCAAGTATCACTTCACTACTCTAGCTAGTTTCCACTAACAGTGCTAATCATCACACTATAGTTTAACAAGGCTACTGCCTAAAGTAATTATAACGAATATATTATAATAGGTTATACCTTAAATGGCACTACTGCAGTCCTATCAATCATATCTACATCTGCCATTATAGGCACGTGCAAAATTAAGTCACTAATTAACACACGGTAGATATTATTTCCACTAAGCACTGCAGTGCCCTGGCACTCTGACTAGAGCATTTTTCAAGTCCCCCCTAGTTGATCCCAACTCGGGTTTATATGGCAAACTACCAAAGTTGGCCACGTGACGTTATCCTTTATGCCCCCACACAGGTGGCACCGTGGCAGATCATCCCTTGTCAAGAATCCATTTTCCTGGCTTTAGTCCTGTCAAAGTTGTCAGTAATAGTTTAGATTCTCAAACAAGCCAGCGAGCTTCTGTCGAGTTACAACAAAGAGTTGCAAATAATCCCGTCAATCCTCTCGATGTGCCGGAAACCAAGAATTGACACATGCACTGTTTTCTCCCTAGTCGGGCACTTCCGACCTGTTGATAAACTGTCAATCTTCTGTTCCGTGGTGACAATCCCAGCAGCCATTTCCGTCTGATGTCCGGCAGTATAGATGACAAACGGAACCATTCCATATCCTAAGCCGACAATCATATGTGATTCTAACTGTTAATGAACTGCCAACTCGATGTATCCATTCCTTCTCACTCACCACCAAATGTGTTTATGGGCTGACACGATGTAACCTGTGCAGCTGTGTTTACTCTGTTAGTACGACTGTTGTGGCCTAGAAAATATACGCCACGCAAACGTCGGTATTATTAGCTGGTTAACTCATGGCGCTCGTGACATAGGCCCCCTCTTAAGAGAGTAGTCCATCTCACTCTTCTCCACCATGAGTTAAATCCAGATGATTCATTCCTCTTCTTCAGGAGCTGGGTGTCTTGACAAGAAATCTGCTCCAACATTCTCCTTCCCAGGAATGTACTCTACTGTGAAATTATACGGTTGAAGTAACAACGACCACCGCATCAAACGTGCGTTGAGCTTCTGAGAAGTAGCCAGGAACATCAGGGGCTGATGATCCGACTGAACCCGAAACTTAACTCCATACAAATATGGCTGAAATTTTTGCACTGCCCATACGAGGGACAAGCACTCTCTCTCGACGGTTGAATAATTCCTCTCCGCCTGTAGAAGTTTCTTACTTGCTTATGCCACAGGTTTCAAAACCGAAGCATCGTCTTTTCCTTCCTGTAACAAAGCGGCTCCAATTCCAATCGCACTCGCATCCGTTCTCAACACAAATGGTTTGGAAAGGTCAGGGAGCTGTAATACAGGTTTGCTGACCAAGGCCTCCTTTAACTGACTATAGGCATTCTCACATTCTGGTGTCCAAATGATTTGATCCGGTAATCCCTTTTTCAAGGTTTCCGTCAACGGAGCTCCCAGTTCAGTGAAATGTGGGATAAATTTGTGGTAGAACCCACACAACGAGAGAAAAGATCGCACATCCTTCTTCGTTTTTGGCCTTGGTGCATTTCTGATTTTCTCCAGGTTCTTCTCTTCTGGGACAATGTGTCCTGGAGTGATGGTGTGACCTAGAAATTCCAGAGTCTGGTAACCAATCATGCACTTGGTTGGACGAGCAGTAAGCCCTGCTTCCTTGAGTCTATTAAACACTCTCTCCAAGGATTGTAAGTGGTCATCCAAGCTGTCACTGGAAATCAGAATATCATCCATGAATGAGATGATGGACGGATCCTGTAACGGATCTAGTAAAGTCCTCATCATGCGTGTAAACACACTAGGTGCATTGCTGAGTCCAAAGGGCATGACCTTGAATTCGTAGTGTCCACTGGGTGTACTGAAAGCTAACAGTGGTCGAATCTCCGGTTTGACTGGTATCTGATAGTACCCCCGACTCAGATCCACCTTTGAAAAGTACCGAGCCTTATGGAGCCTAGCGAATAACTGAGTTGGATTCGGCAAAGGTTCCACCTGAAACTGTGTATGACTGTTCAGCAGTCGGTAATCTATACACAACCTGTGTTCTCCACTTGGTTTGCGTAACAAAACTACCCCCGCATTGTATGGGGATGTGGATGGTGCAATCACGTCATCCTCCAGCAGTTTTTTTATTTCCTCCTCCAAGGCCTTTTCTTTAGAGAATGGCACTTGGTAAACCTTTTGGCGAACAGGCTCCTGTGTGGTCAAAGTCATCTCGAACTCAACCAACCTCGTTCGTCCAGGTTTATCAGTCAGTATCTCCTTATGAGACTTGAGAACCTGGGTTATCCTTTCCCTCTCCTGGGAGGTCAGATCAGGGTTCACTTGTACATCCCTATAGGTTTCCTGGTGTACCAAGGGATATTCCCTGCCCTCGTTGGTTCCCACTTCTGTCTCCACTGCAACTGCCATTGCCATGAGGTGCGCTGCCTTGTCTCCGGGTCTCTCTTCGTATTTCCGCAAGAGATTGATATGGAAAATCTTCGACTTTCCCCGGATCCGGATCTGATAGTTGGTTCTGGATATCACCCTTTCCACGGGAAATGGTCCTTGCCAACCTATCTCCAGTTTGTTGTTTCCCGTTGGGAGTAACAACAAGACTTTATCTCCTACCTCTAGAGATCTTTCTTTAGACCTACGGTTGTAGTAAGCCGCATGTCTTTTCCTGGCCTTTTTCAAGTTTTGATTTGCCAGAGTCCATCCCTTGTGGAGTTTTTCTTTCAGTTCCTCCACGTATTGATAGGATGAGATCACTTCTTCTGACGTCCCCTCTTCAGTCCAACTCCTCAACATGGCTTCCAACGGTCCTTTGATTGGACGACCAAACAGCAACGTAGCGGGTGGTAGTCCTGTTGAGCCATGAGGAACTTCCCGATAGGCAAAGAGTGCTGCTGGGATATATTCATCCCCCCTATCAGGTTTTTCCTGCGCTAGTTTCCTGAGCATTGTCATCAACGTGCCGTTGAAACGCTCTACTTGTCCATTGGCTTGAGGGTGGTAAGGGCTGGTATGTATGTGGTTAGAGTGAAACACCCTAAATACCTCCTCCATGAGTTTTCCACAAAACTGAGATCCATTATTCGTCAGAATTTGATCCGGAAAGCCTAATCTGGTAAAGGCCTCCATCAGTGCGTCCGCCACTCTTTTCGAGTCAATCGTGGTCAACGGTATGGCTTCACCCCACATTGTACAGCAATCCATCATTGTGAGTATATACATGTTCCTCTTCCTAGTCCTGGGAAGTGGACCCACGATATCGATGGCTACCCTCTCGAAAGGAGAGTTCATGATGGGCATCTCACCCAACATCACCGGTGCTGTCCAGTGTTTCGGTGCCACCCTCTGGCACTCAGGGCATAACTTCACATACCGACGCACATCATCTGTCATTCCCGGCCAATAGTAGTGGCAGGAAATCCGCTGCATGGTGGCGGCAATACCCATGTGTCCACTAAAGGAGATGGTATGCCCCATATGAAGAATCTGGGACCGATGAGCTTTCGGGACGACCAACTGACCGTATAGGTTGTCTCCCCTTCCTGCTCTCCTGTAGAGTATCCTATTCTTCATGTAGTACTGCCCCCGTCCTGGTGGATCAGCACTTTTCTGCAGCTTTTTGTAGCAAGGACGTAAAGTATCATCCTCACTCTGGGCAGTTCGTAGCTCCCCCGGCATTGGGTTAGTCACAATTGCGTCTGCCTCTTCCGTTTTTGTCTGAGAGCGAGTCTGCATTGCTCCCATATGGATTGGCTCCCTGGGCATTCCCAGAAAGACATACCGGCAACCTAGGATGACTGGAAAAATGGGATCGGTCAATACAGCGGCCTTGATGGTGCCGGTGACGTACCGTGACCGAATCTCCACATTAGCAATGGGCAACTTCATGACTACAGCACTCTTCTGTGCAGGCTGTATATTCAAGGTTTCACCTGTGAATTGTTCTGGATGTACTAGATCCGCAGAAATCACGGCCTCCCCGTCCAGTCCTGTGTCGTATAAACACTCCACTTGACGACCGTTAACCTCTACCAATTCCACTACAGGTGGTTTTTCCTGGTCTGGAGTCTCTTCCTCGGCCTCGACCTGTTCGGTGGGCTCCACCTTAGGTTTCCCTGAGCACACGACGAATTGAGTGTCTCCTGACTTTCCCCTGCAGTCAATAGCATTGTGCGTGTTTGACTGACATTGGTTGCACCATTTTCCTGTCCTAGATTTACTATTGTCGGACTTGAATGAGCTCTCCTGGTGGCGAGCTTCCTTGTTGACCTTGGCATTTTCCGTGACAACCTCCTTGGAAGTCACTTGACATGCTGCAAAGTGAGGGTTCTTAGCCTTCGATTTGCAGTCCCTCGTATTGTGAGAGGGTGACTTACAAATTGAACACCACTTCTCCGACCACGGTCGTTTAGGTGTAGAGCTTGAAGTGCTCTTGCTTCCCTCCTTCTTCTTCTCTGAACTATCCTCTGATTTTTGCCCATAAGGTTCCCACTTTTTGGTTCCTGAGTTTTTGGCTTTCTTCTTGTCATGTTTCTCTTGACTTTTGGTGTTGGTGGAAAGGTTTTCCCCTGCCTCCCCATGTACCTCGACGAACCGTTCTGCTAATTTATTCACGAGGTCAATACGTTCCGCTCCTTGTTCTCCCAGGAACGTCCTGAGAGGTTTAGACATTTGCTTCTTCAGCTGGTCGACCACCATGAGCTCTTCCAGACTCTCATAGTCATGTGCGAACCCAGCCAAATCCATCCACTTATGGAGATAAGATTTAAGACGCAAACTGTAGGCGGCAAACAACTCTCCCGGTTCTCGTTTCGCTGCTCGAAATTTTTTCCGGTAGGTATGTGACGTAACCTCGAATCGTTTCAGCAGAGCCGTCTTTAACTCATCATAATTGTTCTCATGTCCTGGTGGCAGGCGAGTATAAACCTCGTATCCCGTCCCGCGTAATCCCTGGGATAGCTTAAGATTCCATTTGTTACGCTCCAGACCCATAGCAACTGACATAGCCTCGAAGCGTTGAAGGTACTGGTCAATCTTCTCTTTGTCCTCCTCGTAGACCGCTAAAGGAAACTTCATAGCATGGTACCCATGTCCACCTACTGGTGTTGATCCTGGGATGGAGGAACCTCCAACTGCTCCCTCAGTTTCTCCATTAGATTGACTTTTCAACTCGAGTTCCCTCATCCGGTACTCGTGCTCCCTTTTCTGTGCTTCCTGTTCAGCTTCTAATTTCCTAGCTGCTTGCTCAGCTTCAAATTTCCTAGCTGCTTGCTCAGCTTCCAATTTCTTAGCTGCTTGCTCAGCTTCCAATTTCTTAGCTGCTTGCTCAGCTTCCAATTCCATCCTTCTCAATTCCAGCTCGGCCTTTCGATCTTCCCGTTCTGCTTGACGATACTCTCTCTCCACTTCCTGTATGTAATCCGTTAGAGCAGACCCCGCCAATCCCATTTCTTCCCCCCTTGCCTTTAATTCTGCTGTGCTAAGTTTAGGGGTGGCCATTATACATAGAGGTAAGCTAGCAGGTCTAGTACAATATAACTGCAAATTACTATACAGATATATGAACAAGTACTATAAATCTAGATATACCACACACAGCACATTCACGCAGTGACAAGAGTAGAATCAGGACCACAGACCTATGCAGACGTGTGAAGTGTGAACAGGTAAGATATTAGTCCTAACCCCTATCCACATTCACTCTAGCTGGATTCTCCAAAATGATATCTCCCTCTTATAACTAAGGATCCCGTGTCAAAAGACCCCGTTGTCAGAAGATCCCACTGTCAAAGGTTCCTGCTTGCAGGAGATCTCGCTGTCCACGGATCACGTTTACGAGAGATCCCGCTGTCCAAAGATCCCGTTTACGAGAGATCCCGCTGTCCAAAGATCACGTTTACGAGAGATCCCGCTGTCCAAAGATCACGTTTACGAGCTCCCAATAATGTCGTGTCCTCCTTTAAAGTGTCGTCCCTGGAGTGAGGAGATCCGACACCCACATTATAATTTATTTTTTTTCCTCTCAATATTCTGGAGAATCCACCAGCTTCCGTCCAACACACTCCATCAGCCTATGGACACCTTTTCCTATCACTCTCACACTGTCGTACTATGCCCCCTTCTCATACTTCCCCAACGCAACATACTCAACAACTCTTGCTTCTAGAAATTAATAAAGAGTAATTTATTAAAATAAAAGTGTAACGTATATGAGACGTGTATGTGAAGAAAATGTGTGACGTGTTCTATAAAGTGTGTAGACTCTGACTCTCAGACAGCAACCCAGTCAGCTGATCCCAGCAAAGATAGACCACAGCACGGTACGTCAGAACATGTACTTCTCACCCGTTGCCGAAACCATCTTGCCGGATACTGCTTTGCCTCTGTAGACCTCTGGTAATCCAATTTCATGAACATCCGAAATAGACACCGGTGGTATTAACAGTTAATCATGGACCGGTTGCACTCTACACAATGTCCGTTCCTAACGTTCCTTAACAAACTGCACAAGTCTTTTGTAGTGTGTACGCAGTTAGTTAGTTAGTTAGTTAGTCGACAGTTCATCCTCGTTGCACATCGAACCATTCAGTCCATAAGTGCTAATTACTAATGTTAATTGTTACTGTACTAACACTAGGTACTCTTAGCCGGTTCTCGGTTCGTTACTACTGTCTGATGCTGTGTGGTGCATCAGTATGCATCACTCTCTTTGATGAATCAATTTCCTTCTAGCGTAAGTTACGTTTCTGTATGCAACTTTATTGACTCTTGAACTGGTGTTCTTCAGAATGGGTTTTTTAATTCTTTCCCAAAACTTGTAGAGTTTCCTTGGATCTGGTAGGGAACCTAGGATAGAAACAACACATCTGGTGATAGTACTAGTCACTGATCCCTTCGGCTGAGTGTAAGCCTATCACCTTGCTTAATGATCTTTAGCTAACTAGACTTAGTCACAGAGCAGATTAGCTACCCACCTAGAGCCGAATCAGGCTATGACAAAGAAAAAATCAGCAACCAGAATGCGGAACCCCGCCCACCAGGGACACCTACGGGAAGATCCCAATTATCCCTCATTACTCAATTCTCAACTAGTAAAGCTTATCAACACTTCACTAATCTATTTTAGCTAACAGAGCCAAGTATCACTTCACTACTCTAGCTAGTTTCCACTAACAGTGCTAATCATCACACTATAGTTTAACAAGGCTACTGCCTAAAGTAATTATAACGAATATATTATAATAGGTTATACCTTAAATGGCACTACTGCAGTCCTATCAATCATATCTACATCTGCCATTATAGGCACGTGCAAAATTAAGTCACTAATTAACACACGGTAGATATTATTTCCACTAAGCACTGCAGTGCCCTGGCACTCTGACTAGAGCATTTTTCAAGTCCCCCCTAGTTGATCCCAACTCGGGTTTATATGGCAAACTACCAAAGTTGGCCACGTGACGTTATCCTTTATGCCCCCACACAGGTGGCACCGTGGCAGATCATCCCTTGTCAAGAATCCATTTTCCTCGCTTTAGTCCTGTCAAAGTTGTCAGTAATAGTTTAGATTCTCAAACAAGCCAGCGAGTTTCTGTCGAGTTACAACAAAGAGTTGCAAATAACCCCGTCAATCCTCTCGATGTGCCGGAAACCAAGAATTGACAGATGCACTGTTTTCTCCCTAGTCGGGCACTTCCGACCTGTTGATAAACTGTCAATCTTCTGTTCCGTGGTGACAATCCCAGCAGCCATTTCCGTCTGATGTCCGGCAGTATAGATGACAAACGGAACCATTCCATATCCTAAGCCGACAATCATATGTGATTCTAACTGTTAATGAACTGCCAACTCGATGTATCCATTCCTTCTCACTCACCACCAAATGTGTTTATGGGCTGACACGATGTAACCTGTGCAGCTGTGTTTACTCTGTTAGTACGACTGTTGTGGCCTAGAAAATATACGCCACGCAAACGTCGGTATTATTAGCTGGTTAGCTCATGGCGCTCGTGACAATAGGGTTGGTATGAATATGCTGTTTATTATCTGTCGTTTTGCGGGCATGGGTATGTTTGGATGTTTCAGTAAGGGTGATAGTTGATATGTAAGTGCACTAGCTTTTTGACATCAGATTTCGATTTCTCTGTCCAATCTGCCATCTTCTGTGGTCATACTTCCAAGATATTTGAATTCTTTAACTTGTCTCAGAGTTGTGCTATTTATCTGAATACTTAGTGTGCTCGGCGTGTTTATGGTTTACAGGCAAATGTTACGTTCAGTAGGTTACCATTTCTTTCTGAACGATCGACTGACATACCATCTAATACTATCATTTCCGGCTGTTTGTCGTTACCTATGCACATTTTACTTTCAGTAGTTTGCCATGTTTTCTGAACGATCGACTCACATTCCATCTAATACCAGCAAATTGGGGTGCTTGTAGTGTACTAGGCAAATTTTACGTTCAGTAGTTTGCCATTATTTTCTAAACGACCGTCTCACGTACCATCTAAGTCGGCGCAAGGTGCTGTACTTTCGAATCAACTGCAGCGGATTCGAAAACTCGTCTCGATATTACTAGGAATTGTGAAAATCGTTCACTGTCACTAGGTCAAAGACCACCGAATCCAGTCTTCACATCCTGGATAGTCATAGTCATCATCATCATCATCATCATCATCATCATCATCATCATCATCATCATCATCATCATCATCATCATCATCATCATCATCATCATCATCATCATCATCCACATTTGCCGTCAAGCGTCTTGGGGAGGAATAATTGGCGCTCCTCGCCCGATTGGTGGCATTGAATAGTGTAATTCCGTGTGATTGTACAATGTTATTGATGTCTTCAATCCATTTTCTTCTCGGGAGCAGATGATCTTTGATGTATGGCCAGTGATGTTAGTTGATGGTGTTGTATTCTAACAAGTTGGCCAAACTACTTGGTTTCAATAAATGTTGCACAAGGTAAGGTGTTGGACATTTCTTACTCGGTCTCGGATTGTTAAGTAGCAGCTGTCCTCGGGCATCTCATCTCACAGGTGTTGATTTTGCGAAAGTGTGATTTGGATAATGTCCTAATAGTCATAGTCACCGATTGGTAATAACCCGGTCGGCTACCATCTCCTGGTTTAGCCAGTCCGCCAAAGCTGTCTGCAGGGGGTGTGGCTGTTGTCGCATGCTGACAGCTGCCACACACCACAAAAGTGACCCACATATCAGAACTAGACCAATGGTTGGTCAACTACTCTGAAAAAAGGCATGCAAACATACATCAAGGTAAGTGATTGTCTAAATCGATGTGTATAAATTAGAGAGTCTACACAATTAGTGCAAAGCCTAGACGGTCAGATATCTTCCCTGTTTTCTGCTCATAGACAACAAGAACCTGATCATCTATGATTGCAGGCATAATGGAGGTTGTTGTGATGGTTCGTCTTAACGCATGATTATTGTGTTACTTGATATAATTTCAAAGATTGCCTTCCCGCTTTTATAAGTGCTGCTCCTTAGTTTCTCATAAACTGTGTATCCTCTGCTATATATTTAATTTCTGCTTGTTCATTGTTTTCTCAGGCATGTATTATTTTCAACTGCTCCAACATAATAAGGGAAGAAATACAAACTAGAATCAACTCTGGAAATAAGATATACTATACACTACAACATCTGCTAAAATCAAAGGCGCTATCTCGTGACACCAAGATCACAATATACAAAACACTGATCAGACCAGTTTTGCTGTATGGCTCTGAAACCTGGAGTACAATGAAAGGAGACGAAGCCTTGTTACAAACCCTTGAGAACAAAGTCTTAAGACGCATCTTTGCACCCATTAGGGCTACACAATGTGGAGAGTGGAAAAGAAGAAGCAACAAAGACATTTATGATTTGTTTAATTCTCCGCTAATCACTGGTACCATAAAGGCTAATAGACTGCAATGGCTGGGGCATATAGAAAGAATGGAAGTTAATAGGGAAACAAAACTCGCTTACACTCAAGAAATAAATGACCTTAGACCCCAAAGTAGACCAAGAAGACGGTGGAGAGATAATATACATACAGGCCTACAAGCACTTGGAATCAGCGACTGGCAAGAGAAGGTCAACCAGAGAGACGAGTGGAGACGGCTTGTATCTGCAGCAAAGAACCTCAATGGCTCGGAATGCTGAAGAAGAAGAAGTATTATTTTGGGTAAATTTTATGTGACTCTGTTACACTATTTTTAATATATATTACATTGTTTTGTTTAATTGCATTTTGTTTTTCTCATGGTGTCGTACATTTAAAATGTCATGTTAATTTTGTGATATGTAAATGTTTTGCATTGTTTTGTTTTAAAAATATATATTAAGAGTACTTGCATTTTATAGCGAAATTTTGTCTTCTTTATCTTGTCTTTGTATTGACGTAGTTATTAATATCTTGTCTAAACTGTCTAGAGTCATCAACATCTTCTTCTGCTTCCTCTACTACTACTACTACTACTACTACTACTACTACTACTACTACTACTACTACTACTACTACTACTACTACTACTACTACTACTGCTACTGCTACTGCTGCTACTGCTAATGCTACTGCTACTGCTACTGCTGCTGCTACTGCTGCTGCTGTTGCTGCTGCTACTACTACTACTACTACTACGACTACGACTACAACTACTACTACTACTACTACTACTACTACTACTACTACTACTACTACTACTACGACTACGACTACTACTACTACTACTACTACTACGACTACGACTACTACTACTACTACTACTACTACTACTACTACTACTACTACTACTACTACGACTACTACTACTACTACTACTACTACTACTACTACTACTACTACTACTACTACTACTACTACTACTACTACGACTACTACTACTACTACTACTACGACTACTACGACTACTTTTACTACTACTACTACTACTACTACTACTACTACTACTACTACTACTACGACTACGACTACTACTACTACTACTACTACTACTACTACTACTACTACTACTACTACTGCTGCTGCTGCTGCTACTGCTGCTACTACTACTAATACTCCTCCTCCTACTACTACTACGACTACTACTACAACTACTACTACTACTACTACTACCACTACCACCACCACTACCACCACCACTACCACCACCACTACCACTGCCACTACCACTACCACTGCCACTGTCACTGCCACTGCCATTACCACTACCACTACCACTACTACTTAAGTTAGTTGCATATCCATTACATGACGTTTGCAGTCAACATCATCATTTTTTCTGTTGTTGATATCTTGGCAAGTTTACGTTCAGTAGTTTGCATTCGCTTTCTGAACGACCGGCACCCATTCCATTTCGTTAAAAACCAACACAACGCGGTCTGTCGCCAAACTGCACGCAGCTGTATTTCGAATGCGGGTATGCGGGATCACGAACCGCGTCCGTGAGCCCTTAGCCAGTTACTGCTACGACCACTGCTAATAATAAAAATAATACTAATAATAGTAATAACAATAATTATAATAATTCTGCTACTAGTGCTACTACTAGTTATCAGTGTGTCGGACCATGTCATTAGCTGATATGCAGTTTACTACGCATAGACATAATTCATACAATATATAAGGGTCGTTCATTTGAATCCCTTTCCAATGGCTTTATTACAAAAGCATAAAAGAAACATTAACAGGTGTGGTAGAATTAAACAAAGCATTCATACTGAATGAATTATGCACCATGGGTTGGTCAGAAGAAGTCACTGTAGGCATTCAGGCCATTTCTTAGGTAGGCAGCGAATGCCGTCCGCAAAATAGGATTGTGGATGCTCATCGAACCAAGTGTTTACCGCGTTCATTAATCTACATCTGTGTGAAATCGTTGCCTCTTGACAGCTTTTTTTAGAGGCAATAATCAATGAAAATCAAATGGTAACAAATCAGGACTATAGGCTGGATGTTGCAGAATTTCCCACTCCTTCCAAGCTAATGCTTACTGCACAATCTTTGCAACATGCGGACGAGCACTATCGTGCAACAAAATCACACCGCAAGAAAGCATGCCGGGTCGTTTATTCTTGATGGCTTTTTGCATCTTGTCTAGTGTTTCCAAATAGTGGGTAGAGTTTATGTTAACACCAGGTTCTTTAAAGTCGGCCAACAATAGCCCTTCGTGGTCAAAAAATGCACTCAGCATAACCTTACCAGCGGTAAACTGTAACTTGATTTGTTTTGGCTTTTGGTGATCCAGCATGCTTCCATTGCATGCTCTCTCTTTTGCTGTTCGGCTCAAAGTGGTGACACCACGATTCATCGCCTGCCACTATGCGGAAGAGAAGTGCATCACCCTACACTCTGTAACGCAGCAAGTGGTTCAAACACCATCCCATGCGTTCCTCTTTTTGGTGGTCGGTCAACATCCGTGGTACCCACTGTGAACACACCTTCCGATATTGCAGTTTCTTACGAACGACCTTTTGAATTGTTCCAATTGACACATCAAATTCTTTCGCTAACGAACGTATGCTTCTGCAACGTATGCTGCATCAATTTTGGCGATGGGTTTTTCTGTTGCAACAATATGCGCTAGACCAGGCCGTCGAAGATCTGTCGTGAACTGAGTCCTTTCCGAAACATTCGTGCCCAGTCTTTCACTGTTGTCTTCGACACATATTTGTTACCGTACGCTGCCTGCATTCTTCGTGAATGTCTACTGGTCGACATCCTTCAAAAGAAAGAAAATGAATCAACGCTATTTGTGCTTCATTGGACGGATTTTGGATCAACCTGGCCATGTTCTCAACAGCCAGAAACATAACCTATGCATCATGGGACGATAAGTACGTGCTCTTTTATTCATTGGTCAGTACGTATTAAATGACTATGACATGATCATGTTCAATGTATGCAATTACGCGAGGTGCGGTACGAACGGATTTCAAACGAACGCTCCTAATACAATGTTATTTAATGACACTTGTTAATTATTTATTTATCTAAAAATGCTGCTACGACATCGGCCTTGCTGTCTTTCACTAGCAATTGATAATTGGTGTGTGATTTGACTTGAACGCATTTCGCCAGAGTCCTCCTTTCCTTTTTCACGCTAAGTCTGGTTCTATTTCCATACTCAAGAGATATGGGGCAAGTGGTATGCAAAAACAAATGGTTCTTGAAAGTGTCCACCAAATAAAGTCACTTATTATAAAAATGTTACAAACAACAACAAAGACCTTGCCAGTGGTTCTTGAAAGTGTCCACCAAATAAAAACCACGTATCATCTAAAAGCTACAATCAACAACGAAGACATTGCCAGTGGTTCTTGAAAGTGTCCATCAAATAAAAGCCACTTATCATCTAAAAGTTACAATCAACAACGAAGACATTGCCAGTGGTTCTTGAAAGTGTCCACCAAATAAAAGCCACTTATCATCTAAAAGTTACAATCAACAACGAAGACATTGCCAGTGGTTCTTGAAAGTGTCCACCAAATAAAAGCCACTTATCATCTAAAAGTTACAATCAACAACGAAGACATTGCCAGTGGTTCTTGAAAGTGTCCACCAAATAAAAGCCACTTATCATCTAAAAGTTACAATCAACAACGAAGACATTGCCAGTGGTTCTTGAAAGTGTCCACCAAATAAAAGCCACTTATCATCTGAAAGTTACAATCAACAACGAAGACATTGCAAATGCCACAAACTTTGAATAATGTAACTTTATATTACAATTCACAACCCGTTCTATGGCGAAGGAGGTACGGACACAATTAGTATTCCCTCATACAGCGTTCATAACACATCTGCTAGCGATTTGACAACATACCGCATTGTGTTGGTTTTCATTTAAGTGGTATGAGTTCAGTTCGTTCAGAAAGTAAAGGAAGACTACTGAACGCAAACTTGCAATGACATCAGTAACTGTCACACACACAAAGATATTGTGTTGACTGACGCCATGTAAAGGGTATAAATTAACTTTAAGGGACTGTTGAAAAGATGTCTGAAATAGATTGCTTACAGAAATGCAGAGGTTCATGGTTAGTAGTATCAGGAGATGCCATCACACTAGCAAACGAATCAGAGTAAACATATGAGAACATGGAACTTTCATATGGCAACTTACAGTCGTGTGGCAAATTACAGTCATGTGGCAACTTACAGTCAGGTGGCAACTTAGAGTCATGTGGCAACTTACGCTAATGTGACAACTTACGGTCATGTGGCAACTTTCTGTCATGTGGCATCTTACAGGCAGGTGGAACTTACTGTCAGGTGGCAACTTACAGTCATGTGGCAACTTACGCTAATGTGACAACTTACGGTCATTTAGCAACGTGTTGTCATGTGGCAACTTTCTGTCATATGGCATCTTACAGGCAGGTGGCAACTTAAGGTCATGTGGCAACATGCAGCTATGGGTGATTTTGCCATCAATAGTGAGGAAATATCAACTCATTTGGTCTTAAAAGTTACATAACAACATTTATAGATTTGAGGGGATCAATAACTTAACAATACAGACTTGCTACTAGATTTAAGACAACAGGAATCTGCATCATAACAGAATTATAAAGCAGTGTTCACGATGTTTGCCTCCCTGCGAAAGGGGTGGCTTGTGAGCAGGCACACTACGCATATGTGGGACAAGTGGGACAACCACTCAAACGTCTAGAAACAAGGTATAAATTCACGGAAGGAGAAAGACTCACGGGGTCATGACCCAGTTGAGCATTCCCCAGGGAGTTCACGAAGACAAAGAACTGAAACTTTCCGAAAAGAGGGATCGCTTCCGATGTTCTGAAACCTTCTGTTAGGCTTACACCGCGGCGGAATGTTTATCACTGTCAGGGAAACTGTAATGTGTTGAACATGTTCAAGGTCAAAGTGGTTTAGAAAGAGAAGTAAATTAAGACGTCGACCTATAAGAAGATGACACGGGATAGTAAAGACTCCCTAAGCATGAAAACACATTTGGCAGGTTGCCATGAGCCAAAATTAGATGAAACAAGAGTTAACGCAAGTAGCGACAGTGACAGTGGGTTAAAGATCAACACAACTAGAGAAGGTTAAAACACAATGGACAGTAAAAAAGAATCGATTACTATTCACAACAGGTGTAACAGGTTAAGTGACAGGCTGTGAGTGAACACGGAGTGTCAACGTCTCACACGGACACAGGTATTCATAGATTTCTTCACATGCACTCCAAAAACTATCAGTCTTGCACGTGGTAGTAAATATTTATTCAGAAGAATCTGAGTATCGTCAAGATACGCACCTAGGGCAATTAGTGCAACATATTATAAATATATAAATCAGTACTGTCTAACAAATAACAATAGCACTCAGGCAATTACACAGAAACCCTGCACTAAAACCTCGATATATTCAACATGGCAAACGCCAGCTAGCACTCTAGCAAAGTCTATATACTCGCTCCAGAAACACATGCGTCCTTCCTCTCAAGCGTCGAGTCTCAGTCTGCTCTCCTCACGCTGGCCGGTTGGCCACGTGGTACTGGACCCCGTGTCTCTCGTGACAGCCGTGCTGTCTCAACAGCCACGTCGTACGGCTGTCCGCCCGTGTTGAGTCGGGTCCCTTAGTGTAACGCTGTCTGATCAATCCCGGACAGAGCCCCGTAGACTTGTGTCCCCTTTTATCACTGGGTCTTATCCTGTCTATGTCCTGTCTCTGACATCTCTGTGTCCCTGCCTATGTCCTGTCTCTGATATCTATAATGTCCTGTAGCTGTCCTGTCTATGACTAGTCACGTGATTACACGGACATGGTCCGTGACATGACTCTCAGCGGCATACGGGCCAGGACATCTGAAGTGTCAACACCAAGTCACGTCAACAAAATAAGATCTATCTTCTGACATCAGTAGTTGACTGACATTGCAATTATATTCAAGTGAGATGGAAAAGAACACCAGATTTTACCGTCACCTAGAATCTTGATTGAAATACCGATGTGCCTTTAAAGTGTGTTGTGAACGCCAAGAGGCGATACTTTGAACGTCCACATAGTGTGTTCAGTGTTAACCACTCGTACAGGAAAGAGACAGTAAGTAGTCACATTTGCTATTATATATTCAAGAGTTCACTGAAACAGAGGACATAAGCCATGATGCCAGCTGTAACACGAGAATAGGAACTCCAGTGACGGACTGCGTGAATGTACGATAACTAGCAGAGTAACGTATTGAGCGGGACGACTCTTGGTCGACACAGGAGCTGGTGTACTGTGAGCTACCCAATAACGATTCTGTGTACTCTGACACGCTTGAGTTCAGCGTCTTATGTTACCTGTGAATTGCTTAGTTAAACGTGTGCCAGTGTTGGATTCATGATAGCGAGCTTATCTTAAGCCACCAACAACATGACACAGGCCAACTTGGTAGCTTCTGAGACTATTGCGGACAACGCCACTTTTAAACCACGCGTCTCCCCATTCCCCTAGATTCACGCTGAACTATGAACCTTTCTGGTTTAAAAAAGTGCAATCTAAAGCTCATTTCACACGTTCACAAAATACGTCTCAACCTATTCTAAATAACCTGTCGTTTGACTCCGCAGATAAGAAAGCCACAGCTTGCCGTACTCGTAGCCTTGATTCTAGTTGACATCGTCGCTATAAAAAGTGGTATGAACAGCAGATTTCATCATTCGATTCATTGATCATTTCCATTGACTATCTGTAAACCAAGTTTACTGGCCTACAATCTACCGTAAATATCAATTTTTGGGTAACTCTTGAGACCATTGATAAAGTATGTGAAATAAATAACGCATGTATTAACTGGCATTCATAGCGCATTAGAGAGGCGAGCGGTGCTCGGGAAATGGCTGCATGTAACAGTCTACAACGAATCGTGTCTGTGAACCGGAGGTCAGGACTTCTTTTGGATCCTTCTCATTTATTTATAGAGACAAAATATTTCTATAGGACGGGTAAGTATGACATTGAGGTTATTGTGTTTTTATTATTAGAAGGAGATCGAAGGTATACGAAATGTGAAATCGTTCTTGGAAGAAACTTGCGTTGTCGACAATGTGTATAAAACAAATCACCAGATTTAATCCAACAGAGCCGCTTGACCAAGCAAGAAGAAGTTAAACTTCTGTAGATATACTATCATTGTTTATCATGTTGTTTTCATAAATAGATGTAACTATTTAAAATAGTTTCTTAATTGCCCTAGGATCAAGCCAGTCCGCACACGGCTGACAACAAGCGTCCCTATTTGGAAACTAATTACTATAGAGCACGGCCAGGGACCAACTAAAATGACGGATCCGGACTAAATTGTGGAATGATCGGATAACACCTTTTCCCATTTGCTTCGTGTGGTTTGGGCCACGGCAGTGGCTGAGAACATAACATCGACGGACATAAAGAATCATATATACCTTATCGTAGCTTCATCTAACCAACCACCATCAACAATTTCAGGCCATCTCTAAGACATTTCAATAGTCCACACCCTAGTCCATGGACCACAATCCACAATGAGCTTCAGTATTCTAGGCAATCCTGTGAACTGCACTGAATCCTGTCAGACTATTGTGAATAGTCAATGATTTCTTCTGTTTCCTATTGCCGAATCCATGTGACTTTGGCCATCTGTCTCGTGTGCTGTCAGTCTTCTAATAGTCCATGCTGTTGAAATTGGTGATCATGTCTGTCCACTGTCTCGTGTGCTGTTAATCTTATAATAGTCCATGCTGTTGACTTTGGTGATCATATCTTTCCCAAACCTCGTGTGCTGACAATCTTCTAAGAGTTCATCTGTTGACTTTGGTGATCATGTCTGTCCCCAGCCTACATTTTTGTGTGTTGCCAATAATTTCTGTTACTGATGTTCCTCCATTTTCTGATGTCATACTGTCCAGAATCTTCTCTCTTGATCTTTCTCTGCCCATCTTCCCCTTCAATTTTCCCACTGTGATGACATATACTAGATGTCTTCTTATGACATGCCCAGAAAATGTGGGCTGTCTTCTTCTTGCGAGGGTAACCATTTCTCTTTGTGAGTTAACGTCTCTCAAGATAACTTCCTTCATTGCTCTTCTATCCACCCACTGCGTTGTCATTATTCTTCTACACAAATCACACCAAAGCAACCTCCACATACGTCCTGACTTATCTACTAATTGTCCATGATGTGCTTCAATTAAAAAACTACTGAAATAACCATCTTCCTAAAGTTTATGCAGAAATAAAAATAACATCTAGAAAACTGAGAAATTGTGTATTTCTTCTGAGGGAAATATCTGAAGAATCATGCAAGGACATTCCCGAAGAAATTAAATCCCCCGTATATTATTGATACCCTAAGAGGAAGCAAAGAATAATAACACTATAACTTCCCATGCATGTCGTAAGGGGCGATTAAGGAGGATCCACTTGTGTGATAACAGGAGCACAAGAGAAGTAAAGAATATGAACACTGCCACCTACCACGCATGTGGTAACAGGCGGTTAAGAAGGATTTCGCCCAAGTGTTACGGGGTCCCGAGATAGACGCAAAGAATAGTATGGCAATATCATATCAAGCATGCCATAAGAGGCGGCTAAGGAAGAGTTGTGCTTAGGACATGTTAACCAATCACGCAGACAATTTACATTCATATAAACCATCGAACCCTGAAAAAGTCTATACAAATCATGAATTGAATGCCTTTTTTAATTAGCTTAGTGCCCCACTGAATTTATCGTTTACTTTTGTTTTTCTACACCAGAAGGTTTGCCAAGACATGTCACATTTGTGGTAGTCTTGCAGTAATGTATTGTATCCTGTTCTGAGACATAGAATAATGATTTGTTCTGGTCTGTCCATAAGATGGTAGTCAACTAGAGCAAGGTTTAGGTGGCTTTCTGTTATATTTGCGCAGTCTTTTATTTTGCTGATATGCAACGGGCAGGTTGTTCTTCTCTTACTCCTCCCTTAGCTAATCGATCAGCTCTGGCATTCCTGGTTACTCCACAGTGAGATAGTATCCACAGTATGGTGACCTTTCGCTGGCTGCCTAGTTCAGAAAATCGAATTGTAGTAATGGCAAAATTCCAGACTGGAACGCCGCAAGTTCTAGAAGAGACATGACACGCTGCGGAGAACACCGAAAAGAGAACGGGGTTAAATTGCTTTCACCTGTAACAATCTCTATGCCAGGAATCTTAAATGTTAAAACTATGTAAGGAGGGGGGCTTCAAATGAAAACCTTAAGTGTGTGTGTGTGCGTGCGTGCGTGCGTTCGTGCGTGCGTGCATGTGTGTGTGTGTGTGTGTGTGTGTGTGTGTGTGTGTGTGTGTGTGTGTGTGTGTGGTTTGTTTTTTTCTTCTGAAAACGTAAATAAAACGTGTCATTTTTCGACGTAGTCACCACCGAGTTCAATGCAAGTGGTCAGCGCTGATAAAGTGTTTGGATTCTAATTGAAAAAAAATAAAAATATCTGGGGTCACTACTTGGTGTGTTCTGAAACTTCCTACTCCGCGCATACAATTTCTAGACCGACAGGCACGCATCACCGAACTGGACCTTCATCGACCGATGCATTTCTATAGGTTTCACTCCTTCACTGATTAAAAATACAAAAACGGATAACAAAACGCATCTCCTCTTTGATGCATGTAAAAAGTGGGGTGGCCATCTTTAGACTGTTCTTATGACGTCTCCGTGTTCGTCTGCACCGTGATGTCACGATCTTTACCCTCTTGACATCCTTAACAACAATATTGACAGATTACATCTCATTGTAATTTCTATAACATTGTTAAGGTTTTCATTTGAAGCACCCTCCTATAATACAAGTGAACTAAGAAGTAAGAAAATAAGCTGGTCCTGTGTAGGACCCACACTGATATAACCTGAGGACAATATAACTAACAACTCTAGGCTACCAACGGATAGTAACCATGTCACGCACTTACTTTAAGACTATATAGATACAGGTACAATGACAAGGTAAACTACTCTCTCATACAGTCATTTAACTCGGAGGCAAGCTCGAGGTCCGTTCCACTCGGGAACGTTTATTCAATTGCTGTAGAATGTCACCGATACAGTAGTGACCGTTCGCTGCCCAAAAATACACTCCCGACTTAATACAGTCGAGTCGGAACTGGTAACACAATATATATGATAGTTATATACACATATTTAACTATGTACACACGCTCGCTCTTGTACACAATCTCGCCATCGTTCTCAAATAACATACAGCGTCTCGCTCAATCTAAGCACGCCCTGTCTCAGTTATACCGCTGGTATTCGAGCAACTATGCAACTCAGCAGTCTGAATAACTTTCATTAGTCTTTCCAATCTGATGCAGACAGTCCACTTGCAAACACTTCCGTCTCAGTCGCTAGTCTTACACCGTCTTCCGGTACTCGGTCCGGTCTTTCCTATCACGTGGTCCGTAGCCCCGTGTTTCCCCACTTGGTCCGTCTGTCCCGAGTATGTACTGCGTTACAGGCTCACTTGTCCCTGACCCCTTGGTGTCTGTCAACAGTCGTGACCTGTCCCAGTACATTTACCTACATGTTTCTGACACTGCATTCCCTGTTACGTGACTGTCTCTATTCTATACTATTCTGTAGGTACTGTCTCTAGCGTGTAACATGCGTTTAGGTCTCTGACAAACCACAATAAGCAATGATGTAGAGACCAAATGGAACCAGGCGAAGAGGCCGACTACGTAAACGATGGGCAGGGGGATTAACGGGATTAGCAGAGACCATGGAAATCTCGATGCATGAAGCTCATAAATGGGGCCTCTCAAGCTCATTATGCTTCACCTGGAAAGGGGGGGGGGGGGGTCTGGGGTGTCAGGCATTGGTAGTACCTTCTGCAAGGATGACTGTCATGTCCTTGTCAGTGCCCATCCCCCACTGTTCCATGTCAGACATCCAGCTCACGCCTGTGGCTCCTAGTAGCTGTCAGCATGCCACAGCGGCCACCCCCAGTCAATAGCAGTGACAGGCTGGCTAAACAAGATATGGGCAACCGATTTGCTGTCAAAATAATAGGTGAACTAGAGTATGCCTACCCAGCATGTGAAGACATGATCGGACAGACTGCGCGGAAGAAATCATTGATGATTCAACGGGCAAGACGGCGTTTAACTGCAAAGCGTTGTGGAACATAATGAGCATGGTAAGGCACGCAATGCGCTCTGGTCATCCACTCACCCGTATTCGTCTCCAGTCGTCTTGACTTGTCTTGCCACTTGACTAAGAAAGAATCAGGTGAGAGAGTGAGGTCGACGAATTGCACAACCCTTCCTCACTTTAATCCAATTCATCGCGCAAGTCATTCTTCACCCAGTTTCATATATCATCTTCAAGCCCTGTGTCGATGGGTGAGCGGCGAAGCGGCAGGCGTGGGTACGCTGGCAGTCGTAGTCGCAGACCTGCATACAGGCGGCTCAGGAAATATGGTCATCTTCTACTGACCGGAGTAGCAGTGGGATTCGGCAGCCCCCTGACGATTGAGCAGCCCTCTATAGGAAAGCACTGCTCACCTCCATAGCATGAGGAATGGGCTAGAAAAGGTGCCCTAAACATCGTCTGCTCCATCATTACCTAACCAGCTAGCCGCTGTTGGTAGGTACCCTATACTGCGGTCGACATACAAACAAAGTGAAAAAAGTAACGCTAAAAAAGCAAACCATATTCCCTTGGAATGTCCGGACGTTACTTGATAGAGACGGCGAGTCGGGTCTAGATAGACGAAGAGCACTGATTGGGAGAAAGCTGGGCAGGTACATCATTGAAATTGCAGCCTTGAGCGAGACACGACTTGCAGAAGAAGGCCAAATATGTGAAGTAGGTGGCGGCTAATCATTTTTCTTGAGTGGAAGGAAAAGCGAGGAAAGACGCCAGTCAGGTGTGGGTTTTGCAATTAAGTCGGCGTTGGTTGGCAAACTAGCTGGATTTCCAAAAGCTATAAACGACAGGCTCATGACCATTAAATAGCCCCTACTGAATGGAATGAAGCATGTAACCGTCGTGAGTGTCTACGCACCAACTATAACCAGCGAAGATGATGACAAGAACAAGTTCTATGAGGACCTGCACCATGTATTAACATCTGTTCCCAAAGAGACAAACTTATACTCCTTGGGGACTTCAATGCCAGAGTAGGCACGGACACCACCTCTTGGAGTGGCATTATTGGAAAGCACAGAGTCGGAAATTGTAACAACAATGGCCTCCACCTTGTTCAGACATATGCCGAACATAATCTCCAGATCACCAACACAATTTTTTCGTGGATGCACTCTCGCTCGAAACACTGGCACCTCATTTGCTATGTCATTGTCAGGAGGAGTGACAGACAAGACGTCTGTGTGACAAAATCCATGTGTGGTACCGAATGTTGGACAGATCATCGCCTCATTGTCTCAAAAATAAACATATACATCAAACCACCACGGCGTCCTCAAGGGGTAAAAGTGCCAACAAAAAAAACCTAACTAAATTTCACCCGCATAAACAGCAAATTAAAAAATAAAATGCAGCTGTCGTTTGAAAATATGCTGGATGACCTGGTCAAGCCAAATGCTACATCTAAACAGGATGCGGAAACAGATTGGAGAGCCCAAAAGGACATAGTTTACAACACTGCTATGGAAATCCTGGGTCCAGTCCCCCCCCCCCCCTCCCCACCCCACCCCACCGCCGAAAGCATAAAGACTGGTTTGATGAAACTTCCGAAGACATCAACCAATAGCTGGCCGAGAAACATCTTCTCCTCAAAAACTAGAATCATAAAATAAGAAAAAAAAACAATAATTTGTTGGCAGCCTTTTTTGCCATGCTTGATAGCGTAGCATTAATTCTTCACAATGATACATTTCGAACAATGTATTGCAGTTAACACAATTGAGCCATGTAGCGATGGGTGGTACAGATTTGATCCTACAGGGAATTGCTATCTGTTTATCAGGGATAAATACACCTGGTTGGATGCTGTGGTAAGATAACCTCGTTCAATCTACCTACCTACCTACCTACCTACCTATCTATCAATCTATCTACCTATCTATCTAACAACCTACCTACAAAACTAACCACCTATCTTCTTACCTGAGTAACTGCCTGCCTGTACGAATGAGTCCTTGCTTCCCCGCCTGTCTACCTACTCACCTATCTATCTATCTATCTATTTACCTATCTATCTATCTATCTATCTATCTATCTATCTATCTATCTATCTATCTATCTATCTATCTATCTATCTATCTATCTATCTATCTATCTATCTATTTATCTACCTACCTACCTACCTAGCTACCTACCTACCTACCTATCTATCTATCTATCTATCTATCTATCTATCTATCTATCTATCTATCTATCTATCTATCTATCTATCTATCTATCTATCTATCTATCTATCTATCTATCTATCTATCTATCTATCTATCTATCTATCTATCTATCTATCTATCTATCTATCTATCTGTGAGATATTCCCAGCCAACTCACAGCCTTCGACTTCATAGTTCTGACCAAAACGGAACTCCATACACCCACACCGCCTAGCAGCCGATACAGACAGAATAAACATGATGCAGGCAGTTGCCTACAGCCGGAAACAGCGAGCGGTGGGCTGTAATCGCAATGGTGGGGGAACAGGAAATGATGACTCTCACTTTAGATTGTTAGTTCACATGTTGTGTTCAAGCCTAGCAGGTGTTCTGGGTCCCTCAAGCAGGCAAAGCTTCATTGTGTGACCAACCAATTCTTAAAGTAAGGTAATACAATGGTTAAAATGTTTACAAATGATCATAGTCTAACTTTGTGTTCATGTGGGATTGAAAACAAGCGCCATGTTTCTGTTTACTGCACTTGTTAGTAGAAACTTCAGCTAGACACTCTGTTGTCATTGACTAGTAAAGAATATTTCTTAATTCTTTCACAATATGCGGCTAAAGTAATATTTCTTTATACTCTTTCACATATGTGGCTAAAGAGTATTGGGGTTTTCATTCTGTTGCCATGTGCTGGCAAAAGAATATTTCTATTTTGTTAACACGTGCTACTAAAGTATATCACTATATCTCTTTATAGTCGGTTACATATGCAACTAAAAGAAGATTTCTGTATATTTTGTGACAATATGCCAAGGAAGAAGATTCCCTTCTATTCTTTTACAATGTATATATTTACTTTTCTCAATATATGAATAATGTGCTTTTCAAATGTACTTGCTGAACATTGATGCTTTCACAGAGGAAATGTAGATCAAGAGTCTATCTCTTTAAAACCATTTACACTGACTCACACCTATAGGGATGCATATATCTTGTTATTCTTTTCTTCACATTTTTCCCCTGAATATGTTTTGTAAAATTGTCATGTTTGTTCTTAGAATAAATGCTCATTAATAAGAGTTGCACCATATACCCAAATGTTAGCCGGACGTTGCACACACCGACAACCTTACGTAGTCATATGATGATTAGGTTGTTCTTACGGTCAAGGGCATGCCATTTATGTTCTGAAATAGGATTGGAAAACAGCCCATTTATGTCTAGGTGCATGAGATAACCTGCAATCTTGGGTGGTTTAACAATGTCGTCCTCCGGGCCTTTGCTTAGAAGAGACCGCGGAGAAAGACCAGACCTATTTGTTTAAATCAGTGCTTATGCTAAATACATAACGCGTATAAAGGCAGTTATATCAATACATGATGATGATGATGATGATGATGATGATGATGATTATGATGATGATGAGGATGATGATGATGATGGTGATAGGCATTGGAGATCTAAGCTGAACCCAGAGACAATAGTATGAGCTTAATTACAGGCACCGGATGTTGACAGTGATGATGATGATTTTATAAGGTTGACCATTAACTCAACTAACATCCATCTCAACACACCCTGTGTTATCTAGCAACAGTCTCAACCTATCTCTGGCTTACTAGGAAGTGTCACTACATGCACCTTTCCCATGCATCTACCATAGTAGGCATCTAGTTCCACCCACTTTCATCACAATATACCTTTACCTTAATCCCATCATGCCTCTACCACAACCTATTTACAAACATGTCTGTTACATCCTGATAGCTTTGAATCAACTTAATTTAATATAACCAGATAACCTGATCACAATCAGACTCCCTGGTCTTAAAGTGTCACTATTTTATTTCATTGTCCTGGTTGCACCAATAGTTGATCCCATCAGGACCATACAGCATGATATGATGGATTGAATGCCATCTATACAGATAAGAGGGAGCTCTCACTATTGAGGAGACACATGCTTCCCTCTCTTATTGTCTTATTCTTTTTTTTTTTTGTCTTTATTTTGTTATTTTGTTTTATTGTTTCGTGACAGGTTTTATGATTTACTGATATGTAAATTGTAGGCAAATGCTTATGAAGTTGTATTTTGTTTGGACCATCAGATGGGGCGCTTAACTGAAAGCCTACGGTTGTGAAGATGCGGTCTTGGTTGCTGAGGGCGGTAAACTTGTATGTCATGTCCATCTTTTGCCAGCCCAAATAGTACAGCCCATTTCCTTGCATCATCCACCACCCCAATCCTACCAAGATCTCACCCATGTAACCCATGAACCCAGTGAGAATTCCTGATGTTAGATCCAAATTGAAGACCTTACCATTCCTCACTCACTTTGATGATGACCCCTTGAGAGAAAACTGGTTCCCCGGAAGAGACTGGCATCCATGTGAATCTTAAACCCACCGAAGTACCTACCGGCAGATATCAACTGCATCAAATATATAAATATCCTTTTTATTACTTTTGGTAGTACTTTGTTATACATTATGATATTTTAATGTATGTGGGATGATTTCACTATTTGTGTTTCCACAATTATGCATTTACCTCAGCTGATATTCCATGTGAACCTTACAATGTTTTCTCCAGAGATGTAATCAATGTGAAGAATATATTTGGTTGTCGTATTTTTTTGATTTATTACACTTTATGTTACCAGACCATTTGTTGATTGATTCTTACACATTGTTTGTAAACACAAAAATTATGTGATGTCACTGTATATCCTCTTTATACTGTGAATGGTTTGTCATGATATTGTTGGTCTGGTCTATCAAATACTTGTGTATTATAAATCATATGTGACCATATTAATTTAGACCATATGAGGGCGGACACCTGCACACTAGCACCTTTTCCCCAGTGATAGAAAAGGGCATCCAATTTTGGGATAGTGGCAACAGTCCGTGGTCTCCACACCTTTCCAAGAAGCTTAAACTTATATATATATAATTTTCTTCATTAATTCGTGTTGATACGACACATCCTTAGTATCTTCACGTGGGGGCACGAGCCAATAAAATTTAGTTTCCTTCCAGAAGGTGATCTTGATAGAGGATAGGAACCCATCCACTTTGGGGTTACCCTGATAATATTCCTCAGACAATTAAATTCCTCTTAAGTGGGTGTTTACATTCTAACAGATGTAACCCCTATAAATAAACCTCACACTATCTATCTATCTATATATCTATATATCTATCTATCTATCTATCTATCTATCTATCTATCTATCTATCTATCTATCTATCTGTCTGTCTGTCTGTCTGTCTGTCTGTCTGTCTGTCTGTCTGTCTGTCTGTCTGTCTGTCTGTCTGTCTGTCTGTCTGTCTGTCTGTCTGTCTGTCTGTCTGTCTGTCTGTCTGTCTGTCTGTCTGTCTGTCTGTCTGTCTGTCTGTTTATGTTTGCGTACATGTGTGTGTGTTTATATATATGTGCGTGTGCGTGTGTATATATGTGTATGTTCTTGTATGTATGTGCATATGTTTGTGTGTATGTGTGCATGAACGCAGTGTATGCGAGGGAGTGTGTAAGTGTGTGTACGTGTGTGTAAGCATGTGTGTATGAGTGTGGATGTGCGTATGTGCGTGGGTATATGTGTGTATTTTTGTGTGTGTATTGTGTGTGTGCTCGTGTGTGTATGTGTATATGCCTTCGTGTGTATGCGAGGGAGTGTGTATTTGATAGCTTGAGGTTGTCTGTCTGTGTGTGTGTGAGTGAGAGTGCAAGCGAGTGTGATATAGAGTGAATGAAAGATGGAGAGAGTGACTTAATGGGTGAAAGAGTGATTGCGAGTGAGAGAGAGAGAATGAGAGAGAGAGAGAGAGAGAGAGAGAGAACGAGAGAGAGATAAAGTGGGAGAATGGATGTGTTAGTGTGTGTGTATGTGTGCGCGCATTGTTTGTGGGTTTCTGTGTGTTTGTTGGTGAGAAGAGGGAGGGATATATATATATATATATATATATATATATATATATATATATATATATATATAGAGAGAGAGAGAGAGAGAGAGAGAGAGAGAGAGAGAGAGAGAGAGAGAGAAACATCAATAACATTAGATATGCAGATGATACAGTATTAATTGCAGACAATGCGCAGGACCTGCAACAATTAGTAGATGCGGTTGTTCTACACAGTGAGCAACTGGGGTTAGAATTAAATTGTAAAAAGACTCAGGTTATGGTCGTCAGTAGGAAGGAAGAAGTGCCACAATGTAATATACGAGTAAATGGAAATATTCTTCAACAAGTGAATCGGTACAATTATCTTGGAACAGTTATAACATCTGATGGGAGATGCCTTGAAGAGATTAGAACAAGAATCGCCATGGCGAAAGTAGCCTTTAGCAAGATGAAAAACATTCTGACCAATAAAAAGATGTCAATTGAAACGAGAAAAAGAGTGTTTAGGGCATACATAGAGCCTGTTCTTTTGTATGGATGTGAAACTTGGACAATGAGCAGTCAAGCTGAAAAGCATCTGATGGCTGCAGAAATGTGGTTTCTGAGGAAAATGCAAAGAATACCATGGACAGACAGAAAAACCAATGACCAAGTACTACAGGAGACAAATGAACATCGTAGACTGATTAGAGAAATTAGACGTAGACAGTCAAAATTTTTTGGACATGTTATGAGAAGAAATGGGTTGGAGAACTTAGTGACAACTGTCAAGATCGAGGGGAACAGACCAAGAGGAAGACCGAGAGGAAAATACCTGGATGGCTTGGCCACATGGCATGGACGAGACAGGAACACTGAGCTGATCCACGACACTGGTGATCGAGTGAAATGGCGAGTCATGACCACCCACGCTTTCCGGCATGGCACATGAATGATTGATTGATTGATTGATTGATTGATTGAGAGAGAGAGAGAGAGAGAGAGAGAGAGAGTGAGAGAGAGAGAGAGATTTGAGCGCAAGCATGTCATGTAACATGCTATTCCATATTTTGTGTGTATTCTCATGTTCATATTATCATTTTGAATGCCAATTGGTGTTATCATTTATAATATGAACACATGTACATCAATGTAGAGTGAGTGAGAGAGTTAGGGAGTATGAATGAGAGAGAGAGAGTTAATGAGTGTGAGTGAGTGTGTGTGTGCCTGTGTAACAAAAAAAAAAAAGAGAGAGAGAGAGAGAGAGAGAGAGAGAGAGAGAGAGAGAGCGAACGAGAGAGAGATAAAGTGGGAGAATGGATGTGTTAGTGTGTGTGTATGTGTGCGCGCATTGTTTGTGGGTTTCTGTGTGTTTGTTGGTGAGAAGAGGGAGGGATATATATATATATATATATATATATATATATATATATATATATATATATATATATATATATATATATATATATATATATATATATAGAGAGAGAGAGAGAGAGAGAGAGAGAGAGAGAGAGAGAGAGAAACATCAATAACATTAGATATGCAGATGATACAGTATTAATTGCAGACAATGCGCAGGACCTGCAACAATTAGTAGATGCGGTTGTTCTACACAGTGAGCAACTGGGGTTAGAATTAAATTGTAAAAAGACTCAGGTTATGGTCGTCAGTAGGAAGGAAGAAGTGCCACAATGTAATATACGAGTAAATGGAAATATTCTTCAACAAGTGAATCGGTACAATTATCTTGGAACAGTTATAACATCTGATGGGAGATGCCTTGAAGAGATTAGAACAAGAATCGCCATGGCGAAAGTAGCCTTTAGCAAGATGAAAAACATTCTGACCAATAAAAAGATGTCAATTGAAACGAGAAAAAGAGTGTTTAGGGCATACATAGAGCCTGTTCTTTTGTATGGATGTGAAACTTGGACAATGAGCAGTCAAGCTGAAAAGCATCTGATGGCTGCAGAAATGTGGTTTCTGAGGAAAATGCAAAGAATACCATGGACAGACAGAAAAACCAATGACCAAGTACTACAGGAGACAAATGAACATCGTAGACTGATTAGAGAAATTAGACGTAGACAGTCAAAATTTTTTGGACATGTTATGAGAAGAAATGGGTTGGAGAACTTAGTGACAACTGTCAAGATCGAGGGGAACAGACCAAGAGGAAGACCGAGAGGAAAATACCTGGATGGCTTGGCCACATGGCATGGACGAGACAGGAACACTGAGCTGATCCACGACACTGGTGATCGAGTGAAATGGCGAGTCATGACCACCCACGCTTTCCGGCATGGCACATGAATGATTGATTGATTGATTGATTGATTGATTGAGAGAGAGAGAGAGAGAGAGAGAGAGAGAGAGAGAGAGAGAGAGAGCGAGAGAGAGAGAGAGAGAGATTTGAGCGCAAGCATGTCATGTAACATGCTATTCCATATTTTGTGTGTATTCTCATGTTCATATTATCATTTTGAATGCCAATTGGTGTTATCATTTATAATATGAACACATGTACATCAATGTAGAGTGAGTGAGAGAGTTAGGGAGTATGAATGAGAGAGAGAGAGTTAATGAGTGTGAGTGAGTGTGTGTGTGTGCCTGTGTAACAAAAAAAAAAAAAGAGAGAGAGAGAGAGAGAGAGAGAGAGAGAGAGAGAGAGAGAGAGAGAGAGAGAGAGAGAGAGAGAGAGAGAGAGAGAGAGAGAGAGAGAGAGAGAGAGAGAGAGAGAGAGTTGAATTGCATTACTAATTTCTACGCTACACATTGTATATGTGCAATTATTTCTCTATTTCTTACAATTTTTGCGAGAATGCTCACGACAATCGTCAGTGTCTCAACGGTGTGTAAAGTGTATTAGTTTGTTCTTATTAGTTTCCGTGATCATGTTAGGCATCAAGTATGTGTACAGATGTGAGGATGTGTGTGTGTGTGTGTGTGGGTGTGTATGTGAGGGATGTGTGTACGGGGTGAGAGGAATGTATGTGGGGAGGGTTTGTGAATGGGGGATGTGTGTGGGTTGATGGGTGATGTGTCGATGGGGGAGGGATGTGTGGTCGGTGGGGGATGTATGTGTGTGTGAGGGATGTGTGTGTGGGTGGGGAAATTTGGGAGGATGGTTTGAAGTATGTGGGTGTTGGTGGGTTGGGGGTATGGGTAGGGAATGTGTATTTGGGTGGGTGACAGGGTGTGTGGTAGATGTGTGTGGGTTGGAGGATGGGTGTGTGATGGGTGTGGGGATGGGTGTGGGGATTGGGCGTGGGGGTGTGTCTGTGAATGGAATATGTCTGTGTGGGTGGGAGTGTGTGAGTTTGGATGGGATAAATGTGAGTGGGTGGAGGATGCATGTTTGGGTGGTGAGGATGTTTGTAGGTGGGGGATGTGTGGGTGGGTGGGTGGGGAGATGGGTGTGTGGGTGGGTGGGGAGATATGTGTGTGTATGTGGGTGAGAGACGTTTGGGTGGGGATGTGTATGGGGAATGCATGTGGGGGATGTGTATGTGGGGGAGAATGTGTTTATAGGTGGGGTGTTATGTGGGAGGGGAGATGTGTGAGGGGTGGGGGAGGTGTGGGATATGCGGGTGGATGAAGAATGTATGTGAGGATGTGGGATGTCTTTGGCTGGGTGGTTTGGGTGCGTGTGGGTGGGAGGGTAGATGAGAGATGCATATGTTAATGGGTGGGTAGGTGATGTGTAGGTGTGAGTGGATTATGGATGAGTATGTGAGTATGTGGATGTGTGTGAGAGATGAGTGTATGGGTGGAGGATGTATGTGTGTGGGTGAGAAGATGTGTGAGAGCAGCCAATGTGTGTGGGTGGGGTGTGTATGAGTGGGAGGTGTGTGTTTCTGGATGAGGAATGTGTTGGTTGGTGGGGATGTGTGTATGGGTGTGGGGATGTGTGTGTGTGAGCTTATGGGTGGTGAGATGTGTAGTTAAGGGACGTGTGATTGTGGATTGGAGATCGTGGGGAAGGAGGTGCTTGGCGAGTGGATGGGTGGTGGATGTATGGGAGTGTGAGTGTGTGTATGTTGGGGGTGGATGGAGGATGTGTGTGTGTGGGTGCGGGATGTGTTGGTGGGGGAGATTGTGTGGGTGGGGATGTGTGTAAGTGGAGGATGTTTGTGTGGGTGCGGGGGGTTGTGTGTAGGTAGGTGCGGGATATGTGAGTTGGCAGGAATATGTGTGTGTGTGTGGGTGTTGGACATGTGGTTTTGAGATGTGTGTATGGCTGAGTGATTGGGGTGTGTGGGTGGGTGGTGGAGGATAGGTGGGTGGGTGAGTGTTGGTAGGTTATTGTATGGATGGGGGATGTGTGCGTGTGGGTGGGGAGATGTGTGAAGGTGGGGAATGTGTGGGTGAGTGATGGATGGGTGGATGCATGCAATGTGTGCCTGGATTTGTGTGTGGGTGGTTGGGGGATGTATGTGAAGGGATGTGTGGTGGGTGGGAGATGTGTGTGTGGGGGAGATGGTGTATGTGGGGGGGGGGGGGGGTGTGGGATGTGTGGGGGGATGGCTGGATGGATGGGGGAATGTATGTACCTGTGGGTATGTGTGTGGTTGGGTGGTGGATGTGTGTGTGGTGGACACGCGGATGGATAGGGGATGGGTGGGTGGGTGGTTGGGGGATTTGTCTCATAACATGGTAACATGCATTGTTTATGTTTACAACATTCATTTTCATGTTTTCTTATGTGAATGCACTATGCACTGATAAATGAAAGGTGAGTGATTGGAAGCTTCGAATGTAAGACGGGCCTGCGTGCCCAATTTGTTACTCTTTGAAAATAAAGCTCGTTCGTTCGTTCGTTCGTTCGTTCGTTCGGTCTATCTATCTATCTATCTATCTATCTATCTATCTATCTATCTATCTATCTATCTATCTATCTATCTATCTATCTATCTATCTATCTATCTATCTATCTATCTATCTATCTATCTACCGGTCGGTCGGTCGGTCAGTCGGTCGGTCGGTGAGTCGGTCGGTTGGTGGGTTGGTCGGTCGGTCGGTCGGTCGGTCGGCCTGCCTGCCTGCCTGTCTGTCTGTCTGTCTGTCTGTCTGTCTGTCTGTCTGTCTGTCTGTCTGTCTGTCTATCTCTCTGTCTGATACATCGTCTGTCAGTTTTACTCTCGTTCCTTCTGTGATTTAGTCGGTCGGTCGGTCGGTCGGTCGGTAGGTCGGTCGGTCGGTCGGTTGGTTGGTCGGTCGGTTGTTCAGTCTTATTGGCTGCTTGTGTATCAAACCTTATTTATGTGTATGTCTACCTTCATACCTCCCGACCAATCTACCTTGGAACCTACCTACATACCAAACCTACCTCCCTGCCTGCTGCCTTCCTAACTATTAGGAGCGTCCATTTGAAATCCGTACGTGCCGAACATGATCATGTCATAGTCATGTGATAAGTACTGACCAATGAATAAACGAGCACATGCTTATCGTCTCATGATGCATAGGTTCTGTTTCTGGCCGTTGAGAAAACGGCGGGGTTGATCCAAAATTCGTCCAAAGGAGCTCAAAGAGCCGTGATTCAGTTTCTTTCATTTGAAAGATGACCAGTGGACATTCATGGAACAATGCAGGCAGCGTACGGTAACAAATGTGTGTCGAAGACAACAGTGACAGACTGGGCACGAATGTTTCGGAAAGGACGTCAGTTCACGACAGATCTTCGATGGCCGGGTCAAGCGCATATTGTTGAAACAGAAAAAACAAACCATCGCCAAAATTGATGCAGCAGT
This sequence comes from Cepaea nemoralis, assembly GCA_014155875.1. Classification (NCBI taxonomy): domain Eukaryota; kingdom Metazoa; phylum Mollusca; class Gastropoda; order Stylommatophora; family Helicidae; genus Cepaea; species Cepaea nemoralis. The sequence goes on along the minus strand of JACEFZ010028434.1, from coordinate 531,471 downwards.
ACAATGAATCGTTGTCGAAGCATACGTTCGCTAGCGAAAGAATTTGATGTGTCAATTGGGACAATTAAAAAGGTCGTTCATAATAAATTACAGCAACGGAAGGTGTATTCACAGTGGGCACCACGGATTTTGACCGACCAACAAAAAGAGGCCCGCATGGGATGGTGTTTGAACCACTTGCTACGTTACAGATTGGAGGGTTATGCATTCCTCTTCCGCATTGTGGCAGGCGATGAATCATGGTGTCACCACTTTGAGCCAAGCAGAAATAGAGAGAGCATACAATGGAAGCATGCTGGATCACAAAAAGCCAAAACATTCAAGTTACAGGTTTTCGCTGGTAAGGTTATACTGGGCGCATTTTTTTTTACCATGAAGGGCTATTGCTGGCCGACTTTAAAGTACCTGGTGTCAACTTCAACTCTATCCACTACTTGGAAACAATAGACAAGCTGCAAAAAGCCATCAAGAATAAACGACTAGGCATGATTTCTCGCGGTGTGATTTTGTTGTACGGTAATGCTCTTCCGCATGTTGCAAAGATTGTGCAGGAAGCATTAGCTTGAAAGAAGTGGGAAATTCTGCAACATCCAGCCTATAGTCCTAATCTGTCACCATGTGATTTTCATTTGTTCGAACCTCTAAAAAAGCTCTCAAATGGCATCGATTTCACACGGATGCAGACGTAATGAACGCGGTAAACACTTGGTTCAGCGAGCAACCACAATCCTTTTTTTCCGCCTACAAAAGCAATATTATGCTTGCCTGAATGCCTACCGTGACTTCTTCTGACCAATCCATTGTGCATAATTCATTCAAAATGAATGCTTTGTTTAATTCTACCATACCTGTTCATGTTTCTTTCATGCTTTTGTAAAAAAGCCATTGGAACGGGTTTAAAATGAACGACCATTATACCTACCTACGTACCTACATACCTACCTACCTACCTACCCACCTACCTAACTACCTACCTACCTACCTACCTACCAACCTACCTCCATGACATACTTGCATGCGTGTCTACCTGAATATCTATCTGTCTACCTACCTATCTACCTACCTACCCACCCACCTACCTACCTACCTACCTACCTATCTACCTACCCACCAACTTATTATCTATTTGTCTGTCTGCTAGCCTGTCTGCCTACATTTCTTGCTGTTTGTCTCCTCTGCCTAACCGTCTGTCTGATGTGAATCAGTCTGTTTGGCTGTTCTTGTATGTTTAACTTGTCTCTTTTATCTTTCAGTCATTGTGTAAACGTCTCCGTGGGGACCTCCTGGAGACTGAAACCTCCCATGAATTGGATATAATCGTTAATCAAATGAAAGTGAGGAATAGTAAGTCCACGTAGGCATGTTAAGCTCAGAATGTAGAAGGCTTATGGCACGGAAGTCTGGACAATGAACAAGCAATAAGAATGTTGAATATAGGCCCTGGAGATGTGGATATGCAGAAGAATAAGGTGGATTTCATGGAAACAATAACAATCATGGGGAGCGGCTGGCCAAGTGGCTAGAATGCCGGGAGACCGGTTTGAATACTCGGTAAGGTGTGGATTTGTTTTTCTGTAAAGGGCATAAAGAAAACCCTAAGCTGCACACTTCGCGGCGTTTGCACTAGCCAAACGACCTTAATTCCTCAGGCTCAAGACACCCTTCCACGCCACCGAGAATACGATCAGCGTTGCCAGGAGTGGGTTGTGCTCAATATTTAAAATTCAAATCCCGAAATAACCAAATTAATCGATTGATTATTGCTCATTGGATTTAGGAGGCCTGGTGTTCCTTGCCAGTGAGAAGTCCTAATCGTTTCGGGTCCACATCGATTGATGGACGTCAGTCGAGGCGATTGGGCAATCTTGAGCATAGCCTACTATGGGTGACGTTGTAATATTCTGTTATGATAATTTGGCTGTGTGTCCAACGTGTGCCGCGTGGTTACACACCCGCTTCACACGCCAGTGATCCGGGGCTTGTTTCCGGATCCGGTCAGGGATATGCACTACTGACGAGCTCAAACGAGGGCGATACTCGAGTATAGTGCTTCCATATTGACGTGGATAGGTCTTAAGTTCATACCAGAATACGATCAGCGTTGCCAGGAGTGGGTTGTGCTCAATATTTAAAATTTAAATCCCGAAATAACCAAATTAATCAATTGATTATTGCTCATTGGATTTAGGAGGCCTGGTGTTCCTTGCCAATGAGAAGTCCTGATTGTTTCGGGTCCACATCGATTGACAGACGTCAGTCGCGGCGATTGGGCAATCTTGAGCATAGCCTACGATGGGTGACGTTGTAATATTCTGTTATGATAATTTGGCTGTAAGTCCAACGTGTGCCGCGTGGTTACACACCCGCTTCACACGCCAGTGATCCGGGGCGTGTTTCCGGATCCGGTCAGGGATACGCACTACTGACGAGCTCAAACGAGGGCGAAACTCGAGTATAGTGCTTCCATATTGACGTGGATAGGCCTTAGGTTCATACTAAAGACTAAATGTCATGGCAGGGCAGACCAGGCCCTAAGCCTTGGTCGGTAACTGGTCTAGGATAGAAGCTCCGACAGGCGGCCATTTAGAGTATTGCTTTTCTGATTTGGCAGACGTGTTGGTGTTACCTTTCCTCTGGAGTAAACTAGGCAGGCCGAGAGAGGGATCATGCTGCATGGGCAACACATGGTCTCTAAATTCAGACCAGGCTTTGTGTTATGGAGATGTATAACACCATTTTACAAACTATCGTTTGTCAAGACGGCAAGGTGCCTGTCGTATGCTGAAATATCTGGGTTAACACCTTATTCCGCAGCCTGTCATACATACACATACATATATGTGGACAATGAGCAGACAAGATGAAATACATATAATGACAGTAGAAATGCGGTTTCTGATGAAACTGCTAAAAACATCATTTGCAGTCAGAAAAATCAATGAGCAAGTTCTACAAGAAGCAAATGAAAAACATTACCTGATTAGAGAAACTAAACGAATATATTCAAGCTTTTTTTGGGCACGTAATGAGAAGACATAAACAGAGTTTTTTCAGAGTTCCTAGACAGCATGTTTTAGCCGTTGGTTGCCAGCCTCCCTTCGTATATCAAAGACACCAACCACGCTATCTCCATCTTCGATTCCATCAGTTTCAAAAACCCTTCTCAGTATCACATCTTCACTTTAGATGTGACTTCACTCTACACTTCCATTCCTAACTCTGACGGCCTTAAAGCCTTGGAATGTTTCTTGGAGAAAAGGCTTAACCCCTCAAAAGCCACTGGGCCATTGCTGCGTCTTGCGGAGTTAGTCCTCAACCTGAACTCGTTTGAGTTCAATGAGGACTACTTCGACCAGATCAGCGGTGTGGCCATGGGTACTAAGATGGGTCCCAGTTATGCCTGCCTCTTCATGGGCTATCTGGAGCACCAGGTATGGAGTCAGTACACCGGTAGGCTCCCGGAGCTCTACAGGAGGTACATTGACGACTGCTTTGGTGTCTCAGACATGCCCTTGCCTGACCTCCAGAACTTCATTGCCTTTTTCTCCGACTTCCATCCCAGCATCAAACTTACCTCCACCATTTCTTCGTCGGCCGTTAACTTCTTAGACCTCACAGTCTCTTTAGGTTCCGCGGGTCTATGCACGACGGTTTATTATAAACCAACCTGACTCGCACTCATTCCTTCTCTATACCTCCTCCCACCCTCCCTCGTGCAAACGTTCTATTCCTTTCTCCCAACTGTTACGTCTCCGACGGCTTTGCCAGGATAACAACGACTTCCATCAAAAAGCCCACGAAATATTTGATTTCTTTCGCCTTCGTGGCTATCCTTAGAATGTTCTATCTACAGCTCTTCACCGCTGCCAGTCTATCAGTCGCACTGAGGCTCTCTCCTCCAGGCCGAAACCACGAAACAATAGACTTGTCCTCTCACTTACTTACCATACCCACAATATTGCTGCCAAGAATATCCTCTTGAAGCATCTATCCATTTTTTGGGCGGACTCGACCACTCGTGATGTCTTCTCAGAGGCCCCTCTGGTGGCGTATAAGCGGGAACGAACGAACGAACGAACGAACAAACTTTATTTTCAAAGGGTTAAGAATTGGGCACGCAGGCCCGTCTAACATTTTGCCCTTCTATCACCCTCTTCCATACATTATTTCATTCACACATCATTCAAGGCTAAAAGAGAACAGCAACAATATAAAAGTTATGCATTATAAAGGCATGGGCAAAATACGAACATCAAAACTACACGACACAGTAACATTAGATAATGGTCTGACACTTGTTATTAGCCATGTGGAATATACTGGCCTACCAAAAGGGGACTGGCTGTTATACTAGGGTTTTGTTGTTATTATTATTATCACTATTATTAAGGGGGAAGGTAATCCGTACTGAGATAGTGTTCGAGTAATTTGCGATTATATGAATAGGGATTGGTGATGTCTTTGATTTCTTGTGGAAGATTGTTCCACAGCTGAGCTGCAGAGTACGTTAAGCTTGTTTTGTATAAGTCAATCCTAGGCTTCTGAATGTGTAATATATTTAAACGTTTACTGTGTCTAGCATTATATTTAAACAATGGCCAAAGGTAATTTGGGGCATTCCGATGCAGGATTTTGTGAATTAGTTTAGCTTTATTGAAAAGCAGGCGTTTGCGGAGTGGTAGTAACTGAAGGCGTTTGTACAGACTGGGATTGTCAGATAAATGTTTGTTATAAATTAGACTCATGGCCCGTTTCTGGAGTGAGTAAAGTCGCTTGGTGTTTGAATTAGAACAACCGTCCCAGATTGTAGAGCAGTAGTCAAAGTGTGTCTGTATATGAGAAGTATAGAATAGTTTCCTTGTGTCCTCATCAAGGAAGTTTTTAATTTTGGCGAGTTGGTAGACTTTTTTCGCTGTTTGTTTAATGAGCGCTTGAACGTGGGAATTAAAGGTTAGGTTTCTATCAATGATTATGCCTAATGTTTTGTGCTCAATTACACTTTCTACTGGCATGTTATCGATGTGAAGTTGAAGTGGTGTGTGTGAGCTTAGAGTTTGAAGTCTTTGTCTGGTTGTTAATAACATTGATTTGTTTTAGTGATATTAATTTGCATACGGTTTGAATAGCTCCACCTAACTACATTATTTAATTCTTGTTGTAAAGACGACTACAGTAAAATACAGTTTTCAGCGTTTGTGTACACTGTACAGTCGTCTGCAAATAGATCACAGGACGACGAAAGATGCAAAGGTAGATCGTTAATATATATGGCAAATAATAGAGGGCCAAGAATAGAGCCTTGCGGTACTCCAATATTGAAGGTAGTGGTTTGAGACAGAGATTTATTATGTGATACTACTTGCTTTCTGTTTGATAGAAAAGATGATATTAGAGTGACTACATTAGGGCCAATTTTCATTGTCTCAAATTTTTTAATTAAAATAACATGGTCTATCATATCAAATGAAATTTCATCATATGAAATCTGGCAAGACCCCCGGTCCAGACAGCGTCACAACAGAAATGATTAATGCTTTAGAAGAATATGGAATAGATAAAGTTACCAGTCTGCTTAATACAATATATGATACTGGAAATATACCTCATGAGTTATGTAATTCTGTATTTATTGCAATCCCAAAGAAATCAGGAGCCTTGGAATGTGATCAACATCGAACAATTAGTATAATGAGTCACATCACGAAGATTTTGCTAAGAATTATCATGCAAAGAGGTAGGAGGAAAATACAACCTGAAATAGGAGAAGAACAATGTGGGTTTGTAGTAGGCAAGGGTACAGTAAATGCTGTGTATATACTGAGAACCGTAATCGAACGTTCTATAGAAGTAAACAAAGATTTACACCTTTGCTTTATTGACTACACAAAGGCTTTTGATAAAGTGAGACATGTCAACATGATAAGGATGCTTAAAGATCTACAAATTGATGGGAAAGACCTTAGACTTGTAAAAAACATATATTGGAAACAACAAGCTGCCATAAGAGTTGATAATGAAGTAAGCCAATATCAGCCTATTAAGAGAGGTGTGAGACAGGGATGTGTAATGTCTCCAGATCTGTTTTCCCTGTACAGTGAAAATATTTTCAGAAATATTGAAAATATGGAAGGAATCAACATTGGGGGACGATGCATCAATAACATTAGATATGCAGATGATACAGTCTTGATTGCAGACAATGAACAGGACCTGCAAAATTTAGTAGATGCGGTTGTTACACACAGTGAACAACAAGGGTTAGAATTAAATTGTAAAAAGACACAGATTATGGTCGTCACTAGGAAGAACGAAATACCACAGTGTAATATACAAGTAAATGGGAATATTCTTCAACAAGTGAATAGGTACAATTATCTCGGAACAGTAATAACATCTGATGGGAGATGCCTTGAAGAGATTAGAACAAGGAATCGCCATGGCAAAAGTAGCCTTTAGCAAGATGAAAAACATACTGACCAATAAAAAGATGTCAATTGAAACGAGAAAAAGAGTGTTGAGATGCTACATAGAACCTGTACTTTTATATGGATGTGAAGCTTGGACAATGAGCAGCCAGGCTGAAAAACATCTGATGGCTGTAGAAATGTGGTTTCTGAGGAAAATGCAAAGAATACCATGGACAGCCAGAAAGACCAATGAACAAGTCCTTCAAGAAACAAATGAAGATCGTAAACTGATCAGAGACATTAGGCGTAGACAGTCACAATTTTTTGGGCATGTTATGAGAAGAAATGATTTGGAGAACTTGGTGACAACTGGTAAGATCGAGGGGAATAGACCAAGGGGAAGACCTAGAAACAAGTATCTGGATGGCTTGGCCTTGTGGCATGGTCGAGACAGAAACACGGAACTGATCCACGACTCTGTTGATCGAGTGAGATGGCAGAACATGACCGCCCACGCTTACCGGCATGGCACATGATGGATGGATGGATGGATCATATCAAATGCTTTCTTGAAATCAATAAACACAGTTCCACATAGACTGTTGTTGTTTATATTCTGGTGCCAATTTTCTATCATGTTTGTTAGGGCCGTATGGCAAGAATATTTTGGTCGAAATCCTGAATTGGCTGTCAACAATAAGCTTGTTGCGAACTAAATACTGTATAGTTACTTTATGGATGTGTTTTTCTAGTGGCTTAGATAGTGATGATAGTAAAGAAATGGGTCTGTAATTGTTCGGGAGACCATTGTCCAATGAACCAGATTTAAGAAGAGGGTACACTTTAGCGATTTTGAGAGCTGATGGAAAGTGGACTTTGGTGAGACACTGATTATATACATAGGTTAGTTATATACAGATCACTGGCGCAGCACAACGGAGAACCCGGTTGCTGATTTCATCTAACCCAGATGAGGTTGTGTTTTTTAGGTTACTGAGGTAAGTGAATACTTCAGTGATTGTCATTAACGGTATGTCGGAAAGAATATCGCAGGAGCATCTATTCTCGCAAAACGATGACAGTAAAGATAAGTTGCAAGGAGAATTAGGTACTGAAGCCTTCAACTGGTCTATGTCAGTTTGAAAAAAACTTACTGAATTGGTCGCATGTAATATGATTTGATGGTAAGGAATTTCAGAAGTTATACTTGTTTGTCAAAGTGTTAATTGCCTTCCATATATCCTTACTATTTGTTTTATCCATTACTAAGTTCTTAAAGTAATTTTTCTTTTCCCGTCGTATGGTATATTGACCTTTGTTTCTAAGAGTACGGTATGCGTTGAGATCCCGCTTTTTATGTGCTTTATCTCTGTCTCTCATAATTTCAAGTATTTCCTTTGTGATCCACGGTGACGTGGTGTTTTACGCGAACTTCCTTGATTGGCACATGTCTATCAAAAACATCAATAAAGGTTTTCATCCAGAATTCCAGAGCATCATCCCGGCCAGGAAGCTGATATACATTGTCTAGAGGTGAACTGAGCAAGTCCTGTAATAATGAGTTTTGGTTGAAATTTTTGTAACTTCTATATTTTACACTTATGTGTTTATGTTTAGGAGATTTAATTCCTTTTTTAGACCACGTGCAGCATATTGGGTAGTGATCGCTCATTGCATAATTGGATACGGTGCATTCTATGATGTTGTCTGAGCAAGTTACAGCAATGTGATCTATGACTGTTGAAGATGACTTTGTTACTCTAGTAGCTTGTTGTACTATTTGTTGGAAATTGTATGATGCAATTATATGTCCCCATATTATGTTGGATTTGTTGGTGTCAATGTTAAAGTCTCCGAGTATTATAATTTCTTTCCCGGAAGCGAAAACCCCATCCATCATGGTAGTGAAGTTTTCGTACAAGACGTGTCCAGCACTGGGATTTCGATAGAGGTAGCCAATTATCAGGGGTGTGCGGTTTTGAAGTTTTAGCTCTAACCAAATACATTCTATTTCGCAAGTTTCAAAGTCTAGCCTACGGTGAGCATTTAGTAAATTAGAAACATAGGTTACTATGCCTGTCTCTTGTTTCCTACAGGGATCCCTTCCGAAAACTGTGTACCCTTTAATAGTGATGTCCTCATCTGAAATGTTACCATTAAGCCTACTTTCACTAAGGCCGAATAAATGAAAATTTTGATTAAGAATAGAAGATAACGCTGGTAGCTTTTTAAATAAGCTGCAAATGTTTAAGTGTCAAAGGCGTATTCCTGACTTATTGAGCCAGTGTTGCCACTTCTCAGACATTTCATCCATGAAGAAAGTGTAAATTAGTTTTAGTTAAGCAAAAATACAAGATCATAAAAAACCACAATTACATTAACTTACAAAATATCAGTAATACAAATCGATATGTAAATGACAATATTATAACGATATAACTAATTAGACCAACGAATATAATGCAAACACGGAACAAAACGAATTAAAGAACATGCAACAAGTAATTAACCTGAAAAAACAAGCTAAGTAACCAACTGTTATCAAAAAGAATTAATAAATGACTATACAAGTCAATGTCTCTGTTTAAAGCGGAGTATCCCACACAGGAATAAAACGTTAAACAGTAAGCAATTAAGGTTCAATGAGGAAGCTCTGTTGCTGGTATCAATGCATATAGGGTTCCGTTTTTAATACGTATCCTATCTTCAGGTCTGTATTGTAGAGACATCATAAGGGCTTGATTCAGTGCGGCAGGACTAAATTGCATCAAGTGTAGAAGTTCTGGACTCCAATGATGCGGAGCCTGTTGTTGTTCGCTTGGTCGATCATTACTGGCGTGAACTTGGTGATGCGGAACCTGTTGTTGCCTGCTTGTTCGCTCATTGCTGGCCTGAATTTGGTGATGCGGAGCCTCTTCTTGTCTGCTATGGAGCCCATAGCTGTCTTGAGCTCGGTGTGCCAAGGTGGTATTACTACCGTGCGTGTTTACTGCTGCTTGTAACGAGGGTTCGTTGGAAGTGAGGTTAGGGAAATCTTCCTGGTAGTTATTTCCTTCACGTGTGAGGGTGGGGGTAGGAAGGAGAGGTTGATTTGTTCTTGGTAGCATGTGTGCACTTTGAATGGCAGGCGTTCGTGGGTCAGACGTCAGCAGACGTTTATCTGGGGTGATGGGGGTATTTCGACTGGCTTCCGTAGTCAATGTTCGACGTGTTTGTGTGTTGGTCATGTTTTGTGGTCTCTCCGGATACTTGATATTTTTTAGCAAGGAAGCTATTACCTAATCTGGTCGCTGTACAGTCGTTTCTTTGGCGCGCCTCTTTGAGATGTAAAAAATGGTGTGTTGTTGATAAAGTGTACATTATACTGATTACAGAATTTCTCTAGGGTGTTGTTGTTTATGTCGGCTAGTCGACGTTCGGGGCCATAACTTGGTGGTATGATGGAAGACAAAAACACTATAGAATTGGGAAAATTATGGCGTAATAAGTCTAGTGGTTTTCGTAACTGAGAAATGGTGATATTTTGGTTTCTCATAGTGTCATTAATTCCCATATGTATTGTAATCCTCTTCACGCTTTCGTTGATTTCCATTCTACGTATACTGTTTGTTAGACTGTCTAACCCTGCACCTGGAAGTGGAATTGTTGTAGCTTTATCGGCGTGTGATGAGGACATACGATCACTGTATATGCCTTTCAACAAGGAGTCGCCAATTATCAAATGGGTGCAGTCAGCTGGTAGTCTCTGTATGTATTGGCTTCTGGTACGTCTTGCACGTTTTTTTTGCCATTGATAATTATCCGGCTGTGGACTGCCTTCTTGCAGGTTACCAGCCGATTCTTGAATAGGCGGGTTGTCTGTCAGCAATGTCTCGTCGTACTGACTGTCGTTTACCAATTGCTCTTTTGGTAGTTCAAATCGATTGCTGACTTTTACTTCTATGGGAAATGTCGAGTCCTGTTGAATGGCTTGGTCTGTTTGTTGATGTGTATTCGTTGGCTGTATAGTTGGCGCTCCCAGACATAGTTGTGTTGTTTCGAAGCTGTAAGTCTGTGCTCCCTGATCAATAGTGGGCGTGCGTTGTAAAGTCTCAATAGTGTGTTTCAGTATACCATTTTCGTAACCTCAGGGATCGTAACCTCAGGGATGTGCTGGTCCATAACAAGCTACCCCAACCTCACCAGACTCTTCCTGGCACGGTGGCTTGTCTTCGATTGCGTTGCAAGACCTGTCCATACGTACTTCAAACCCAGAGTCTGACATTCCCTAAGACGACCTTCGACATCCGTGAGGGTTTCTCATGCATCAGTCGCAACGTCATCTATGTGATTACCTGCACACGTTGCGACATGAGATATGTCGGTGAGACAGGCTTACGTCTTGGCGACAGAATTAGACAACATCTTTCTAATATCACCAGCGGCGCCCAGAAACCAGTATCCATGCATTTCAACAGTCCTGACCACCATGGCCTAGCCTACATACAGGTCACGGCCATCAAATCATGCGTATCCCACGAACGGGATCGGAAGACATTGGAACACCGTCTCATCTTCCAGTTGGGCACACTCTCCCCTCAAGGCCTTAATGTCCAACACAGCTTCATTTAACTCCCTACCCCACTCCTCCCACCCCCCAGCTTACAGTCCACCATCTAGGTACGTGCAGGTCCTTTATAGGACATCACAGTCAACTTTCTTGGCAGGTTTGCGTTCTATGTTTTGCCATCGTTTTCTGAACGACCGCCACTCATGCCCCTCTGTGTGGACCAACACTATGTAGTTTTCCGCAGCGGTGTTTCGAGCGCTTAACGAGAATTGCTTATTGTGAACTGCGTCCGCGACATCTTTGCCGGTCTTAATTTTCACTTTTCCGCACACATGGGCGCTTCTCCACCCCACTCCCCTCCCGCTTGACCTTTGACCCGTGTACCATACATCAGGTCTATTAATCCACTGGATCCCTACGCGTATCAGTCTTTCCAAGCAAGGACACAGAATCAGATGAGTACATTTAATTAGTTTAATAGTTTAATATTGTCATTGTGTGTTTCATGTAGGTTTGTGTTGGTTTGTATTTGTTTGTCCTGTGCTGACGAAGGCTTTGGCCGCAACGTCCAATTTGTCTTTTGTAGTCGTGTTTTAGTAAAGCTCACAATATACTTCTAGTTTTTTTTTGGGTGATTCATTCATTGAGAAGACATAAAGCAGAGAACTTGGCGATAACTCTCAAGACTGAGGGAGAAACCAACAAGAGGAGGGCAGAGAAGTGAATACCTGGATGACTTGGTCATGGTCAAGGGAAGAATACAGAGCTAATCCACGACTCTGGTGATCACGTGAGATAGCGAAACATGACCTCCTGCGCTTATCGGCATGGTACATGATGATGATGTCATACAAATATGAGGATATCACTGGGGAAGGCGATTTATTAATATACATCGTCAAATCAGTGTGACGAGGTGTGAGATCGAGAGGGAGTTTCACAGTTTAATATTTCGGCATGATCATCGCTGAGCAGAATTAGGAGTATTCAAAACACGTCGAACAGAATGAGAATGAACATAGAGGCTTTCACTGCTGCTCAAACATGTCTTTCTGGGACTCCATGCATTAAGTCAGTTACCACAACTGACTCACTGCCAATGCTCCATAAGGTGTAATCTGGATATTTCTGACACACACAGTGATCAAACCTTGAAGATGTGTAGTGTATGGTAGCTTTACTATTCCAGCAAATTGTAATTGTGTAGACGTTCTACTATCCGGCCACTTAAAGATGTGTAGTATGTATAATGTCTACTATCCTGGCCACTTAAAGATGTGTAGTATGTAGAAGTTCTACAATCCTGGCCACTTAAAGATGTGTAGTATGTAGAAGTTCTACTAATCCTGCCACGTGAAAATGTGTGATATGTAGAAGTTCTACCATCCCGGCCACTTGAAGATTTACAGTTGTTCTACTATTCCGGCCACTTGAAGATGTGTAGTGTGTAGAAGTTCTACTATCCCGGCCACTTAAAGATGTGTAGTATGTAGAAGTTCTACTATCATGGCCACTTGAAGATTTACAGTCGTTCTACTATTCCGGCCACTTGAAGATGTGTAGTGTGTAGAAGTTCTACTATCCCGGCCACTTAAAGATGTGTAGTATGTAGAAGTTCTACTATCCCGGCCACTTAAAGATGTGTAGTATGTAGAAGTTCTACTATCCCGGTCACTTGAAGATTTACAGTCGTTCTACTATTCCGGCCACTTGAAGATGTGTAGTATGTAGAAGTTCTACTATCCCGGCCACTTGAAGATGTGTAGTGTGTAGAAGTTCTACTATGCCGGCCACTTAAAGATGTGTAGTATGTGGACGTTCTACTATCCCGGCCACTTAAAGATGTGTAGTATGTAGAAGTTCTACTATGCCGGCCACTTAAAGATGTGTAGTGTGTAGAAGTTCTACTATGCCGGCCACTTAAAGATGTGTAGTATGTGGACGTTCTACTATCCCGGCCACGTAAAGATGTGTAGAGTGTAGAAGTTCTACTATCCCGGCCACTTAAAGATTTACAGTCGTTCTACTATTCCGGCCACTTGAAGATGTGTAGTGTGTAGAAGTTCTACAGTGGGTGCATACAAATTAATCTGTGCTCCAAAGGCGACACGACCTAAAATAGATACCAGACATTGCCTAGGGATGCAACGGCGACAGACGTGATACAACCTTCTCAGTCCTAAAGTGACGATTAGTTTTACAATATATGGCACTGGTCTCATGTGTCAGGTATCTGAAAACGTGTAGGAAGGGCCGGTATCTTTGAATATAAATGTTATAGAGTCTAAGAATATCTTGGATACAGAAAATAACAAATGCATCCATACAACAAGATCTGAATATTGAAGAAGGTTGGCTACTGAAGACCATAAAACAAAGGAAAATGAAATATTTTGGTCACTTGCATGGAAATTTGGAGAGAACCATAATGGAGAGGTATAGGACCAGGAAGAGAGAAAGAGGAAGACCAAAGAGACGATTGGTGCAGGATGAGGCAGATGATCCCCAGATGAGTGTATCGGATGCCGGGCACCTTGTTCATGACCGAGAAGTTTTCCGGAATGTTGTTATGAGAGCGAGGTTCTGAAAAGGACATGAAACTGAAGTAATGAATGAACCTGTTAAGGGTATCATTCCTGCACTCCAGGCATGTTCATAGGTGCTGAGACCCTCCCTCAACTTCCTGATATGCATCAGCGACCGGCGACTAATAGTGCCAGATCTGTGTTGTTTGACTAGGCACCGGATTCTTCGGATATACCTCTCGTGTCTGGCCGTGCACATTTGTACTTCCACGTCGTTCTTTTAAGACAACCATGTGGGTTTACTGGCGTCAAAGTCCTCCGCTCTCCACATCTCTCTACGGGCATTGATAAGATCGGCATGATCCATAGACTAGCCAACTGCAGACGCAGAGCCATAAGGTTTATCAGCTCGTTCATTTCCCTCAACTCCGGCATGTTCCGGAACGAAGATGACGGTGACACTACGAAAAGCAGAGCTCCGTAGCCATTTATTCCACTGTCTACGTGCAGAACCCGCATCAACCTTTCGTATCATACTTGTATATGTTATCGTTGATGAACACGTTTTTTGCGCTTGCTTTGAACTCAAGCGTAGTCCATACACAATACTTCTAGTAGTGCTGGGCATAATTTTGCGTTTTTTTATAAATAATTTTTAGTTCTTTTTCCCTGTCAACACTGTCCCTCGCCATCAGACAAACCCACTCTGACTTGAGAGGTACTTGTAATTTACGTCCCCAAGTCAAGGACGATACGTCACTATTTTAGTCCAACTTTCCGATGTGGGGGTTGAATCTCTTACCTCGGCATCAGCACACTGGATGTTTAAGAACTCACGCGTTTGTAGTTAATGTTTTTCCCCATCAAGAATGAACGAAGTCATTGATGTTTTTTGTTTAGCGGGTCCTGTTTGGATCGGAGGCACCGACATTATTCAAGAAGACAAATGGAGGTGGATATCTAGCAATGAAGTTATTGGTGAATACCGACCCTGGTATCAGCCAAACCCGAGCAACACAGAATCACGTAAGAATCAATAAGACATTAATTATAGAAACAATATTCCATGCATATTAAATACACGAGTTATATAAAGTGCCGGTTCTGGGCTGTTAGTTTGTCGCCCATGGCAATGCGATTCGGGTGCAAGCAAATATGCTATTAAATTCTTAACTTAACTCACTGCACGGTTGATGTTACTGTTCTATATAATAGGCTGGGATAAACATATTATATAATAATACTGCGTGACGTACACCTTAAACATGTATTTTTTAAATGTATATTCAACACAACACTACACACAAATAACATATATAAGTAACGCAACTTAATAGAATTTATGAATACAAATATAGAGTTAAAAGTGCATTCGTCTAATCTTCTTATTTGACAGGACTAGAGGACGCACTAGACAAAATACACATTGAAAGTGATAGCTACAGATGGGGATTCGAACCTGTAACCTCCAACTGACGACAGCACCTCGCGGCAGGAACAAGTGTACCTTACACCCATGAATCAAAACACCCCACACGAAAGTACACTTGTTCATGCAGCGATGTGATGTCGTCATTTGGAGGTGACAGGTTCGAATCCCGGTCGGTAACTATAGCTTCCAATGTGTATGTTGTTTTGTGCATCCTCTAGTCTCTAATTCAGGTCTTAGTCAGATATGACTGAGCTACCGTATGACAGTAGACGATACTACCTGCTTCTGTTAGCGCCGAATGTTGGGCGGCGCTTACCTAACCCGGCACCCCACAATGTGCCAATGGCTTCGGGCGGAAGAGGGCAATTGGGAGGCTACAAGCCTTATCTTGGTGTGAGGAAATGCAACCTAAAATCTAAATGTTATGGCAGGGCAGACCAGGCCCTAAGCCTTGGTTGGTAACTGATCTAGGATCGAAGCTCGGACAGGCGACAGTTAGAGTATTGTTTTGCTGATCCGGCAGCTTCTGCAACTTGTCTTGTTCTCGACGTATTAATGTCACCTTTCCTCTGGAGTAGACTAGATAGGTCGAGATAGGGATCATGCTGCATGGGCAACACATGGTCTCTAAATTCAGCCCAGGCTTTGTGTTACGGAGAGATAACCCCATTTTAAGAACTATCGTCTGTCAAGACGGCAATGTGCCAGTCAGTCAGTCTCTAATTCTTACTTCTACTTCTGTGAGAGCCAAACAATACGTATGTATTTATTTACAACGGTTAAATCTTTATTCGTCTGCTTTTCTTTAGAATTTGCGAAAGTTTCATCGGTACTTTCATAATCAGAAGTGTTAAGTGTAGTCCTAGCAAATATCTCTAGCTTTAACTTGACATAATCTTATGTAACAAGTAACAATCATTGAATATAATAAAGAGAGTGTTTAATTGCTAAATTGAACCTTTTTTGCTGTATGACAATGGATCTTGGAATGTAAATGAACAAATTAGGAAGAACTTGGGAGGAACAGAGATGTGATTCCTGAGACGAATGTTGCGAACTCCTTGGATTGACAGAGTGACTATCAGAGATTGAAAGAGGCTAATGAAACTAGAACATTAGGGACGTAGAGGTATTTCCAAGGCACCAGGGTCAGGTTCTATACTGGCCAAGACTTACTGACACGTCCTAGTCGAGCGTCCTGGGCAATAGGTCCCTTCGGAGTCCTGGCTAACGTAGTAGGGTCTCTGATTCTTCCGAAGTAGGAGAGTATCTGCCTGCACGGCGAGGAACCACCAGTATGCACATACAGAACTTCACGCTGGAGTTCACAGCCAGCGAATACAAGCAAGCAAGCTAGAATATTATATACAACAATAAGAAAGAGACAAACAACTTTCGATGTCAGTGTGTTGAGAAGATAGGCATTAACTGATTAAGTGACATGGGATGGTTAATCGTCGTAAGCGACTTATTGTATATGCCACGGGCTTATATATAGTAGAAACGTAGTCATTGCGTTATAATAATACACCATATCTGCTACCATATTAACAACTATTAAATCATAACTGTAAGACACCTCTACTTTCCATTTTCCGCCATAAATGTTTGCCTTGTCAGAAACCTGTGTTTTGTTTTGCGCTCAATCTGTTAAAGGGCGTAGAGGAATGATCAATGGGAAGAGAGGGTAGAGGCAGTCCTAGAGAAATCTTGCCGGATGGACAGAGACGGTGGCATGGGGAAATATCAGCAGCAGAGTTGATCCAGAACACCAGCGACCGAGATCTGTTGAGAGACGAGAACACCTACGCTGGCTAGCAGGGCACTTTATGATTGAGGAAATATGTAGAAGTCAAAGGAAGTTAAACTTGGCACCAAATTTAGAATTGTTAAAGAGAATGTTACATGGGTCAGAAATACGGAGAACAACTAAAAGAATTATCAAACAAACCTTCACTTATTGGCGCCTGTGCAGAATAGTGGGAATACAATGTTGAGACAGAATCATCAATGTAGAGCTCATGGATA
Source organism: Cepaea nemoralis (assembly GCA_014155875.1). NCBI lineage: Eukaryota > Metazoa > Mollusca > Gastropoda > Stylommatophora > Helicidae > Cepaea > Cepaea nemoralis. The sequence continues at coordinate 514,530 of JACEFZ010028434.1, read as the reverse complement.
GAAAATAAATCCCGGGGACCAAGATGTGAAGAAAAGATTCTGGCTCTGAACAGGACACACACTGAGAAAACCTGACGGAAATATAACAGGACATTCTCTTGACTGGAATCCACAAGGTAAACGGATTAGTGGGAGATCTAAACACACACAGGACAGAGAATTAAGATACAGACTTACAATATTGGACTGGCAAGGAGGGCGCTGAAGGAGATAGCACAAGGTCGGACGGCTGGGCCTGGTTTGGTTGAGGGATTACCCTGTTGGGGATACAGGACAGAAGAAAAAGATACAACAAATATTGAGCTGTATTCTTCCCATGTATCTAGAATTGTCGCCCATTATATCATTCAAGTTTTAATTGACTTCATGCAAATTCAGCTTTTCCCTTCTCGTCAACCTTGCATCAAGCTGTTACTTATCAGCTATCAAATTATGATGGCATCGGTTTAATTTTTTTTGGTTCGCGTTTCCATCCTGTTTCAGGATATTGCGGTCAACATCAGCATCTTTCAGCTGTATGTTGATTTATAGGCTAGATTACGTTCATCAGCACGCCACGACTTTCTGAGCGACCGGCTCCATACTCTGATAAGTCACTGGTGCGACTCGAACCGCTTCCAATTCTCGTGCACTCACGTCAACCACGAGAGTATTCGGGATTACGGAGAAAGCTGCCAACCCCTAGGCCAGGGCGCCGACATCTGTTTAATGATGTTTTTATTTTTTGTACATACATTTATCAGAAGAACACTGCATAGAGATTCGACCCGATGGAGGCTACCTCTGGAATGACATCCGCTGTGACAGCCAAAGTCAATTTTTCTGTGAGAAGAGGTTAGTACAAGCAGCATTGCATAACAAGAAGTTCTTCTTCTTCTTCTAGCGTTCATCTCTACTTCTTTCCCCTTATTTCCATTAATTCCAAACACTATATGTTTGTTTATTCATGAACTCTCTTAGCGGCCTCAAAGAGTTCCCCAATCGATATTTTTGTGCAATACTGTACAACATGGAATCGACCAGTCATGTCTCTTCTTTCAATGTTCGTTAATATACGGGACACAGTATTACGGTCCGATTTGTTTTTGTGTTTGTTATTTGACCTAAGCTGGTGTAATATACAATTCTGAGACCTAAGGTGCTATTTAAATGGTTAGATACGAACTGTGTCCATATCCCTTAGTCGTGGGTTCATGTGGATGATAAACCTGGCTAATGAAGACATCTTTTCTTAGGGGTGTCTAGTTGGTCGGACAAACTTCCGGTACAATGGCGACAAAATGAAGCGTTGCTTTTCGGAGGGACGCTATTTAGTGTTTTCCTTTGGATTTCGTGTGATTTCCTATGGATTTCCTGTGAATAGTGATTTCCTGGGGATTATGTGATGTTATTTTATGTTCCTTTTATTGGAAGTTTTCAAAAGAAGCCACTGAAGGCAGGTGGTGGATGAAATTTTGAGGGCAGCCGACAGATATTTGTGGGTCATGGCCTCGAGCTTCACGACGGCAGGCAGAGGAACTCTTCTTGAGTCAATGGCTGCGGTCTCCGACCAGTAAGGTCACTGCCATAGAGGAAAGCAACGGCAAACTACCTCTTTAAAAGTGCCGAGTATATCATGATTCGCTTAAAGACTGATCATCGCAAGACAAGGACAGAGAAGTTAAAATTAGCAACTTGGAACGTTAGGACGTTAAACGACGACGAAAAATTAGAGAACATAAAACAAGAAATTGAAAGGGAAAAAAATTAATATTTTAGGTATGTGCGAAACGAGATGGACAGGAGCAGGCATCAAGATAGAAGAAGATTTCAAGATTATTTATTCTGGAGGTGAAGATCGTCATAGGGGAGTGGCAATTATTTTGGACCGGAAAACATCAAAATCTGTTCAAGGATATTGGGCCGTGTCGGACAGAGTTCTACTAGTTAAATTAAGTGGCAGACCTTTTAGCATAAATATTATTCAAGTATATGCCCCAACAGGAGAATCCAGTGAAGATAGTGTAGAAGAATTTTATAATGACATAGAGTCTGCCTTAAAGAAATGTAAAAATTCAGAAATAAACATCATAATAGGGGACTTCAATGCAAAAGTAGGAAATCAAGGGGATAGATACACAGTAGGAAACTATGGTTTAGGAGAGAGAAATGAAAGAGGATACAGACTCGTAGAGTGGGCAAAAGAACAGGAAATGATTGTAGGAAACACCTGGTTCAAGCAACACCCTAGAAGATTATGGACATGGAGGAGTCCTGATAGCAGGATTAGAAACCAGATTGACTACATTCTCATTAGCAGAAGATTTAGAAACGCATTAACAATAGCAAAAACAGTTCCCAGTGCTGATTGTTATAGTGACCACAGATTACTCACAGGAACATTGAGGATAAAGTTGAAGAAAGTCAAGTATATAACAGGAAACACTAAATATGATTTGTGTACATTGAGTAATGACAAGGAAATACAAAACAAATTCAACATAGAAGTACAGAACAGATTTGAAATATTGTCTGATCTAGAGATCCTATTCCAGGATGTGGATGATCAATGGGAAACGTTGAAGAATTCAATCAATGTGGCTGCAGAAACAACTATTCCAAAATTAAAGAAGGTGGGTCGTAAGAAATGGATGACTGAAGAAATTTTACACCTCATGGAAACAAGAAGACTCAACAAAAATAATTCTGTCAAATATGAAGAAATTCACAGACAAGTCAGAATATTATGTAAGGAGGCAAAAGAAGCATGGCTTGAGGAAAAGTGCTTAGAAATTGAAAACCAACACAACAGTCAAAATACCAAATTAGTGCACAAAAGAATTCAGGAACTTACTAATAAAAGAACAAGTACATCAACAGGGTGTCTAAAAACTGAAGATGGCAAAATCATAATAGAAAAAGACCAGATTCTACATGTATGGACAGATTATGTGAAACACCTTTATGATGATAACAGAGACGAACAGTATGATATTAGATTTAATAATGAAGGACCGCCAATTTTGGAGATGGAGGTTCGAAATGTTCTTAAGCATATGAAAGCTGGCAAGGCCCCCGGTGCAGATAACATCACAACAGAAATGATTAAAGCTTTAGAAGAATTTGGACTAGAGCAAGTCACCAGACTGCTGAACACATTATATGATACTGGAGATATACCTCCTGAATTATGTAACTCTGTATTTATTGCAATCCCAAAGAAATCAGGAACCTTGGAATGTGATCAACATAGAACAATTAGTATAATGAGTCACATCACAAAGATTTTGCTAAGAATTATCATGCAAAGAGTGAGGAAGAAGATACAACCTGAAATAGGGGAAGAACAATGCGGGTTTGTAGAAGGAAAGGGTACAGTAAATGCTGTGTATATGCTGCGAACAGTTATTGAACGTGCTATAGAAGTAAACAAGGATATACATCTTTGCTTTATTGACTATACAAAGGACTTTTGATAGAGTTAGACATGTCAGCATGGTGGATATGCTTGCAGATCTACAAATTGAAGGGAAAGACATTAGACTTATAAAAAACATATATTGGAAACAACAAGCTGCAATAAGGATTGATAATGAAGTGGGACAGTATCAGCCAATTAAGAGAGGTGTTAGGCAGGGATGTGTGATGTCTCCAGATCTTTTTTCCCTATACAGTGAAAATATTTTCAGAAATGTAGAGGATATAAATGGAATCAGCATTGGAGGACGAAACATCAATAACATTAGATATGCAGATGATACAGTATTAATTGCAGACAATGCGCAGGACCTGCAACAACTAGTAGATGCGGTTGTTGTACACAGTGAGCAACTGGGGTTAGAATTAAATTGTAAAAAGACTCAGGTTATGGTCGTCACTAGGAAGAAAGAAGTGCCACAATGTAATATACAAGTAAATGGAAATATTCTTCAACAAGTGAATCGGTACAATTATCTTGGAACAGTCATAACATCTGATGGGAGATGCCTTGAAGAGATTAGAACAAGAATCGCCATGGCGAAAGTAGCCTTTAGCAAGATGAAAAACATTCTGACCAATAAAAAGATGTCAATTGAAACGAGAAAAAGAGTGTTGAGGGGATACATAGAGCCTGTTCTTTTGTATGGATGTGAAACTTGGACAATGAGCAGTCAAGCTGAAAAGCATCTGATGGCTGCAGAAATGTGGTTTCTGAGGAAAGTGCAAAGAATACCATGGACAGACAGAAAAATCAATGACCAAGCACTACAGGAGACAAATGAACATCGTAAACTGATTAGAGAAATTAGATGTAGACAGTCAAAATTTTTTGGACATGTTATGAGAAGAAATGGATTGGAGAACTTAGTGACAACTGGCAAGATCGAAGGGAACAGACCAAGAGGAAGACCGAGAGGAAAATACCTGGATGGCTTGGCCACATGACATGGACGAGACAAGAACACTGAGCTGATCAACGACACTGGTGATCGAGTGAAATGGCGAGTCATGACCGCCCACGCTTTCCGGCATGGCACATGATTGATTGTTTGATTGAGTTGGTCATGGCCGGTCTCTGTGGCAAAGACGATTCCAACGCGGTTCGTAATTCCGCTTACATGCGTTCGAAGCACAGCTGCGACCGATTTGGCAGCAGAGTATGTCGCGCTGAGTTTAAACGTGATGGCATGGGAGCCTGTAGTTTAGAAAGCAATGGCAAAATACTGAACGTAAACTTGCCAATACATCAACAACAGCAGTGCTTGTGTTGACAGTGATGTCCTGTAAATAGGATATGAAATAGAAAACAAAAAGTTGGTCATGCGTCGAAGTACACGTGTTCCTGCGGCGAGCCGCCGTCGTCATTTGGAGGTGACAGGTTCGAATCCCTATGTCATAAGTCGGGGTGCCCCACCGGCTAGATAAAAGTATTATTCAATAGCGAGCAACCCCAAATAGTCAGAAACTGACTAGGGACAAAATCTATATGGCTGAACTACAGATTAAGCCCTGAATATCCAACGTACAGCTCTAAGTGGCTCGTTACAAAATTGAAATGAACTGTGCTGAATATTCGCCAAGGTATAGGAAAGAGAAGGTTAGCTAGGATAGATGTTTTAAAGTCTGAATTAAAGTTTAAGGACAACTATCCTAGTACAGGTTTTTCTCCCTGACTGCTCCTTTCCTTGGTGTGTAAGTGAACCCCCACCAATGTTCACAACAACACGTATGCACAATTGGAATTAAATATATAAGAGAGAACTATGAGTTACAATACTACAACATTTATTTACTAATCATAGACATCTGATGGTTTTCAATATGGGGATGATGAAATCATATAACATATTGTGATGAAAAACATTACGTAACTTTACTTGTTACTTCATCTATCTGGAACTGTGGTCCAGATCCCCACTCTCCAGTAGACTCAAAAAAGAGACAGCTTGCCGGTATTCTGACGATCCTGTCAGTCCTGACACTCCTAGTCTTCACTCGTCCTTGAGATCTACAACATAGGTGCTCCTTGTGAGAGCTTGAAAGAAAGTCGAGAATGTGTTATATCTAATTCTACATCAGCGCAATCCTAATTAAAACGTAGCATAACACAAACATATACAATGACCAGTCTGGCCAAGTTTATCTTCCAGCTCTACTGCGTTCACCATCCTCCTTCTCCCTACTGTCTTTAGTCTGGGACGGGCTTTTCAATTGTCTCACACGCCTGTAATGATTACATTTCTGCCGCCCCATGTCCATGTCGCTAATACAGAAATTCTGTGTCATACAGCCGCTCCGTCCAAAGTTGGGTTAGCAGCTCACAGGGTCAGTAAGGGTATTATAACAATGCCTGATCATCCGGGCTTGCAAGCCGTGACCAGTAGCTGTGCTAGGTTTCCATGCATTACCGTGGACGTACACCCACAATACACTGAGAAAGTTTAGCACCATATACCCTATACCAATTGTGGGTAATGTATGTACCATTACACCTCTGCTTCCAACACAATCATTGGCCAATGTGCCAATGCGCAGACAATAGCATAACACTTCATATTGGTAGGTTTGCATATGACAAATCAATATATCAAACATCCAATACACATAAACATATTGATTAAACTAGACATGTTATGATACTTTAACATCATAGCATAATGCACTAGTTAGTTTGTATGTATACGAAATGAGACGTATATACACAAAAAGAATATGTACGAAGCATATTCCTAGCATCGTATATTCATATGAAATTACACATACATACATCCAACATATCCGTAAACATTATATTACTTCAAGATGGACATCTAATGATACTCAACATAATAGCATCAGACATTATTAATGAGTAATAATATTGTATAGCTACAAAATGAGATATACAACAAGTCTAATTGAAGTGACCACACAGACCAGCCATATTTGCTGAGCTGCCCGGTTTAATCACCACTTAGTTACTGCTGTTGTAAGAATTAAATAAATAGTCAGTTGACTATAATCTGTACAACAAATGCACACACCAAAACGAGACTAGTCTAGTTTAGAAAGAGATGGCAAGCATCTGCTACGACACCTCAAGTATATCTAGACAAGACCTGCCTTCCATAAGTTTCTACTTCTCAGAAGAGTAGCACTTACAGCACAATGATATTGAACACAGAACTCAGAAAGAACACTCAAGTAACCTATGACAATGATAGTTCTTGCAATAACCTAGATCAGATATAGACTGAAAATCACTAACTAAGAAATAACTTTTGTAGTGAAATCTAACATAATAATCATGCATATGACTACAGAACATTGAGATAGTTCCTACCTGTTCTGAAGTCATACTTAATCTAAAGGGAAAAAGTCTAGCAGGGGTTTTTATACCTAGCCTAGCAGTAGACACTTATCTCCCAGGAATTCCATTCATAAATTCTTCTTATCTCCCCCTGACGTTAATTGCCCTTATCACTGCAACCTGGCCATCACACCTTGCTCCTCTCTGTCTGGTACAAAGTCTACAGGCCCAGTGTTAATTATCAGATCTGTTTTCACACATTCCTGAGTCTGCCAGTCAGAGTGGAAGGGGCTTGTTTACCGCCCTGGGGCTATTATCTTCCCCTGTGTCAATGTTGTTAACACCTGGGCGATTTCCTACCTATGCTTATCAGGTGTCATGCCTGGTCGGTTTTAATTACACTGTCCATTTTACTTGCCATCTGCAAGCTTACATCATGGCTAGAGGCTTTTTGTGAATAATCTTACCTCACGATTAGATAGCCGTGGAGTAGCGTGATTAATTCATTCTTTCTCAATTTGGCCTCTCAAATTTGGAGACCGAGAAAAATATTCTGGGATGTTAAGGCGGCATTCCACGACACCCTATAGCTTTCAATATGTATGTTGCCTAGAGCGTCCTCTCATCCCTACTTCGTTACTCTATTTCTATGAGCTCCAAGCAATATATGTGTGTTTATTTATTAACATTATTCCTGTCTCAGCTGGCAATACTGGCGGAAATCCCGAAGAACATGTCCTGCTGTTTGATCACACTTTCCATTGAACATAGCTGTGAGTCACTCATACCATGCCTGTACAAACACTTGTTCAGTTGTTTCGCACGTTCTGGAGCCTTAGGACGATGACCTGTCCATGATGATCAAGAAAATGATATCATTTGGGGAACCATTTGAGGCCACTTAGACAGTGCATACATAAAAACATATGTACTGTTTGGTGCTAAAAAAAAAAAATAGGGATTAGAGCGCTAGACAACATAATTGACAGCTATAGTTACCGACCAGGATTCGTACCTGTTACTTCTAAATATGGCATTAAAGAGCGAGGGTCTCATAGATTATGGTCGTCACTAGCAACAATGAAATACCACAGTGTAATATATACGGATAAATCAGAATATACTTAACTAAGTGAACCGGCACACCTATCTCGGAACAGTCATAGCATCTGATGGGAGGAGTCTTGAAGTGATTAGAACAAGAATTGCAGGATAGAAAACATGCTAACTAATAAGACGATGTCAATTTCAAGGAGAAAAACATTGTTGATATGCTACATAGAACCTATACTTTTGTATGGAAGTTAAGCGTGGACAATAAGCAGACAAGCTGAAAAACATCTGATGGCAACGGACATGTGGTTTCTGAGTAAAATGCAAAGAATACCATGGACAGTCATAAAAATCTATGAGCAAGTCTTACAAGTGGTAAATGAAATGAAAATTAGACACAGATTGTCAAAATCTTTTGGACACGTTATAAAAAGAAATACACTACATAGCTTGGTGACACAGTTGGCACGGTTGAGGAGACAAGAACAAAGGCAAAGAAGTAAATATCTTGATGGACTGACAACATGGCATGGTCGAGACAAGAACACACAGCTAATCCACGACTCTGGTGAACGTGTAAGTTGGCGAAAATCCCCGCCCACGATTATCAGCATGGCACACAATGATGAACATACCATGCCTTCCCATGATGTTAGCACGTCACATGAGCTGCTCACAGTGTAAACAGTCTATATCAAGCTTCACTTAGACAAGCCAACTAGCGGTGGACCCAAACAACAATACAAAGACGCCTTGGTAGCCTGGTAATGAACTGTGGTAGTGACAATGACATTGGGAGAACATGGCTGCTCATCGCTCTGCATGACGTAATTAGATGTCTACAGACAATTTTACGAATGTTATTGTAAATTTAAAACATATTATTCTGTAGTACTTACTGAGAGCATGTTTGCAACATGAAAATAAATTTGCATACTGAACAATACGTGGGAAAAGTTCGCATTTTCATCTGTTGGAACGAGGAGCCATAGGGGGAACAATTAGCAAAACTTTATGTATACACCATTGATAATTCTATTAACAGTATACGAACTGGATTGTTACTTTTTTAACTCTGAAATGTGCGCGTTTGGGCTTAGAACATCCTCTTTGAACTTTAATATACTGCTAAAGAATAAGTGTTACGTATTTCTATGGTTATCAAAATTGTATTGGCATTATAAGTGGTTATCGCCGTTATCATCATAATCACCATAATCATCATTAGCATCATCAGTATTATCATTACCATCATCATCATTATCATCATATGCGAGTATAACCACCTCATCAAGGTATCCGACTAATCCGGTCTCGTAGTCGGAGATGAGTGTTGTGATCACCGACGCACGTAGGGGAAGGCGTACAAATACTTAACAACAAGCGGGTCATAAAGCGACGGGTTTTTAGCGCAGCCTATGAGCTGGATAATATCACATACAAACACAACCAGCTGTCGCGGCTTGACTTTAGGCGTCTCATGTAACACGTACATATGTTTTTCAGCTTGTCTTCTCATTGCCACGATTCACATCCAGACACAAGCATAGGTTCTATTTAACTTTTCAACATTCTCTTTCTTCACCAGAAGAAAAGGTTAAACGTGTCAATGTCAGCCGCACGGAGCTCTAGAATTAACCATCTAGTTTTATGTTACTATGTATATTCTTTGAGTAGTCAGTAAAGGAAATATGCATGTCTGTGTATACTTCTATAGAACGCTCAATTAATGTTTTCACCAAATAGATATAATCTTCTATAACATTGGATTCTACAAACCCACATTGTTCTTTCCCTATTTCGTGAAGCATGATTTTCCTTTTTGCATTATGATTCTTAGCGAAATATTCGTGATTGGGTCACTACACTAATTGTTCTATGCTGATCACATTCCAAGACTCCTAATTTCCACGGGCTTGTAATAAAGATAGAATTACATAATTCAGGAGTTATATCTCCAGTATCATATGCTGTGTTCAGCGGTCTGGTGGCATGGTCGATTCGATATTCTTCTAAGACAGTAAATTTACTCATGTATCTACTTTCAGATGCCACTTTACATGACAGCAACATATAAAGACAAACAAAAACAAATTGTATCTTTTTATTGATCAGTATATGATAGGCTTATGCTAGTGTCCATAGGAATAGTCTATGGAATGCTATGCAGGAATTTGGAATACGAAGGAAGTTAATCAACATGACCAGACTATGCATGGAAGATAGTTATAATATAGTAACATATAAAGGCAGGAAATCAGACCCTTTCCAAATAACATCGGGCTTGAAACAGGGTGATTCACTATCGCCGCTACTCTTCAATCTAGCTCTAGAGAAAGTTGTAAGGAAGATTTCCTTAGAGGAATATGATATTGGAGGAACATCCAAGCTGCTTAGAAGATTTCCAAAGGAGGAATATGATATTGGAGGAACATCCAAGCTGCTTGGTTATGCAGATGATATATATATTATAGGGGAAAATGAACAAAAAACATTGGAAATATTGACTCACTTAAAGGAAAAATCCCAACAGATGGGGCTGGTTATCAACCATGATAAGACGGAATATATGATAATTTCAGGAGAAGGAATGGCTAAAAATTCTGGCCACATACAAATAGATAATATGACCATTAAAAGAACGGAAACATACAAATACCTGGGTACAATCTTCATCTGCTCCAACATAAGGGAAGAAATACAAACTAGAATCAATTCTGGAAATAAGATATACTATGCACTATAACATCTACTAAAATCAAATGTGCTATCTCGTAACACCAAAATCGCAATATACAAAACACTGATCAGACCAGTTGTGCTGTATGGCTCTGAAACCTGGAGTACAACGAAAGGAGACGAAGTCTTGTTACAAACCTTTGAGAACAAAGTTTTAAGACGCATCTTTGGACCCATTAGGGATACACATAATGGAGAGTGGAAAAGAAGAAGTAACAAAGACATTTATGATCTGTTTAAGTCCCCGCTAATCACTGGTATCATAACGGCTAATAGACTATAATGGCTGGGGCATAAAGAAAGAATGAAAGATAATAGGGAAACAAAACTCGCTTACACTCAGGAAATAAATGACCGTAGACCCCGAGGTAGACCAAGAAGACGGTGGAGAGATAATATATATACAGGCCTACAAGCACTTGGAATCAACGACTGGCAAGAGAAGGTCCAACAGAGAGACGAATGGAGACGGATTGTAACTGCAGCAAAGAACCTCAATGGCTCGGAACGCTGAAGAAGAAGTATATTTTCCATCTTGCAAAAAGTTACTTTCGCCATAGCAATTCTTGTTTCACTCTTTTCATAGCATCTCCCATAAGATACTATGACTGTTCCGAGATAGCTTTACCGAGTCACGTGTTTAAGAATATTCTCAGTTACTTGTATTTTACATTGTGGTATTTCTTTCTTCCTATTGACGGCCATACTCTGTGGTTGTTGTCAAATTATAATTCTAACACTAGTGGTTCACAGAATTTAACAAGAGCATCCACCACAGGTTTCAGGTAGTGTTATATGGCTGCCATCAGTACGGTATCATCAACATTACTAAGGTTATTGATGTGACACAGCCATTTGTGGCTTTCTTATTGACTTCAACTCGTATTCTATACAGGGATGTGTTTTGTCACCGGATCTCTTTTCCCTCTATAGCGAAGTAATAATATTCGGAGGTTATAGTATAAAAAATATACACTATGCAGATGACACAATACTGACGGCGGATAATGCAAAACCTACAGCTATTGGACATTGCAGTAACAGAAAGTGCAAAGACAGGTCTCTCCATGAATATCAAGAAAACAGTAACAATGGTGATATCAAAGAAACAGGTAACACCCAAATGTGAAAAAGAGATAGAAGGGAACATTCTTCACCAAGTGGATAGTTTTAAATATCTAGGGACATTTATAACATCAGATGGAAGATGCACAACATAGATTAAGAGCACAATAGGGCAAGCAAAGGCTGCATTTCAGAAAATGATTAATATCTTATGCAGTAAGTCAGTATCATTGGATGTGAGAAAGAGAGTGCTAAGGTTAGTCTACGGGACACCCTTGGGCAAGGTGGAGTACCTGTTTAGCCCCCCGATCAGGGTTACGTGAAGCCAGGGAAGCAGGTGGTGAATGGAGTGTGAGAGCAGCCGACAAATTGTTGCTGGTTATGGTCTTGCACTCTGCGGCGATAGGCAGATGATCTCATCAGTAGAGACAATGGCTATGGCCACCGACTAGTACAGTCACTGCCCAGAAGGAAAGCAATGGCAAACTACCTTCTGCAAAACTTGCCAAGAAACCATAGCAACCATGAAAGAAAACATAATAAGAAAGAGATCTGGTGGCGAGACCCCCAGGCTAGGCAGATCAGATAACACTGGGGAAGAGTGTGACACAGGGACCAGTACTAGTAATCGTGATGACGGAGTTAATCCTGACTGTGTTACCAAGGAAATCCCCTGTGTCAGACTAAGAAATAGAGTGAGAATAGCAACGTGGAATGTGAGAAGTCTGTATGAGGGAAAGCTTAAAGTAGTGTGTGATGAGATTGAGAGGTTAAACATTCAAATTTTAGGAATTATTGAACATCGCTGGAGCGGCAAGGGACATTTTACAACTGAAAATGGAAGTATTTTCATTTATTCTGGTAGAGACGTCGGAAGCCAGAGTGGAGTGGCATTTTGTTTAGATAAGACAACTGCAAAAGCTTTAATGGGTTATAATCTAGTCAGTGATAGAATCCTCACCATTAGACTTAAAGGCCGTCCAAAAAACACAACTCTCATACAGATATATGCACCTACTTCAACAGCAGAGGAGGACGAAATTGAAGACTTTTACAATACACTACAAGACACATTAAATAAAATTTGTCATAATGAAATAGCAATAATAATGGGAGATTTTAATGCAAAAGTAGGTGCAGGAAGAGCTGAAAACGAGAGACACGTTTTAGGAAAATTTGGATTAGGAAATAGAAATGATGCAGGTGACAAATTAATTGAATTTTGCACAGAAAATGAGTTAACGATAGCCAACACGCTTTTTAAACAACATCCAAGAAGACTCTTCACATGGAATTCTCCAGACAGTATTACCAAAAATCAGATAGATTATATTTTAATACAAAGAAGATGGAGATCAAGCATAACATCTGCAAAAACCCTACGTAGTGCAGACTGTGATATAGATCATCAGTTATTAGAAGCAGATCTGAAATTAAAACTCAAAAAGCTTATCCGAGGACCAAGGCCACTTCGTTTTGATCTCACAAAAATACCAGATGCATACACTGTAGAAGTTAGGAATCGCTTTGAGGTCTTGATGTCTGTACAAGAAGAAATGACACCTGATGAACTGGCAGTACAAGCTAGAGATATCTTGATAACTGCAGCCAAAGATCTAATTCCGACCAAGAAAAAGCAACTTAAGCCATGGATTACATCAGACACGTTAGAATTAATAAAACAACAAAGGGAACTGAAACAGAAAGGAGATGAATCCGATAACAGCAGGATGAAGTATAAATCTTTAACTCGAGAAATAAGAAAGAACACAAGAAAGGACAAAAATCAACATATACAAGATTGCTGTACCAGAATAGAGCAATATCATAAGACTGGAAGAGATTATGAAATGTTCAAAGAAATGAAGTCATTGACAAGAAATGTTCAACCTCAATTGAATGTTATCTGTGACAAGATGGGAAATACCTTAACAGAATCTAGACAAATTCTGGAAAGATGGCTGGAGTACTGCAGTGGAATGTATGATGTGAATGTCAGTGAGGATATGAATGAGATACATGAGCCAGTGACAGCAGAGACAGAACCTGATCCCTCATTAGATGAAATAGCTTGGGCTATAAAGAACCTGAAGAATGGTAAATCACCTGGATGTGATGAGATTCCGGCTGAACTAATTAAAGCGGGAGGAGAAGAAAGCATTCACATATATCATGCATTATGTACAAAGATTTGGAAACATGGTATTTGGCCAAAAGATTGGACGAGTACTATCTTCATTCCAATACCAAAAAAAAGGGCAACCTGAAATTATGCAACAACTATAGAACTGTTGCCCTGATCAGTCATGCAAGTAAAATTCTACTAAAAGTCATAATGGGAAGACTTCGTAAGAAAATGGAAGAAGAGATTAACGTAGTTCAAGCTGAATTTAGACAAGGAAGAGGAACAAGAGATCACATATTCAACATGCGTTTAATAATAGAAAAGTGTAGAGAATTTAATGTAAACCTATTCTCATGTGGATTATTAAAAGGCATTTGACTGTGTACAACATCAGAAACTTTGGGAAATCATGAGGAATATGGGCTTTCCATCACATGTAGTACAACTCATAAAAATGCTCTATCTAGACCAACAAGCAGCAGTTAGAATAGATGGCGAGGCATCAGATTGGTTTGACATCAAGCAAGGAGTCCGTCAGGGCTGCGTGCTGTCACCCTATTTGTTTAACCTGTACGCCGAAAATATAATGAGAAATGTAAGAGATGATATAAACAGGGAGCTATATGATGCCCTAAATATCGGCGGTCATGACATACCAGAGATCCGATATGCTGATGATACAGTATTACTCTCCACAACACAGGATGCCATAGAAAATCTAATAGCCTCAACCCAATTGAATAGTGAAAATCACAACTTATATCTTAACATAGCAAAAACAAAAATAATGCATACAGATAAAACTACTATGGAGAAAGAAATATACATTAATGGGGAAAAATTGGAGGTGGTGGAAAATTTTTAATATCTTGGGTCATTAATTACCAACAACGGCGACACAATGAAAGAAATTAAACGGCGACTATCAATTGCTCTTCAAAGACTAAAACAGCTGAATAAATTATGGAGTGGGACAGACAGAACTGCAAAAATTAGATTTTTAAAAGCATACATCTTTCCCATTGCAACATACGCCTGTGAGACGTGGACACTTACTAAACAAGCTGAACAGCGCATAAACGCCTTTGAGTATAAATGTTATAGACGAGTTCTAAGAATATATTAGGTAAAGAAAAGAACAAATGCATCCATACTTCAAGAGTTGAATATTGAAGAAGGTTGGCTTTTAAAGACGATAAAACAAAGAAAATTAAAATATTTCGGTCACTTGAAACGTAACGAAAGTTTGGAGAGAACAATAATGTAAGGGTATATGTCTGGGAAGAGAGGAAGAGGAAGGCCAAAGAGAAGATGGGTGCAGGATGTGGCGGATGATCTCCAGATGGGTGTATGAGACGCGGGACTTCTTGCTTGTGATCAAGAGGTTTTCCAGAAGGTTGTTATGGTAGCGAGGTTCTGCAAAGGACATGCTACTGAATGAATGAACATCCTCAAACAGATAATTGCTTCTCTGGTGCCGCTGTTATTGCGGAACCCAAATTGTTCTTCAGCTACTTCCTCATCTATTTTATGTTGAATTCTTTCTTGTATGACCTTGAGTAGTATCTTAGTTATGTGGCTCATTAAGCTAATAGTTCAGTAATCCTCACAATCAACAGCCCTTGGCTTCTCTTTAGTGTGATGAAAATAGATCTTTTCAAATCGTTGGGGATGTACCCAGTATTATATATATATATATATATATATATATATATATATATATATATATATATATATATATATATATATATATATATATATATATATATATATATATATATATATATATATATATATATATATATATATATATATATATATATATATATATATATATATATATATATATTTATATATACCATTACATAATTCTTTGATAGTTTCAATGGCAAAGCTGGATAAGGATTTTGTCATCTCTGTTGTTATCTTGTCAGGATCTGCAGCCTTTCCTTCTTTTATCTGTGTAATAGCCTTTTCTACTTCAGCCTTTAATATTTTTGGTCCATCTTGAGTATTATACAATGTTGGTCTATTGACCCTGTTGTCCCAGAATAAATCGTCTGCGTACTCTGTCCATCTTTATATTATGTCAGATTTATTAAATATAATTTCTCTATTGTTCCCTCTGATACAACCATTTCCTGCTATAGTATTATTATTCTTTGTAAATCTTTTTATATGTTCATGTAATTCTTTCGAGTTGTGATTTATTTGCAGATCCGCTATTTCTTTGCATTGTTTCTGTAACCACTCTTCTTTTTCAACTCTGCACATGTGATGTATTTCTCTATCTATTAATATATACTCTGGAATGTTCTTTGCTTTCTTTCTTTGAGACATTTTACTCAAGATTTCATCGGTTATCCATAACTATTTTTTTCTTATTTATCTTCACTGACAAGGTGGTATTTGCAATCTGAATACTGGTTTTTACATTTTCCCTTTTTGTATTAATTTTATCCTCAGGATTATCACTTCTATATTGTTCCATGCTTTCAATGATTAGTCCATCATGTGAAAGTGACTTTTATTCCGACCGTTAAAACTAGGTCACAGAGCCTACGATTGGCAGACTGATTATGTCAACACAAGCGTGTACAGATCACAGGATTTAGCAGGTCATAGCGCACAAGATATAACTTAGAAGGACAATGATATGGTGTCATTAAACAGTTACAGTTAATTCAGGATTCGATTTCATCATTTCGGTACAATGGAAATGTTTTTAACAGTAGCAATTGTGAATGAATATCAACAAAATTGTGAATTATATTATAGACAGGTTACAAATTTGGCGTCAACCTCTTCAGACTATTAGATTCTCTTTCACCGGAACGTGAAAAGTGGACTTCGCACACAACGTGAAAAATGTTGGGGTCTCACTTGCCAAGTGACAGGGTCCAGACAAGGCAGTCTACGATTTGGTTTTGTTCAGTGCGGACCATGTCAAGTCTAGAGTAATGGCCAATACTGCGCCACTCTTTTAAAGAATTATGTTGTGTTTAGAAAACGTTATGTAGAAGTGTTGCCATGACCTTGAGGATGTCATGGCATAGTCAAGTCATAATCCAGGGTAGATGTTAGATTTTATGACCGTGTTCAGCAAGTGAACACCGGAACGTGAAAAGTGGACTTTGCACACAACGTGAAAAACGTTGGGCATCTGCCATGATGCTACTGGGCTATGGTTTGGCCGATTTACTGGCGGCTCTTGTAGACACTTCTTCTTTCTTGCCATGATGCTACTGGGCTATGGTTTGGCCGATTTACTGGCGGCTCTTGTAGACACTTCTTCTTTCTTGCCATGATGCTACTGGGCTATGGTTTGGCCGATTTACTGGCGGCTCTTGTAGACACTTCTTCTTTCTTGCCATGATGCTACTGGGCTATGGTTTGGCCGATTTACTGGCGGCTCTTGTAGACACTTCTTCTTTCTTGCCATGATGCTACTGGGCTATGGTTTGGCCGATTTACTGGCGGCTCTTGTAGACACTTCTTCTTTCTTGCCATGATGCTACTGGGCTATGGTTTGGCCGATTTACTGGCGGCTCTTGTAGACACTTCTTCTTTCTTGCTGCTCGTGTCCAACAAGGGATATGACTACTTCTTCTTTTTCCCAGCCCGCATCAAGGTCATTTTCTCTACATATAACTTAGCTGATAATGATTCTTTAAACCTCCACACATTACTGGACTTACTACGAACGCCACTCGACATAACTGAACAGTAGTGAACTCTAACAGTAGTCGACTCAAACACCAGTTGTAATTTTAGGTGTATATTATTCTACACAGACTAGGGTTGACATCACCAATTTTACTTCGACCAGGTAACTTATGACTTATTTCTGGTGTTTTCAATACCGATATATCTATTTGATATGTCTTCCATGTCCTTATTCCTGGGTTTTTAAGTTTTATTTGTAACTCTAAGACTACAGGATTATGGTCAGAGTTGATATCAGCACCAGGGTAGGTTTTAGCATTTTTAACATTGTTTTTAAATCTATTTCTAATCATAATGTAGTCAGTTTGATTTCTTGTGCTATCTCAAGGGCTTTTCCACGTGTACAGTTTCCTAGGGTTATCTTGGGAAAATGTGTTGCAAACAATAAGATTGTTTTGTTTGTTTTTTCACAGAACTGTATCAGCCTGTCTCCTCTGTCGTTTCTGTTTCCCATATCATATCTGCTTATGTTTATTTTTTTCCAACTTTTGCGTTCATGTCTCCCATGACAGTTAGGACCTCTGATGATTTTACAACTTTCAGTGTTTGTTGTAGATCTTCATAACATTTTTCTAGCTGTTCGTCACTATAATCAGTTATTGGAGCATATGTCTGAAGAATTACCATGTTTAACGGTCTTGCCTTAATTTTGAGAAGTATCATCCTATCATTATGAGTGCAGAATCGACTAATATTATCCTCTAAATTTCGTTTTACTAAAATTCCTACTCCTCTCTCTTTATGATCTCCTCCTGAGGTAATTAATATGTACCCTTCTCTCCTTATGTAACTTGTATCTGTTCATCTCCGAGAAGGTTAACCCGGTCAACAAATGCCCGCAGAAGTAGCATGTGTCGGCCTAACGGCGCAAGAACGCAGCTCTGCTGTAAACAGACACAACGCAATCACGTCCGAAAAAAAATCTCCGGATGAACGCAGAAGAAGAAGTATCTGTTCATCTTATTTTAGATACATCTAAGATATCGAAATTCATGTTTTTTGCTTCGGCAATAAGGTTTTCAAACTTCCCTGCTTGATATAGGGTGCGTACGTTCCAAGTACCAATTGTCAGACTTCTCCTTCTACTTTTCAGGTGGGTATTGTCAGAATGCACCCTTTCAAAAGAATTTGGGATGCATTCGTCAATATGCACTTCCTTATTCACTATAGGAGTTGTCTCTTTCCTGTGAATATTAAAAATAGGCTCATCTCCAGGGGGGCCAAGAATTACCCGTATCGCTTTTTTCTTGTTGATGAATTACCATTGTTGTCTTTGGGATATTACATGGTGAGGTCCCAATCTCTTCCACGATGGCCAGCCATGTTCACTATCGTATCCTGAACACGTCTCATGTTTTCCACACACTTTTCTGTTTCGCTTTGGAAGCCGTGGACCTATTTCGATTCACCCGCCTTCTCCGTCGTCCGAGTCTTTGTGTACTAGGGGTGGACATTCCCTTAGTAGGACATTACCCCTACTTAACTCATGTAGTTTAGCCAGTCAGGCAAGACTGTTGCCTGTGGTGTGGCCTTCGCCGTACACAAGCGGTATTCGTGGAGCCATACATGAGTTACTTAAAGAGATGGGAACCAAATAGGATCCTGATCTATCCTTGGGATATGGCTGCCACTCACCGTGAGGTACTATCCCTATCTCCCTCTTACCCTACACCACGGGCTAATGAAACTAGAACATTATATACAACATTAAGAAAGAGGAAAACAACTTTATTTGGTCATGAGATGAGAAGAGAGGCATTGGAGAATGTCGTGACAACTGGAAAGATCGATGGGAAGAGAGGCAGAATCAGACCAATAATAATAATAATAATAATAATAAGTCTTTATTTTCAAAGGGTTAAGAATTGGGCACGCAGGCCCGTCTGACATTCTGCCCTTCTTCTCTATTTCCTCTCATACATTCTTTCATTCAACATCACTTATGAAGCAACTTTTGACAACAAAAGAACATTAAAACGCATGAAAAATAATCAATAACAAATGACTCACTGAGGCAGTGTTTAACATGGGCATTATAAATACCTAAGGAGGGTGTAACGTGCCATACATAAGGGAATGTTTTTTGGCTAGTTGTCGTTTGAGATAAGTTACCATTATTGTCTTTTTTGTGTTATTTGTTATGGGGGCATGTAGTCTGTACTAAGGTAGTGTTCAAACAGGTTGCGAATGTATGTATCATGATTGATGGTGTCTTTGATTTCTTGTGGAAGATTGTTCCACAACTGAGCGGCAGAGTATGCTAAGCTTGTTTTATATAAGTCTATCCTAGGTTTAGGGACATGAAGTATATTTAGTCGTTCGCTATGTCTAGCGTTATATTTAAACAATGGCCAAAGGTAGCTTGGAGCATTTTGAAATAGGATTTTGTGAATTAGTTTGGTCTTATTAAAAAGCAGGCGCTTGTGGAGTGGCAGTAACCGGAGACGTTTATATAGGTTAGAATTGTCGGTAAGCTTTTCACCATTAATTAAACGCACTGCCCTTTTCTGGAGTGAATATAGGACCAAGAGAAATGATGCTGGATGGATTGCGACGGTGGAATTCCAACGGCAGAGTTGATCCAGAAAACCAAAGATCGAGATCTGTAACGAGTCATGAACGCCTACGCCAGTCGGCATGGTGCTTGATGATAATGGTTATCTATCACACTCAAGCGCTCTCACATTCACCAGACTAACAAAATACTGGACTTAAACCTTTTTTTTGGGTGCTTTATTCACTTTTTGCTTGCATTTAAAGAATAGTTAAAGTATAGTTTGCCAACCACCTTGTTATCAAAGTATCAAAGGCCTTAGTTTATCAGCCATCTATGAGCCTACAGATTTAGCGACGCTTTCTTACAGTTCTTTGACATTTACATCAGACTTGTAAGACATAACAACCAGATGCTTACCCAGAAGCATGCCAAGTGTAAAAGGCATCATTATTCTCCCATAGTTGATGACATTATCGCCAAAGATTTCATCACAGATTGAAACAATGACTTGGAAAACGTGTTCTGGCTTGATACTGCATACTAGAAGATAACGTCGAGTTATCTGTCTTTGGGAAATTGTGGGAACTAATAATAGACAACGCCATTTTAACCATCTCGCTGTGAACTTGTTTCAAGTCTATCGTTGTTTATGTCATTATAATACTGTTAGCTAACATGCATCAAGAAAGATGACTAGCAGTCAAGCATCGGATCAACTAGTGTGAAACTTGGTGCAAAATGTTCAAATAAGCTAATACTATCGCCCGACACGTCAATAAACAGACACAATATCAATAAACAAGACCACGCTTGGCATGTCTAGACGTTTGTGTACACAAAATATATAACTTGTCAAGTCATTGGCATTCAATCGCCGGCTGTTTCTGCTGATTTAACAAATTATTTGTCAAATAATTACCAAAAATTCACGTATCCATTTACATATATTGCCGGTCTCTCTGGTCTAGAGGTTACACGACTTTCTCCGTAATCTCGTATACTCTCGTAAGTAACGTTACGTTGCGCGATAATTGGTAGAGGTTCTCTCTGCGTCGATACCTTAGGTCGCTCAGAAAGCAATGGCAAACTACTGAGCGTAATCTTGCCAAGAAATCAACAATCAGCTGACAGATGCTGATGTTGACAGCGATGTCCTGTAAAAGGATATGCGAAAAAAATTACATCTCTACCTGTATAAAGCGATGTGGTCGTCTCTGCCGATTGGTCAAATTTCCCAGCCTACTGGAGATAAATCAGTTGCCACTTAACCTATTAGACACTTTTTAGACAATGAATATGGTAATAAACAGGGAAGGTCACTGCTAAAAAGGATATCAATGAAAAACAGTTTTATTTACAGATGCCTATAAAATTATGATTCTACTCAGAATTAAAATAAGAAAAATCAGAAAGGCAATAACAAATAAAAATTGGTGAAGAGTACTATCGGTGTGTGGAAGGAAAAGGGACAAAATAGTCAAGATATACATACACTTTAGAAAGATCAAAATAGAAGAGAAAACTCTTAGCCAAATGGATAATTTTATATACCTAGCGCCATTTAAAACATCAGATGGCAGGTGCGCAAAAGCGCTTAAGAACAGAATAGGGCAATCGATACCTATATTTCAAAAAATTAAAAGTATCTTATGCAATAAGTCACTGTCATTAAATGAAAAACAATACAAATTTTAATCATACAATATCAGAAATTAAGGAGTAAATTTCAACAATAAAAAAATAAAAATAAATAAATAAAAAAAAAAAAAATTAAAACAAAATAAATTTCTTTTTAATGTTACCATCTTAAATGTTTCATTTGGAATTGTAATACTTAATTTTTAATATCTGGTTGATATTTCATACATACAGATGTGAATGTCAAGAACTGTAAGAATAATTCGCTAAATCTGTAGGCGCATATATGGCTGATAAACTAAATCCTTCAATACTTCGACGACAAGGTCGTTGGAAGAATTTCTATATTATAAATGGAAATACAGGTTAAATAAAACAGGCTGAAATCCAGTATTTCGTTATTCTTGTGAATGTGAAAACGCTTGAGTGTAGATTTATAAGACATATAGTAAACCCCCGTCGGTAATATGTGTACCTAACGTATGTGCCTAGTAATTCATTTAATATAATGACAAGGAAAAATGCTAATGATGTTGCAAATGTTAAACAATGGTGGTTAAGGTATGACGTGTTTTTAAAGATTGGTGTCAATTTGAGAGATACAAAGATATATGAGAGACCCTGGTATGTGGATTACACATTCGACTAACACATTTTCTTACTCTGGACTATATATTTATAGATCTGGCATTATTTTCCTTAGTTTGTCTCTGTCTGTTTATATTTTACTTTGGCCACACAGTGTCTTACTTTGCCATACATATTTCTTAGTTTGGTTGATAGTTTTCTAATTTTGTTTTCTATCTTTCTTAATTTGGCTAACATACTCTCTTACTTTGGCCTATATAGATTCTCCTTTTTATACGTTTAGTCGAGATATTTATAAGTTTCGTTGAAATATATCTTAATTCGTCCAACATTTTTATTAATTTGACTAAAATATATTCTTACTTTTATAAATTTGGTGGAGATATTTCCTACCATGGGCATCATTTTATTTTCTAATTTGGATAACGCATTTTCTTATTTCGATCCACAAATTTATAAGTTTGGATTATATATTTGTAAGTTTGGTTGAAATATTTATTTCCTGTGGCAACAATTTTCAATAGTTTGGCTAACATATTTTCCTATTTTCTATACGCTTAATAAAGCTATTTCTTATTTTGGCCAACCTCTTTATTAATGTTGCTAACGTATTTTCTTTCTTTTTTTTTATTTTTTTTTATTTGGGGGGAGGGGGTGAAATGTTTATAAGTTTGGTTAAGATAATTTTTACCTTCGCCAACATTGTTATTACATAGGCTACCACATTTGCCTACAATATTATAAGTGTGGTCGAGACATTTATAAATTTGGTTGAAATATTTCTTACTTTGGCTTCCATTTTAATAGTTTTGCTAACATCTGTTCCTACATTTTATAAGATTGGTTGAAATGTGTCTTAATTTGGCAAAATAATTCCTACTTTGGCTAACATATTTTTTTTTTCAAACGACATATTTGTAAGATCCTCTAAAAAGTACTGGAGAGTTTTGGTCAGAGACCATAACTTTATGAAGGGAAAATCCCAACTGCACCTCCCCGCGGTAGAGGATGGAAACACACTACGGTGTGGCTAACACAGCTCTGGGGACCGAGTATCCACCGGAATAAGTGGACAACTCTGCAGCTGAGCAGGGCAGGGCACTCACTTGTCCTTACAGTCGGAAATGGCTGTCAAAGGCAGAGGTAAAAGACCACCATGTGGATGTGGAAGGCAAGGGGAAACCACCACATTATCTTCCCAAGACTTCATGGCAAAACATAAATCAAAGTTAGTGAAGGACGTTAATGGCTGTCTTAGGGCATCCTCGTCCGGTAAGGACAGTCATGAGCCACAGGTGACACCAGACCGTCATCCAGCTACTGATGGCAAAATCATAACTAAAATAAATAAATTTAGAGTAGGAACATGGAATGTTAGGACATTAAATGAGCTAGGAAAGTTGACCAATGTTCTAGGAGAGATGGATAGCATGAAAATGAATATACTAGGCGTTAGTGAGATGAGATGGAAGGGATCGGGCAAAATTATAGCTGACAATCATACAATAATTTATTCTGGAGGGGATACACATGAAAAAGGTGTAGGAATAATATTAGACGAAAAAACAGCCAAGTCAATTAATGGATACTGGTGTATTTCAGATAGAGTTATTATGGTAAAAATCAAAGGCAAACCAAAAGACATAAATAGTATACAAGTATATGCACCAACAGCAAGCAGTAGTGATGAAGAAATACAACACTTTTACGACGAAATAGAAATGGCGATGGCTCAAATTGGATCACAAGAAATAAAAATAATACTTGGTGATTTTAATGCAAAAGTAGGAAAGGGAAAAATGGAGGATGTAGTGGGGAATTATGGTTTAGGTACAAGAAATGAAAGAGGGGAAAAGCTAATAGAATGGGCAAATATCAGTGAGATGATAATTGGAAACACATGGCTTAAACACCATAAAAGACGACTGTACACATGGATAAGCCCTGATAAGAAAACACGCAACCAAATTGACTACATACTAATTAATAAAAGATTTAGAAATGCTTTAATTAATGTAAAGACAATGCCTGGTGCTGCCTGTAATAGTGATCATGTACCACTATGTGGACAAATAAAAGTAAGATTAAAGAGAGGGAAAAAAATGGTTAAGAACATGAGACTTAATAAAGAAGTTCTGAAAATAGATAAAGAAATGTAAGAACAATACAGAGTGACTGTGAAAAATAGGTACAATGCAATAACAAAAATACAGAGTATAGATGAACAATGGGAAATGGTAAGGGACTCCATTCATCAAACTAGCAAAGAAGTATTACCGGAGAGAGGCAAAATAGCTAAGAAAAAATGGATGAATGAAGATATCTTAAAACTGATGGACAAAAGAAAACAGAGTAAAAATGACAAACAAGAATACGCTAAGATAAATAAAGAAATAAAAGATAAATGTGGGAAGGCTAAAGAAAGTTGGTTAAACGAGCAATGCAAAAAAATTGAATTAAATTCCATTAAAGATACAAAAAATATGCACAGACAAATCAGTGAGCTTACAGGAAGAAAAATAAGAATAAATACAGGGTGTTTGAAATCAAAAACAGGAAAGATAATATTAGAGGAAGATGCTATAATGAAGAGGTGGAATGAGTATATAAGAGAATTATATGAAGGAGAAAGGGGAGAATTAACAGAAGATAGTAACTTAGAAGGTCCACCTATTCTGAAAGAAGAAGTCGCTGACGCTATGAATCGTATGAAGAAAGGAAAAACAGCTGGGCCAGATGAAATCACAATAGAAGAATTAGAAGTATTGGGAGAATTTGGAGTAGATATATTAACCAAAATGTTGAATTATATTTACAGCAGTGGATATTTACCCAGTGATATGCTGAAATCTTTATTTATAGCTATACCAAAAAGACCAAGAGCAATTGATTGTGAAGATTTTCGTACAATTAACCTTATAAACCATATCACTAAGCTTCTACTCAGAATCATAATGAGAAGAATCAAAAAGAAAATAAAAATGGAAATTAGTGAAGAACAGTATGGATTTGTGGAAGGAAAGGGCACAAACAATGCAATTTATACATTACGGACACTAATAGAAAGGTCAATAGAGAAACAGAGAGACATATATTTGTGCTTCATAGATTATACTAAGGCATTTGATAAAGTAAAACATGATGAACTGATTAAAATGTTGGAAGATATCAACATTGATGGAAAAGATTTAAGAATAATAAAGAATGTTTACTGGAACCAAGTAGCAGCAATTAAAATGGGAAATAAAGAGGGTAGTTACGAACAGATAAAGCTAGGAGTACGACAAGGGTGTGTCTTGTCACCAGATCTTTTCTCCCTGTATAGCGAAGTAATAATGAGAGAGATCAAAGAGATGCCAGGAATACTAGTTGGAGGTTATAATATAAATAATATACGCTATGCAGATGACACAGTATTGGTGGCGGATAATTCAACAGACCTACAACAATTATTAGACGTTGTAGTAACAGAGAGTGCAAGGAAAGGACTCTCCTTGAATATCAAGAAAACAGTAACAATGGTAATATCAAAGAAAATGGTGACACCAAAATGTGACATAGAAATAGAAGGGAAAATTCTTAACCAAGTTGATAATTTTAGATACCTAAGGGCATTTATAACATCAGATGGAAGATGTACAACAGAGATTAGGAGTAGAATAGGGCAGGCAAAAGCCGCTTTTCAGAAAATGACGAGTATCTTATGCAATAAGTCACTATCACTGAATGTAAGAAAGAGAGTGCTGAAATGCTATGTAGAACCAGTTTTGCTGTATGGCAGTGAATCTTGGAACGTAAATGAACAAATTAAGAAGAAATTAGAAGCAACAGAGATGTGGTTCCTGAGACGAATGTTGCGAATTCCTTGGACTGCCAGAGTAACTAACGACGACTGCCTGAAACAGGCTAATGAAACTAGAACATTATATACAACAATAAGACAGAGACAAACATCTTTCTTCGGTCACGTGATGAGAAGAGAGGCATTGGAGAACATCGTAACAACTGGAAAGATCGAGGGGAAGAGAGGCAGAGGTAGACCAAGAGAAGTGATGCTGGATGGATTGAGACGGTGGCATGGAGGAATATCAGCACCAGAGTTGATCCAGAAAACCAAAGACCGAGATCTATGGAGAGCCATGAACGCCTACGCCAGCCGGCACGGCACTTGATGATGATGATGATGATGATATTTATAAGATGGTTGAGATATTCTGTTTAATGTGGCCACCATTTCCCCCACTTGGCCAGAACATTTCTTGAAATATTTTCAGAAATGTAGAATATATGAGCAGACGTATCATTTGGGGCATTACATCATTATACTTAGTTATGTTGTTGATACCGTATTGATATCGGCCATTTAACAGTACTTGAAACCTATGGTAATTGCGCTTTTTGGATTCCGTGAACAACTAGTGTTGAAATTAAAATAAAAATTAAAAAAAACAACAACAACAACAACCATAGAATATGGTCGCCAACAGGCAGAAAGAAATACCACAAATATACAAGTAACTTATAATATTATTGAACACCTGACTCGGTAAAACTATATCGGAACGGTCATATCATCTGATAGGGGATGCTTTGAAAAGATTGGAACAAGAATCGACCCTGCAGGATGGATAACATACTGACCAATAAAAAGATGGCATTTGTAATTCGTTTTATTCAAGTACCTTGGAAGTATAATATCGTCAAATGGCAAATCAGAAGACGAGACGAAAATAGATGCAATAAGGCAAACCAACTCATTGGACAAATGGCACCAATACTAAAGAACAAACGTATATCAATAACTATTAAGAAAACACTTTACAACACAATATTCCTGCCAACTCTATGTTATCAATGCCAAACCTGGACAATGACAGAAAAAGAGAACAAAAAATCACAACAACAGAAATGAGATTCCTGAGAAGAATACTCAATGTATCAAGAAGTGATAAGATCAGAAATGAAGAAATCAGGACTAAAGTGGGGGTTATAGTTGTACTAGATTTTATTAGAATCCAGCAAGTCAAACGGTTTGACCATGCAAGTAGGTTACTAACTAACAGTATACCAAAACAAACAATGATGATCAGACCAGAGAGAAGCAGAGGAAGAGGCCGACCACGTAAACGATGGACGCAAGGAATAACAGAATCCATGGGATTATCGATACTTCACCTCGGCACCACAAGGTACAAGAGGAACATGATGAGATGAGTTGAGATGATGTATTCGTGTGTATTCCTATGTTGCGATCCTGTAAAGTAGCATATGAAAGTGAATACTTGAGTAAAGTCACTGTCGTAGAAGAATATGGAATTGACCAGGTCAACAAACCGCTGAACATAGTATAGGATATACCTCCTAAATTATGCAATTCTATCTTTATTACAAGCCCGAAGAAATTAAGAGTCTTGGTATGTGATTGTCATCGAGCAATTAGTATACTTATCCACATTTCGCAAAGAACAATAATGCAAAAAGGAAGACCATACAACACGAAATAGGTAAAGAAGAATGTGGGCTTGTAGAATGCAAGGGTAAAGCATATGATATCTATTATGTGAGAACATTAATTGAGTGTTCAATAGAAATATACACATACATGAATTTTTGCTTTATTGACTACTCTAAGGATATACATAGTACACCATACTAGATGGTTGATTCTAGAGGTCGCCGCTGCTGGCATTTGACACGCTGAACCTTTATTTCTCGTGAAGAAAGAGAATGTTGAAATGTTACATAGAACCTATACTTTTCTCTGGCTGTTAGTTAGTTAGTTAGTTAGTCACGGTTCCAACTTCACAGCAACGGGTTGTCCCCATTATGCTCCGTTCCTGTGCCAGTGAATATAACATAAAATGCTCCCCACTGACCAATGTGAAAAGTGGAAAAGACAGGAGTCTGGACAAACAACAGCCCGCACAGACACACTGTGCATAATGCCGCCGCCAGAATGTCAACACAATAGTCCCCCACGAAACATCCAAATTATCTCTGATGGAATCGGCAGTCATTTTCCCATCTGGATGTTTCCTAGATGTTCACGACACAGTCCACGAAAATACAGTTCATCGTCGATGGTAGTGGCAGTCAACCAGAAGCCCAGCAGCCACGCATTTCTGCATAAGGCAAAAAGCGGTCAACTCTGGGACATAGCCATCTGCCATCGCTCCGAACATGCAGTCACGTTCCAAAAAACCTCGGGCAGATTCAACAGCACTTCACACAAAACTCACAGCTCACAGTGTCGCATCACGCACTCACTCAGTAGCAGGGCGACGGAACCATCAAGCCTCCTTAGTCGCCTCTTACGACATGCGTGGTAGGCTACAGTGTTGCTATTCTTTGCTTCCCTTATGGGCCCCGGCAACACACGGGGCTGTGAAACGTGAAATGAGCAGACAAGCTGGAAAACATATATTGGCTTTGGAAATTGGTTTTTGGAGCAAAGATGCAAAGACCCATATGGACATACTTAAAAGTATTGCAAGTCTAAATGCCTAAATTACGACGCGATAACTTCGCTTTTCAGGACAATATGCATGTGACATGTCATGTTGCATGAGACACCTAAGGTCGAGCCACGAAAGCTTGTTCTGTCCCTATGTAATATTATACAGCTGATAAGCTGCGCTAAACACCCATCAATTTATGACCCGCTATTATTAAGCAAATATGCGCCTTCCCCGACGTGCGTTGGTGATCACAACTTTCTTACCCGCCTACGAGACCGACTTAGTTAAATTCTATTTTGACGTGGTTACACTCGCGTATGCTAGTTTCGAGGCCGCCGTATGTCGCATTGAGACCGGGCTTTCCTTTGGTGTTACACGATGACCCTAGTACGACACGGACATAGAAAAGAGAGATACGCGAAATCATTTTAAAGTCCAATGCCCTGTTGACGAGATAGCGGAATTACTCCCATACATGATGGTCATCATGAATTCGATTTATGGGTTCGACAGCTGACGGGGTACCCCTTTTTGTCGTACCTCGCTTAACAACGTGTGCCGAAAGTACCCTTACACATGTTACCGGAAGCAACGCCTCCTTTGATCAGGTGTAACCGACTGTATGTAAAGCACAAACGTAGACCGGTTGTAGCCATTAATCACATGTCCCGGATGTACCTCTTAAACATGAGACTGGAAGGAGCGCTCCCTTTGACCGGATGTAACCGGATGCATCCTTATGTATGTGACAGGCTGTATGCAACGCACCCATGCGTTCCATTTGTAGCAATTAACCACGTGTCCCGGATGTACCCTTACACATGTGACCTGATGCAACGCTTCCTGTGACTCGATGTAAACATTACCCACGTATCCCTATGTATCCTTAAACATGTGACCGGAATCAACGCCTACTTTGACCGGCTTTAAGCAGTAACCACGTGTCCCGGATGTACCCATTAAACATGTGATCACGTGACTGGTTGTACACCATCACATAGCCGGAGGACGATTCATGTATCTCTAACTCACCGTAATGGTAAAATGAGAGCGTTTACATCCCATATACTACAGACAGTATTACTGCCATTGTAATAAATAATCGGTCACTTTTCATTAGATATATAACGGGAAAACCCAAGGTTTTCTAACGATCGGATTCGCATATATGCATCGAAGTTGTCCATGGTAGACCCCTTTTCCCCTTTACTATGCCGATATCTTTACTTTTCACTTTACACTTCACAAATGCTATTTTAATTAGTATTTTTAATAATTAATGTGTACCTTTTTACATATATATTTGACCGGAATGGTTACGCATCCTATCGCGTAAGATTTAAACATTCACGATTCATTTTCGTAAGACATGTTGTGACGTCACATAAGCTCATATAAGAAAGTGAGTCAGGTTCAGGAGCGATCCCGAGCATCTACAACACATATACATGACATACTACATACTATGACACGCATTTTATTCCTGCCACCTAATTAGCTGATTATACGCTAAAAGAGAAAAGTTGATAAGTAGTTAAGTCTTATCTCCCGAGTGACTCTGACATCAGTGTGAAATATGATGCGAATGATAATTAACGGCTAGTACATTCCTGTGTTTTGTTGGAATTGTTGCATTTGTAGACGCGTGTTAATTCAGAGTATTTATCCATCTGGGTGGTGGCCGCGGGTTCGAATCCGTCCCGATTGTTCGATAGTCCATCCGCCACGTCTCGCTTTACCGCCGGGTGTGCTAGTCTGTCTCGCCCCGCCCGCTCCACATGAGCAAACACACACTGTTGACACTTTACCCCTCGACCACCCAGATCTCAGCCCAGCCCCTCGACAAAGCAGACCTCAGCACACATCGTCGTCCACCCAACCCACTCCTATTCTCCACCACTGTTTTATTCATTCCTCCAGCCCGACCCCGGGATTAGAACCTACCACCTCCATATACCGATGGTGCCTCGCTTCAGGAACATTTGTACTTCAAGAGATGACCCACGACACAGGCACCCACCATTCCCACGTCATCACCTTTACATACACACTGTTGATACTCTACCTTTGACCACCCCACAGTCACACATCCCGACCAATACACCCACTAATACCACCGACATCATCCTTATCATCAATACCATCATCATCAAAATCATTACCATCATCATCATAATGATTACCATCATATTCAACATCATAATTTTCATTTTCACCATCATTATCATCATTACCATCATCTTCCTTATATAACCGTCATCATCATCATTATCATTATGACCAGATAGTGTCCGACTTATTTTGTACAGTTCCTATTGTTGCTGATGTCCGACTTATTTTGTACAGTTCCTATTGTTGCTGATTATGTAGGCAATATTTTCACAGCGTGTGATACATTTTTTTCAATTGTTTCATTGTTGATTGTGATCATTGGTTGGCATATACGAGGGGACTTCAAATCAACACCTTTAGAGTGCGATATAAATTATAGTAACCCTGCCATAGTCTTGTAACCCGTGAATATTGTTGTTAAGGATGTCAAGAGTGTTAAACACGTGACACCGCGGTGCAGACGAATACGCAGACACCATAAGGACAGTTCAAAGATGAACGTCCTACTTTTGACATGCCGCAAAGTGGAGCAGCGTTCTGTTATCTGTTGTTTTTTTTTTATCAGTGAAGGATTGAAACCTATAGAAATGTATTGGCGAAGGAAGGTCCAATATTGTGATGCCTGCCTGTCAGTCCAGCAAGTGTATGAGTCGAGTAGGAAGTTTCAAAATCTTTCGGTCCGTTGAAGAGGTACAGCAGGGGGTGCATAAGTGGTATACACGTGACCAAAATAATTATTTTCAATAGGATTCCAAGCGCTATATCGGCCCTGGAGGACTTGCATCGAACGCACTGGTGACTACATCGAAAAATGATACATTTGTTCTTTACTTTTTCAGAATATATTCACACTCACACACACACATACATACACACACACACACACACACACAAACACACACACACACACACACTAACACACACACACACTAACACACACTTACACACACTACCACACACACAGCACACATTTAATGATTTCTTTTGAATCCGACATTTATTTGTGTTTACGGGCATTAAGCGTGTTGACGTTCGTTGTCTGTAAACTCAAGCTTAGTCCATTCACGTGCTGCAACTTCTAGGGCACGGAACTGATGTTTACGTTTGGATTAGCTCTCCCTATTACCAGTGTCCCTCGCCGTCACGCAAACCCACTTCGACTTCTGAGATACGTGTAATTTACGTTGCCGTGACAAGGACAAGAAGTCAGCAGTTTATTCTAACTGGCTGGTGAAGCTGAAGGGGTTGAACCTCCTGCCTCACCATGAGCGCATAGAATGTTTATGAGCGAGAATCGTACCCAGTCGGTCACGCTGACCTTCCCTACATGATTAAAATCGCGGTCTGGTTAGAGACTTCAAGGAAGTCAGATAAGCCAAGTTCCTTGGCTCCTTTGATAAGCCAGGTTCCTTTGATAAGTTAGGTTCCTTTGATAAGTCAGGTTCCTTTGATAAGCCAAGTTCCTTTGATAAGCTATGTTCCTTTGATTAACTAGGTTCCTTTGATAAGCTAGGTTCCTATGTCAAGCCAGGTTCCTTAAAGAATTTTTTAACCAATCTACATGTACTAAAAAAAAAAAAAAACACACCCACATTTTATAAGACGCACACAGTTAATCAGTTTATTTCTTTGTTTTCTACCCACTCCTAGAATGGGATAGGTATGGAAAGTAGTATACCCAGGGATGAACATGAACAGTCTATAAACACCTCAGTCAGGAGGAGGAGATAGCACATCTAGCAAGTTTGACACCCTTTCCAGCGGGAGCAGCACTTTAATAAAACAGTACTCACAGACAATCTGTCATTAATGTTCTGTATGTGAATGAATATGTGAGAACATAAGTTAGCAAACCTACGCGAAGATGGTGTATACAATTTATGCTGACATGAGTTGAGTTGAGATGAGCTGAGTTGAGATGAGTTGAGTTGAGATGAGATGAGATAAGATGAGTTGAGATAAATTGAATTTAGATGAATTGAGATGAGTCAAGACTCGACATTACAGCATTCGGGACATTCCCATATGCGTCCCTCCTTAATCTTCAACAACCAGCGAAGAGTCCTAATACTAATGGCACCAGCTGACATCCGAGTATGTGTTATTGTGGCCTTCTCTAGGTGTGCTGAGCACACTCTGGTGTCTAACTGTCGCAATATTCTACCCAGGAAATTGTGATGTATATGTTCCAAAGATCTCCTATACGGAGAACTAGCCACAGGGAAGAGGCCAACCGGAAGACCCCCAAATGCGATATAGGGATGTGTGTAAACAAGATATTACAACCCGCGGGATAGATCCGGGCACATGGGAAAGAGTTGCAACAGATAGATGTTCCTGGAGAAGAGATGTACGAAACGGACTGGTGCTCTTCGAGCGCAATCTCATCCGGCAAACTGAGGATAGGCGGCACAGGCATAAAATGCAGTCCCTTACTGCCTGACCTGCCTTGTCTTACAGATGCGAAAACTGTGACAGAGATTGTCACTCTCGCATTGGACTGTACAGTCACCAGCGATGCTGCCAGGTACCTCCCCAGCGGCATAACTCTATAGTTCTTCAGGACTGAAAGAGGCCTACTACTACTAATATGTTGCTCTACATTATACACACATTCCAAAAGAGCCCTTACCACACTTGTCTTATTGTGCACAAATACCTCACCCAGCGGTGGAAATCCAGCCAATTTGTTCTGCTCGTTTCCCAACACCCCAGCGTGTCCAGTTAGTTAGTTAGTCGACATATCATCCTTATTGCACTTGGAACCATTCATTTAGTAATTGCTCAGATCCCCTTCTAGCAATTCCCACATCGTGTAGCGGCTAACGACACTAGTTCTGTGTTGGTTTATTAATCTTCTTTGGCTTCTTGTAAAGTGTTCTTGTTTGGTCACATCACGTTTAATTTGCTGTTCTCGCAGTCTGACGATGGATGTTCTTATGGGACAAAATATCCACCGGAACATTCCTATCCTTGTATTTTGAATTGAAGCATGCACGAAGCACACCTGTTTTCACTCTTACAGTAAGCATAATTGATATATGTGTTATCATCATTACAAACGAGTAGCCCAATATCTCCCTGATCACATCATTTCTTATACGGTCTTGGATAGTTAATTTGCAGCTCTCCTGAAGCATCTCATCTCACAGGTGTTTATTTTCCAAGTGTGACTTTGGTAGCAAATAGTTGGTGTGAAAATGCAATTTATTATCTGTCGTCTTGCGGACATGGGTATGGATGGATGTTTCATGTGGATGATAGTTGATACAAAAGAATCTTTGTCAAGGACAGGACAACACAGATAGATAAACAACGAAATAAAAAAAAAATAAATAAAAAAACCAAAAAGCAAAAAGCACCACTACACTGTTCCCATGCGGGAGCAGAAAAAGGCGGCTTTGCCAGTGGTTTGCCACTGGCAAAGCGGCCTTTTTATATTTCGTTGTTTATCTATCTGAGTTTTCCTGTCCTTGACAAGGATTCTGAGAATCGAAACGTCGGCCGTCCAGTGTGCCGTATTTTGTGTGCCTTTTATTTTATTATTCATTTTATATATTTATTGATTACTTCTGATTTTGGATTTTCACCTATATTCCGGTATACCATGGATCTCCTTGTAAGGTATGTGCAACGTGTTTGTGTTTAGTACGTTTCTTCTCGCAGGAGCTTAATATACCTATTTGTTTCCAATTCATATCGTTATATCCTGCTGCAGCCGCTGCTTTTTCTCTTGAGGAAAACTTTCGCTGGAGGAATTCCCGATAATGATATAGACTTGAGGAAAACGTTGGCTGGAGAAATCCAGGATACTGTATAGACATGAGAAGAAACTGATACTAGAGGAATTCAAGGTGCTGTATAGACTAGAGGGGACAGAACACGTCCCGGTAATCCACTGCAATTATATCAATCTCCAGCCGTCTTGGCATTATCTTCTAATGTGTTAAGATGGACTCAGGCAAGAGAGTATGGTCGGAGCATTGCTCAAGTCTTCCGAACTTAAACTGATTCAGTGACAAACTAAAAGTAGGGTTGAACCAAAAATGGTACACATTGAAATGAACAATAATTATAATGTAAATTTCTGTTAATTGACCTTTGAAATTGAAGAAAATACAGTGAAACAAAACAAATATAATTATGACATTTGTATGGCGGTAAATCGTCCTTGTGTCCAAATAGAAGGTTTGGGGGCTGAGTGGTCTCGAGGTATGGTGTCCGCCTCGAGTTTTGGAGGTCCCGGGTTCAAGCTCCGTTGAGGGCTGGGATTTTTTTCACGTGGACTTCTAGAATTAAAATTTCCCCTGGTGACTGGGTATTGAGATCAGACGCCCGTTGTGTTTTGTTGCGCACGTAAAAAATCCCTTGGCAGTTGGAAATCTAAAGCAGTAGCCTAACGGCGATGACAGGGCAAAATTTCAAGTTAAAAATCTACCCAAAGTATTTCAGGATCCTCGCCGGTGCTACGGAGTTCGTGCACTAAGCTGAGTTTCTCCAAACTCAGGTTTGAGTTAGGAGGAGAACGGAGCACTTATGGGTTACACCCGTGCGTCGTGATGTTGATTCATCGACTAAACTAAACTAAATAGAAGGTCATATTTACGGATATATATTCCTTCGGCACTTAATCAGTTCACATACATTGTCAATTCATATGACGATGTGGGAGCGACGGAACGGTAAACCTTGTTACGTTAAAAGCAGTAGTCGAAGACCTTCACAGAAGCGGATCAGCCAATATGGTCCTCCTTCCCTAATTTGTACCTCTTTAGGGCAGCACCTTTCAGCCCCATGACACTAGAAAGGAGGTAGAAAAGGAACACATACAATATACAGAAGAACACATATCGTGATCAAATGTTTGGATTCATAATATGCTTTACAAAATATCAGGACACGAAATATAAATTTGAAAACAGGAAAATTTCCAGCCTAGCCATATCTAGACAAGCATACCTCGACCTGATCTAACCTCTATTTTGAAGTCGAGAAAAGCGTAAATCCATTAACATCATCATCATATTCCACTTTTGCTGCCAAGCATTTGATGTATAGTTGGCGCTCCAGCACCCGAAAGGTGGCACTGGATAGTGTCGTTCTGTTGTATTGTACAGTGCCTTTTGTGTTGTCAATCGCTTTTCTTCTTGGGCATTCTCTTGCGCACGTAGAAGATCTTCTTTGATGTAGAAACAGTGCTATTAGTTGATGGTGTTGCATTCTAACAAGATGGCCGAACCATGTGATCTTCTATCTTTCAATATATCTGAAAGAAGGTGTTAATTCCATGGACTGTCTGATAACGTTGTTTTCTTTTTTGTCTCGATATAGTTACGTTGGCAGCTTTCCTCAATCATCTCATCTCACAGGTGTTGATTTTGCGTAAGTGTTATTTCGATAATACAAAAATGTAAATTAAACACTTGAAATATGACAATACAATTCTACGCATGTAATGACTCCGATTTATGGACAAGGAAAATGCAATGTGCGGCAAAGGCGAAGTGCCCTGGTTGGGAAATAACTTGGTAGATATAATTTACTGGATGGACAAACAGTAATGTGCTGAATGTATAGTATGGCCAATGTCACTGCATCTCGTCGGGTGCATACTACAAAAATAAATTCAACATATAATAAAGTGGCGTCATGAAATACACGCAACATATCATCAAATATTTCACTGTCACCGCGTAGTTTTTACATTGTTTTCTCTCGCTTTGAACCTATACTTAGGTCATTCACGTGCTACTACTTCTAAAGCACTGGTATGATATTTGCACGTGGTTTAGTTGTCATATTACAAGTGTCCCTCGCCATCGGGAGAACCCACTCTGATTTCTGAGGTACTTGCAATTTAAAGATTCAGCACAACCCACAAATGACAACGCTGATCGTATTCCGGTACGAACCTAAGGCCTTGTCCACGTCAATTTGGAAGCACTATACTCGAGTTTCGCTCTCGTTTGACCTCGTCAGTAGAGCATATCCTTGACCGGACCCGGAAACAAACCCCGGATCACTGGCATGTGACGTGGGTGTGTAACCACTGGACCACGCGGTACACGCTAGACGCAACCAAATTCTCACACTAGAATATCACAACGTCATCCATCGTAGGCTATAGCTCAAAATTTGCCCGATCGCCGCTATTGACATCCATCATTCGATGTGGCCTCGAATGATCAGGTCTTCTCGGCTGGCAAGGCACACCAGGCCGCCTTATGTCCAGCGAGCAATAATCAAATTGATTTATTTGGTTATTTCGGGACTTGAGATTTAAAGATTGAGCACAACCCACAACTAGCAACGCTGATCGTATTCTGGTACGAACCTAAGGGCTTGTCCATGTCAATTTGGAAGCACTATACTCGAGTTTCGCTCTGGTTTGAGCTCGTCAGCAGTGCATATCCTTGACCGGACCCGGAAACAAACCCCGGATCACTGGCATGTGACGCGGTTGTGTTACCACTAGACCACGCAGCACACGCTAAACGGAACCAAATTCTCACACTAGAATACCACTAAGTCACCCATAGTAGGCTATTGCTCAAAATTTGCCCGATCGCCGCGATTGACATCCGTCATTTGATGTGGCTCCGAATGATCAGGTCTTCTCGACTGGCAAGGCTAAAGCTACTGTCCTGCTCCCTCGACTCTTAATTACGATCTATACGGGAACGATGCTGCAGAGCACTCTTCGCTTACTCAAGTTCATAAACCTCTACCGCGACGCATGCCACAATGTAACTACGTCATGATTCAGCACATGCTATTCGGACCTTTCTTTGGTTGTCGCCATTGGCGTTTTTAATCAACTGACTCCAGTTTAAAACGAAATTAACTCGAAATAATCAGTTGTAATTAATGTTCAGTTTATCACCTTATTCAATACTCAAGTGTAAGTCTTAGTCATATATAACTTAGCAGTAGACGGTACTATCTGCTTTTTGTTAGCGCTGAATGTTGGGCGGCGATCACCAAACCCGACACCCCACATTATGCCAATGGTTTCGGGCAGAGTAGCGATATTGGAAGGGTACACACCTTATCCGAGTGCGAGGAAATGTAACCTAAAGATTACATGTCATGGCAGGGAAGACCATACCTTAAACCTCTGGAGGCAACTGGTCCAGGATCGAAGCTCCGACACGGGGATAGTTGCTTATCCAAGAGCTTCTGCAACTTGTCTTATTCCAGATGTATTGGTGGTACTTTTCCTCTGAAGTGAACTAGGCAGGCTGAGAGAGGGACCATGCTGCAAGTGCAACACAGTCTCAACAATTCAGTCCAGGCTCTGTGCTATGGGGAGGTATACCTCTGTTTCACAAATTATTGTCTGTCAGGACGGCGAGATGCCAGTCAGTCAGTTAGTTAGTCATGTTATAATGATGTACAAGAACGGTATAACAATAAATACTGTTGTTCTCATGGTAGATACTGCCGTTGGGACATGCCAAGTAGGTCTTCACGGTATAATAAAGTGCAGTGACCAGTTGTTTCCTGGCTGGTTTTCCATCTCAGATAATCCTGCCAATTATCCAGGAATCATTTAATCCAGCAGATACGAGCCCAGAATCCTACAAGTGGGGAACAATAATACTTCCACGGGTAACGGTGCTGATGACAATCGGATCACTGTCGTGGGCCGGGAACCGCGGAAGAATTGTGGCCAGACGTGCTGCTAGCAGTCCCATGATTGCAACCTGAATTCGCACATGACAGGATAATTTACACATTCATTGCAAAAAAAAAAGAAAGAAAGTAGGTTTCAACAAACAAAAATTAGGATTTACCAATAAAAAGGTAGATTTCCCAAAACAAAAAGTAAGTTTTACAAAACAAGGAGTTGATTTGACCAAACAAAAAGTCGGTTTGACCAAACAAAAAGTAGGCTTGACCAAACACAATGTAGAGGTGACCAAACAAAAAGTAGGTTTGACCAAACACAATGTAGAGTTGACCTAACAAAATGTAGGTTTGACCAAACAAAAATTAGGTTTGACCAAACAAAAATTAGGTTTGATCAAACAAAAAGTAATTTCACAAAATAAAAAGTAGGTTTGACAAAATAAAAAAAAAACAAATTAGGTGTGACCAAAGAAATATTAGGATTAACTAAACAAAATGTAGGTTTGATCATAAAACAGTAGATTTAAACAACAAAAGTGGATGGCGGAAAATGGGAAGTTGAAGTGTATCACAGTCTTGACATAAATGTTGTTAATATAGCAAACATGTTGTATTATATATCAAATTAAAGGGGATTTGCTTACGGAAAAGGAGCTGCTGGCCA
Source organism: Cepaea nemoralis (assembly GCA_014155875.1). Taxonomy (NCBI): domain Eukaryota; kingdom Metazoa; phylum Mollusca; class Gastropoda; order Stylommatophora; family Helicidae; genus Cepaea; species Cepaea nemoralis. The sequence continues at coordinate 475,485 of JACEFZ010028434.1, read as the reverse complement.
AGTAGTTAGATTGTCGTATTTTCCTTCAGAAGACCTAGGTTCGAATCCTAGGCAAGTTGTGGATACTTTACTGTCAGGGGACAGAAAAGAAAACCCTAACCTGCGCAGTTGGCAGAGCCTGCACAAGCCAGGCGAATCTTAATCCCTCGGCTCTAGACCCCATTGTCCTAAACGGCAATGTACAATAGGGAGTAGATGAGAGCGTATGGAAAGCAACTGATTATAAACCAATGTCAGATAACGGGAGTCACTTAAGACGATTAATCATCCCTTGGCACGTAATCAGTTATAATGTACCTGGGTTCACAATCGACCCTTCATAAAGAAGTGGGGCCCATAAAATATTTTGAGAAGTAAAAAGTTCAGCAAGATACTAGCCACATTATCCATCTAGTGCCAACTGGGCTATAACATTGTATGTAAAGCAATATATCCAATAGCAGTATATCCAATAGCATAGGAGGTATAAAAGATGTATACAAGAGGTATAAAATAGGTATAGAAGAGGTATAAATAATAAAAAAATATATACTTACTTACTGTTTTAGTCAATTAAGCCCACATAACAACCTCTGTTAATATTAATCTTCCTTTCTGTTAATCTTCAAATTAAATATGGCGTTGCTAGTGCTCATCTCCAATTTGTGGTTTTATTTTATTTATGATTAATCTCATTTTAATTCTCATAAGCATTCTTGAAACATGATTTATTACGAATGGTGCGATGTTGTCTACAATCTGTTTGCAAGGTTTCTCTGGTAGCGTTATGACAATAGATTTCAGGGGATCATCAACTATATCATCATCATTATCATCATCATCATCATCATGATCATCATCATCATCATGATCATCATCATCATCATCATGATCATCATCATCATCATCATCATCATCATCATCATCATCATCATCACCATTACCACCACCATCACCACCACCACCATCATCATCATCATCATCATCATCATCATCATCATCATCATCGTGTGCGTTAATCGTGGGCGGTAATGTTTCGCCATCTCACACGATCGCCAGAGTCGTGGATCTGCTCTGGGCTCTTCTCTCCAGTTATTTCTTCTCAGTCTTCCCCTCATTCTTTTCCCTTCAATGTTAACAGTTATCACAAGGCTCTCTAGTTTATATTTTCTCATAACGTGCATTTTCCTCACAAATCACAATTATAAAGAGATGTTGTTTTTAAAACTTGTCTACTCATTGTCCACGTTTCACATCAATACAAAAGATATCACGCAGCAATTTTACCACACGTATTTCACCAGTAGATGTAATTGCTTTGACAGTAATGTTAGCATCCTCCTCCCCTTCCCGATATTCACCATTCCATGTGGAAATAGGTAATTATTCCAAGCTGATTTATATGGTTGTGTCGGAAATTGAGGTTTGAAGACTGAGCACAACCCACTACTGGCAACGCTTATCGTAATCCGGTACAAACCTTGACCTTGTTCACGTCAGATAGGAGGCACTAGACTCGAGTTTCGCTCTCATTTGAGCTCATCAGTAGTGCATATCTTTGACTGGACTCGGAATCGAACTACAGATCACTGGCGTGTGAGGCGAGTGTGTAACCACTTCTAGGTTGAGCCCGTCAGTAGTGCATATACCTGATTGGACTCGGGATCGAACTCCGGATCACTGGCATGTGAGGCGGGTTCCAATATTTCTGTGTAAATTTTGCTCGTCCTATGTATGTGAACAGCTTTCTTTGGTCACGTGATGAGACGAGAGGCATTGGTGAACATCGTGACAACTGGAAAGAGGGAAGAGAGGCAGAAGTAGACCAAGAGAAATGATGCTGGATGGACTGAGCCGGTGGCATGGATAAATATCATCACCAGAGTTGATCCAGAACACCAAATACTGAGATCTGTGGTGACCCATGAACGCCTACGCCAGCTGGCAGGGCACGTGATGATGATGACGAGTCACCAATCTATGGGTAATGTGATCAGTGTTACGCCGGCCACCTTTACTTCCAAGTAAATTGTATGTACCCGTTGTATTGCTCATTTATTTGAGTGCACAGTCAATTGATGTATATATAACAACAACTATGTGTATCTGGACACCACAGGGCAAACTGAATCTACCATGGGGCTTTAAATAACAGTATGAATATTTTTGTTTTAAATTATGTGAAAATACTCTGAAAAAAGTACAGAGCAAATGTATCATGTTTCGATATAGTCACTACTACCTTCAAGGCAAGTCCCCACAGCGCCGATAAGATGCTTGGATGTCTAGAAAAATTTACTGTGGGGTCACTACTCTGAGTGCATGACCATCCATCCATTAATCATGTACCATGCCGGTAAGCGTGAGCGGTCATGTTCTGCCATCTCACTCGATCACCAGAGTCGTGGATCAGCTCCGTGTTTCTGTCTCGACCATGCCACGAGGCCAAGCCATCCAGGTATTTGCTTCTAGGTTTTCCTCTTGATCTGTTTCCTTCGATCTTACCAGTTGTCACTAAGTTCTCCAATTCACTTCTTCTCATAACATGCCCACACAATTGTGACTGTCTACGTCTAATGTCTCTAATCAGTTTACGATCTTCATTTGTTTCTTGAAGGACTTGTTCATTGGTCTTTCTGGCTGTCCATGGTATTCTTTGCATTTCCCTCAGAAACCACATTTCTACAGCCATTAGATGTTCTTCAGCTTGACTGCTCATTGTCCAAGCTTCACATCCATATAAAAGTACAGGTTCTATGTAGCACCTCGACACTCTTTTTCTCGTTTTAATTGACATATTTTTATTGGTCAGTTTGTTTTTCCTCTTTCTAAAGGCTACTTTTGCCATGGCGATTCTTGTTCTAATCTCTTCAAGGCATCTTCCATCAGATGTTACTACAGTTCCGAGATAATTGTACCTATTCACTTGTTGAAGGATATTCCCATTTACTTGAATATTACATTGTAGTATTTCATTCTTCATAGTGACGACCATAATGTGTATCTTTTCACAATTTAATTATAACCCTAGTTGTTCACTGTGTGTAACAACCGCATATACTAAATGTTGCATGTCCTGTTCACTGTCTTCAATCAAGACTGCATCATCTGCATATTTAATGTTATTGATGCATCGTCCCCCAATGTTGATTCCTTCCATATCTTCAATATTTCTAAAATACTTTCACTGTACATGGAAAACAGATCTGGAGACATTACACACCTCTGTCTCACAATTCTCTTAATAGTCTGATATTGGCCTACTTCATTATCAACTCTTATGGCAGCTTGTTGTTTCCAATATATATTTTTTACATGTCTAAGGTCTTGTCCATCAATTTGTAGATCTTCAAAAAGTTGATTTGATTTGATTTCACATGTCTCACTTTATCGAAAGCCTTTGTATAGTCAATACAGCAAAGGTGTAGATCTTTGTTTACTTCTATAGATCGTTCGATTACGGTTCTCAGTATGTACACAGCATTTACTGTACCCTTGCCTTCTAAAAACCCACATTGTTCTTCTCCTATATCAGGTTGTATTTTCCTCCTAACTCTTTGCATGATAATTCTTAGCAAAATCTTCGTGATGTGACTCATTATACTAATTGTTCGATGTTGATCACATTCCAAGGCTCCTGATTTCTTTGGGATTGTAATAAATACAGAATTACATAACTCCTGAGGTATATTTCCAGTATCATATATTGTATTAAGCAGACTGGTAACTTTATCTATTCCATATTCTTCTAAAGCATTAATCATTTCTGCTATGATGCTGTCTGAACCGGGAGGGGAGGGAGGGGGGGGGGGTCTTGCTAGAGTGCATGACCCGGCCGTCACAGAAGTCGCGCCGTTTTGAAACTTCCTTCTCCACTCATACACTTACTGGACTGACAGGCATGCATCACCATACTGGATCTTTATTCGCCGATGATTGTATATAGGTTTCACCCCTTCACTGATCAAATAAGGAATAACAGATCACAGTTCCTCTTTAGTGCATTTCAAAAGTGGGGCGGCCACGTTTAAACTGTCCTCATAACGTCACGTCATTGTGTTTTTCTGCATCGTGATGTCACTTGCTAAACACTGTTGACATCCTTAACAACAATACTGACAGGTTACACGACAATGGCATGGTTATTGTAATTTGTATCACACTTTTGAGCTTTTCATCTGAAGCCATCTCATAAAAACACGCGGAGAGGAGAAGAGGATTAAGAAATTAAAAATCTGGGGAGGGCATGGACGGAATTGCATGGGTTAGCTAGGATAGGAGGGCTTGCAGTGAGTTAGATTAGATCTTAAACCCCAATTAGAGATACATGGTGAACAAAAGATATAATAAAGAGATGCCAGACTTCAGAATGAAACACGTGATTTATCGTAACGAGATGTGTGCCTGGTGTTGGGTAGTTGTCACATACTCAGTCTGCCTGTCAGAGCTTCCATCCTAAACCAGTTGCCGACTAAGGCTTACGGCCTGGTGTGCCCTGCCATGACATTTAGTCTTTAGGTTGCATTTCCCCACAATAAGATACGGCTTGTACCCTTCCAATTCCGCTCCACCGCCTAAAGCCGTTGGAACAATGTTGGGGTGTAGGGTTTGATGAACGCTTACCAACATTCGGCGCTAACAGAAAGCACGTAGTACCGACGACTCTCATACGGTAGCTTAGTCCTATCTGACTGAGATTTGATTTAGCGTCATAACACATACAACATATAAATTATACTTGAAGTGTGTGCACTAGCTTCAAGTACGTAAGCTGGTTTATGTTCACATACACGCATCCAAATCAAGAACAGTAATCGCTGGTAGTCTTAGAGCACTGTTTTATTATAGAGTTGCTTCAGCTGGACCGGATGTAAGACTATTTTGACGTAAGATCTCCGTCCTTCTGTTTGTGGTGTTGATAGACAACTCTATATTCATCGCCGTGAGAAGTGGCTCACATCAGTATCGTAGTTTCACTAGAAGCTAGAAAGGAAGAAATACATTATTTACAGTGAAACCTTTGTTTAAGTTGATAATCTGTCCGAAAACAATCGGCGAAATCCGAAACCGACGAAAACCGATGCAATTATTTCCATATGAATAAGTGTTTTGTTTTGTTTTTATTGCATATCCCTAACATGACGTTGCAGTCAACATCAGCATTTTTCAGCTGCTGTTGATGTACTAGGCAAGATTACGCTCAGTAGTTTGCCATTGCTTTCAGAGCGACCAGATCGCACACCCCGTAAGTTACCAACGCGGCGAGAACCACTACCGATTCTCGCGCAGGTTACGTTACTCACGAGAATATAGGGGATTACGGAGAAAGACATTAAGCCATTCGCCAGGGAAACCGGAATGAATAAATGTAAATCCAGTTAATTAGTTCTAGACACTCCAGAAAATCTGCCCAAATCACATTTAATAGAGAATATATATATAGTGTTAAATACAATTTTTCGGCTCCAGACTTGTCCGAAGTCGCACATTCGCCGTGCCTAGTAACACTGTGTATGCTAGTACGTCTTTTCAAACCATCCTCTGCTGGCATTGAAATTACTAAGCATGCTAGTACACGACGCCATCTAATTGATTTTGATTTATCCACATTAATAACATTAATAGAGAACAGACAAAGAGAAACACCCTGGTCCTCCAGGTTGGGGGTTGAAGCGTGGGGTTAACATCCCCACCTTTGTAAAAACCTTTCTTTGTTACGAAACAAATACATGAGCCTCGATATCGGACTGACTTATCTGGACAACGACCTTGGAACGTTAAAGGACTTTTGAGATTTGGAACATGGAATGTACGGACACTGCACTTGGAATCAACGACTGGCAAGAGAAGGTCCACCAGAGAGACGAATGGAGACGGATTGTATTTGCAGCAAAGAACCTCAATGGCTCGGAAAGCTGAAGAAGAAGAAGAAGAAGAAGAAGAAGAAGAAGAAGAAGAAGAAGAAGAAGAAGAAGAAGAAGAAGAAGAAGAATAACTACTGTCCGACATCTTCAGTTGTTTGCGATCTCTGTTTTGTTAGCACATTCATGCCTTACGCTCCACGAGCCTCCTTTATTCTTTCCTTTTACTCCACAATGGACCTTATAGTGGATAGCGACTTCCTATACATGCGGCCGATTTCAGCATTCTTAATGCTGATCTCTTATTTTATTATTAGCAAGTAATGTTCACACAACGAAAAAGAACACCAAAATGAGCACAATAACGCTCTGTTTACGCACAATTAGCAATATGGTCATGTGGGCACACAGACGAAATCCGAGGCAACCGGCAAAAACAGAGACACATTTTTAGCAGACACCATCGACGAAAACTGACACCGACGATAACCGAAGGCAACGAAAACTGAGGTTTTACTGTAATTTGTTTTTGCGCTTGCTCGCTTTTAACTCAAGCGTAGTCAGTACACGCTACTTTTAATAGCACTGTATAGAAATGTGCGCGTGGATTAGCTTTCTCTATTACCAGTGTCCCTCGCCATCAGGCCAACCACTAAGACTTCAGAGGCACTTGTAATTTTCATTCCACTTCAAGGACGAGAAGTCAATATTTCAGTCCAACTGACCAGTGTAGGGTTGCTCCCATTCGTATCCATTCTGCCATGCTGACCTCAAACTGAATAAATAGAATGTATGGCTTTTGTCTCTTGCCTGTCGACTGGTTACAAATGGACTTCATCACAGGTAACGTCGCCTCTGACTTTCCATCCATCCATCCATCATGTGCCATGCCGTTAAGCGTGAGCGGTCATGTTCTGCCATCTCACCCGATCACCAGAGTCGTGGATCAGCTCCGTGTTTCTGTCTCGACCATGCCACAAGGCCAAGCCATCCAGGTACTTGCTTCTAGGTCTTCCCCTTGGTCTGTTCCCCTCGATCTTACCAGTTGTCACCAAGTTCTCCAGATCATTTCTTCTCATAACATGCCCACAAAATTGTGACTGTCTACGTCTAATGTCTCTAATCAGTTTACGATCGTCATTTGTTTCTTGAAGAACTTGTTCATTGGTCTTTCTGGCTGTCCATGGTATTCTTTGCATTTTCCTCAGAAACCACATTTCTACAGCCATCAGATGTTTTTCAGCCTGACTGCTCATTGTCCAAGCTTCACATCCATATTAGAGTACAGGTTCTATGTAGCATCTCAACACTCTTTTTCTCGTTTCAATTAACATCTTTTTATCGGTCAGTATGTTTTTCATCTCGCTAAAGGCTACTTTTGCCATGGCGATTCTTGTTCTAATCTCTTCACGGCATCTCCCATCAGATGTTATTACTGTTCCAAGATAATTGTACCTATTCACTTGTTGAAGAATATTCCCATTTACTTGTATATTACATTGTGGTATTCCGTTCTTCCTAGTGACGACCATAATCTGTCTTTTTACAATTTAATTCTAACCCTAGTTGTTCACTGTGTGAAACAACCGCATCTACTAAATTTTGCAAGTCCTGTTCATTGTCTGCAATCAAGACTGTATCATTTGCATATCTAATGTTATTGATGCATCGTCCCCCAATGTTGATTCCTTCCATATCTTCAATATTTCTGAAAATACTTTCACTGTACAGGGAAAACAGATCTGGAGACATTACACATCCCTGTCTCACACCCCTCTTAATATGCTGATATTGGCTTACTTCATTATCAACTCTTATGGCAGCTTGTTGTTTCCAATATATGTTTTTTACAAGTCTAAGGTCTTTTCCATAAGTCTGTAGATCCTCAAGCATCCTTATCATGTTGACATGTCTCACTTTATCGAAAGCCTTTGTGTAGTCAATAAAGCAAAGGTGTAGATCTTTGTTTACGTCTATAGAACGTCCACACAACATGATTTTCTTGGCATCTATAAAGAAGGTAGTTTGCCATTGCTTTCCTTCCTAGCAGTGACCATACTGGTCAGTGACCGCAGCCATTGTCTCCTCGAAAAAAAGAGATCCCCTGCCTACCGTCGTGAAGGTTGAGACCATAACCTACAACTTTCTGTCGGCTGCTCTGCATCTTCATCCACCACCTGCACCCATGGCTTCACGTAACCCTGATCGGGGGGCTTAAACGGGTACTCCACCTTGCCCAAGGGTGTCCCGTAGGCTTTCATGAACTCTTAAATCAGACCGAGATTTTAATTGTAAGAGGGTTTTCATACTTTATTAAATCATAAAAGCCACGAGGCCAGTATTTTGAACATATATTTCTCAGATTTCTTGGCGTGGTACCTTATACAAAACGGTCGGTTTGTTCCCTTTTTCCATGGATATACATTTTAATGAGTTTGTTGCTGTTGTCTTACACTTAAGCCGTTAGACGTTGTGTGGAGGAGTAAGTGGAGTCGCAGTGCTTGTGACTACCTCCTTTCCTCCAATTTCCTCTATGATTGTGTGAGAAATATTATCTAAGATCATGTATATTCTCTACCGATTTGTAGTAATTTCCTTGCTTAACTGGCCATATTTTAATTAGTCTGAGTACAACAACCAACATCTTTGCACAAAAGATATTCCCACAACCCTTCCGTGTATAAAAATCAATTGCTCAAATATGTCGAAGCATTATCGATTAGGTGATTTCAGATGTTGCTATGCACAAATATGGATTTCATTTTAAATCTAGGGCTACCGTGGAGATAACATACTCCACATTCGAACAATATCAGTGACTATGTATTTAGTATTTCAGCCGAAGTTTTATTCGTGTATTAACTTCAAATGATATATAACTCTGCAGTGTGCACCTGACGAGATACAGCAAAATATGCCAGGCAAGAAATTGTGTAATATATTGTTTGTGACTTCTGTGTTTACATTCACTACGGGAATACGTTGTTATGCTTGCTTGCTTGTGTTCGTTGGCTTGAGCTCCAACGCGATGTCCTGTATGTCGGATGAAGGCATCCTGTTGTCCAACATCAGTGTGATGTCATACAAGACCTGTGGTTTGGGTGATAATCCGTTGTCCCATGTCTGGCTTATTGGTGTGCAGACTGGTGGTTCCTCGCCGTACAGGCAGAAACTCCGACTTCGGAGGAATCGGCGATCCTACAAACTTTAGCCAGGACCCCGAAGGGACCTGTTGCCCAGGACGCTCGACGAGGACGCGTCAATAGGTTTTGGTCAGTATATAACCCGACCCTGGTGCCTTGTAAACACCTCTGTGTCCCATACGTTGTTATAAACATCTAAATATTGTCTGTTGTTCGATCTTTACATATTAGTAACTTCTTTATTCGCTTTTGTGTATGTGTTATATTCTTTGGCTTTAGTAGCTCTGGTTGTTATTATTTAAATCATCCATCATATGCCAGCCGGTCTCTCTGGCCGAGGGGTTACACCACTTTCTCCGTAATCTCGTTTATCACGCAGAATCTCGTAGCGGGCGAGAACTGTGAGCGGTTCGTCCCCAGCTGTTGACTTGCGGGATAACTGTGCCGGCCGCTCAGAAAGCAATGGCAAACTACTGAGCGTAATCTTGCCAAGAAATCAACAGACAGCTGAAAGATGCTGCTGTTGACAGCGATGTCCTGTCCTATAGTGTTGTCCTTTTTCTTCACAATGACAATGGGAGAGCAAATATGTGACTGTGATCGTCTGATGATATGGTTTGTCTCTAAGTCAATAATTTCCTGGTGTAGTTTGTCCTTGTAATGTATGGGAATGGAGTATGGTCTGCATTTTATTGGAATGTCGGATGTCAAAATAATATGATGATGCACTAAGTCTGTCTGTCCTGGATTGTGAGAAAAAATAGTGGTGTACTCCTGTAGCACTTGTCTGCAACGGTCAGTCTCTGTCAGTGTCAGAGTAGGATTAATCTTGATGTCCTGCAGGTTGGTTGTCGTGTCAAGTGATGGTGTCGGTATTTCGTCAGTATCGACGTCATCTGTTTGGTCCACTATCGTCGTGCTTGCTGTAGTTTCTACCTGGTCCTCGTCCCTGTTGTAATATGGTTTAAGCATGTTTATGTGGAATATCTTGTGTTTGTCCCTAATTGCAATTTCGTAATCTACAGTCGAAATTTGTCGTAACACTTTGAACGGTCCTTGCCATGAGTCCGTCAGTAGATGTCTGTCGCTTGGCAATAGAAGGAGAACGTCTTGTCCTGGCGTCAGTGTTATCGTCCTGTTTCCTCTGTTAGCGTACTGTCGGTAGATAGCACCTGATTGTTTCAGTGCTTCTTTGGCTAACACACAAGATTTCATTATCCTTTCACGCAATGATGTTACATGTTCATAAGATGAAATAGGTTTATGTACAGTTTCACTTTCAGTCAACATGGAATGGTACATTGATAATGGGCCGCGTGGTTTGGCACCATATACAAGTTCAAATGGTGAGAAACCTGCGCTGGCGTGAGGCACTTCCCAGTATGCAAATAAAATAGCAGGTAAATACGTATCCCAGTCTTCAGGGTGTTCCTGGGTAACTCTTGAGAGCATGTGCTTAAGATCCCCGTTGATCTTTTCTATAATTCCCAATGAGTGAGGATGGTAGGGGCTGTTGAAACACTGCTTTACCCCTAACATTTTATTAAAGGCTTGAGTGGCTGATGCTATGAACTGACTACCCCGATCTGAGAGGATGGTATCAGGGAACCCTACCCTAGCAAAACTATGGAAAAAGACTTCCATGATGTCTTTGGAAGTTATATTTTTAAGAGGAATCGCCTCTGGCCATCGGCTACAGAGGTCAATTATAGTTAGAATATATTTATTCCCTCTGGATGTTATATGGTTAAGAGGACCAACTATATCGACAGAGATCTTTTCAAAAGGTCTGCTTGCTAAATCTGTGATTTCAGTTCAGCTTGCGGGTGATTACCCTTTTTGACAAGCTTCTGGCAGTTGTCGCAAGTTCTGCAATACTGTTTGGTATCACTGCAGAATTTAGGCCAGTAGAACTGAGTAAGTAGCCTAGATCTAGTTTTAGTATAAGCCATATACCCTGCAAAGGGTATGTCATGCGCTAGATGTAATGCTTGGTTGCGATGTTCTGATGGTAGCACTGTTTGTTCTGTAGTGCTAGAACCTTTGGTATAGTACCGTGTCAGAATTCCATTCTTCAGAGCAAAATGCCATCTAGCGTTCTTTGATAATCATGGCTTTTGGCCTATTAATTTAAACTTTTTCTGCAACGATCGATCGGCTTTTTGGGCTGTTATAAATTTCTCCCTGGTTGTTTCAGGAGATGTTACAACTGGGCTTACCATTTGTAAAGCCTCTGTCTGATCGATTCGATCTTGCATTTGAGCAGCAGATCTGGTTACTGCATTTGTAATATCAAGGTTATCAATCACATTACAAGTTGGTATTACATTCAGATCCATACATTCATGTGATGCCGTTAATGAATTGGCATACATACATTCATTTACAGGTGGTAATACATCATCAACAATGATTTGAGATGAAGGTGAAATGTTATCATCAATGTTACAAGTGACAGAGGATGGAATACTGTCATGTGGCATATCATTTACCTCAGGAAGGTTACCAATAATAATATCGCAACACGGGTTGGTCAATGCTGCACATTTGACCTTTCCTTTAAGAAATGGTGTATCTATATATGCCCATGCAAGAGGGTATTTCTCGATGTTACCTGAAAAAGTTCTGCATGTAACATGTTTACCAGTATACTCTGAAGGTAAAATATAGTCTCTCTTTAGACCAATGAGAGTACTGCCGCTGTCACGTAAAACGGTGGCCGCTTTACCATTAACATACCCATGGTGGATGTTTAATTTACCTTTGGAGTTAATTACTAGGTTGGCCTCCTCATTGGTAACAGGTATGAAATGGCCGCATGTTAAAACGCCATCCTCATGAAAACGATCACAGATGGTACATTTTTCAAGGTGAAATAAATCAATGGAATGTGCAGAATTTACAGGATGATTTTCAACAATTTCCTCATCTGAGGAAGAGCTATCAAACATGGTTGCATTAGCCTTTCTAGTCAATTGCTTGCCTTTACAAGAGTGGCGCCAATGGCCATATGCTTTGCAAAGGAAGCATTTAGTGAGACGTTTATAGCTCTTTCTTTCCTTATCTTGCTTATCTATGTAATTCTGCAAGTAAGTGAGGTACCCTAGGTGTTTATCACACATATCATTTTCATTGTGTGGTAAATGGCAATGTTTGCACTGATAGTATTTCTCAGCAGATTGCTTATAGGGTTTCTGTTTACTGTAGGGCACTGACTTTGATCTGTCATATGTAGCTGCTGCTACAAAGTCTGTGCTAGTCAATCCACTAGTGAAACAATGTTTGTTGGCTGTAAAATAAGCCGACCCACGTTTTTCAATCTGTTGCACACTCTCACAGTCACATTCTAATAAGAATTTCGATAATGATGATGGTAGAGATGTGATAATTTTATCTCTAAGGATGAGATCTTTCAGTTTTTCAAAACTTTCATTTACTTTGGCTGCTGACAGCCACTTTGTAAAAATATCCTGTACTACTGAGACGTAGTCAGAGAACGTTTGTGTTGGTTTAGGTGACAATTTTCTAAACTGTTCTCTGTAGCCTATTTCATCTAACAGGAAATGAGACATGATTTTAGACTTAATATAATGATAATCTTTCCGAAGATCTTTGGGAATGGTCTCTATCACTTTCAGAGGTTCCACATAAAGACTTCTCATATATATAATATTCCATTCAGTCTCTGGGATCTGATAATGCTCCATAATGCATTCAAATTTTTGGGTGAAGGCTGCTATGCAGTCGCCCGTGGTGAAACTTTTCACTATCCTTTGGTACTTCTTGTACTGATTTTCTTTGTCTAATCTGTCAAACTTTGTATTGTCCTTCTCTGTTGATGTTTCAGCTTTCAGCTGTTCAAGTTTTAGCTGCATTTCAAGCTCTTCTCGTTTACTCTGGGCAGCAATTTCAGCTTTTCTTAATTCTGCCTCAGTTTCTGCCTGTTTAAGTTTCAAAGCAGCATCTGAATCTGCTTGTTCAAGTTTCAAAGCACTATCTAACTCAGACTGTTTCAAAGCCCTATCTAACTCAGACTGTTTCAATGCCCTTTCAGCAGCTCTATCATCACGTTCCCTAGCTTTTTCCTGTAATAGGAGATGTTCTGCATACTTTCTCTCACTCCAGTTATTCAACTTCTCACCAGAAAAATTCATCTTTAAATCCAATTCGATGAAATCACTTAAACTAGACATTATGAAATGTGTCCGATGAAATGAATTCACACAAAGTTAATTATGTTGTTAGTAATTCAACTTCAATGCTTTGTACAATATTTACTAGTACAGCTTATGCTTTGACCTGATTACAAAAGTATTAAGAAGAAAAATGTATACTCAAGTGTTTCTTGAAACCTGTTTCGGACAATGAATGTTCGTTACTTCCCGCAAACACAATGGACTTTAATTCAGGTCGAAAAAAAAATGGGTGTTACAATCAACGGGTTCGGGTGACACAAAACAACCTGTTTTTTTTTTTGGAACAAGAGAAATTAGGACGAGTATAAATGTGTGGTGTATGCGATGTCACCTAAGCTTTGAAGGTTTGTATGCAGTCAAGTATTTTTGTTAGTCGTTCTGTCGTCTTTTCACCACAATCAACAACTCACTTTCCAACCTTTCCAAACTTTCCGCTTACACTACCGTTCACACCTATTTTACAATAACTTTCAAGATGGATGCCATCAAGTTCGCACTTATCTCTTAATTTACAATTGGTTCAACACACGGACGATGCCACCACGTTCGCACTTGTCAGGGTCTTGCATGAGGCAAGAACTCAGGCTCGTTGTCTGACAAGTGAGATACTAATTATTGTCATTAAATAACTCAACGTGACACACGGTAACAACAATTCAAACACTTTATTCTCGCAAACGCGCACTTCACAATCAATGCATATATCTCGCAATCACAATTCATCATACAATCAATACATGCAATAAATCAATACATAAATGCAATACACTTACAAGTCAACATCACAGGCGTTCAGTCTCCTACACTCGTACAGGCTAGCTATCGATTCAAGCTCAAACATTCAATTCATTGCAAGCCCCATTAAAACCGTCTGTCCGCTACGACATCCCAAGCCTGTCTGCCGAGCCGTTCAGCATTCTCGTCAGTCGGCGTAGAGTCCGCCTGCGTGAACCACAAGCTTCACGATTGTACCTGGCTGACCTGCAACGGGCTTAGCGTTGCTCAGAGTTGAGCCTGGCTGGACTTGCCGGGCGTCGTCGAAGACGCCGCGTTGTAACTAGAGTGTTTAACGTCACTCAGAGTTGGGTCCGGTTGCGCTTGCCTGGCGTTGATAACGACGATGCGTCGTAACTGTGGGTGAGAATCTGACAAAAAGGATATGCGAATTTTAAAAAAAAAATCATATGCCATGCCAATAAGCGTAGGCGGTCATGTTTCGCCATCTTACACGATAACCAGAATCGTAGATCAGCTCTGTGTTCGTGTCTTGCCATGCCATGTGGCCAAGCCATCCAGATGTTTACTTCTCAGCCTTCCCTTTGTTCATTTCCCCTCAGTCTTGCCAGTTGTCACCAAGTTCTCTAATTTATTTCTTCGTATAACGTGTCCCAATGTACGCTATGCAGATGACACAATATTGGTAGCGTATAATGCAAAATATCTACAACAATTATTGGACATCGTAGTAACATTGAGTGTAAAGAAAATACTATCCTTGAAAATCAATAAAACAGTAACAATGGTGATATCAAAGAAAAAAAACGTGACACCAACATGTGAAATGGAAATAGAAGGGACAATTCTTAACAGAGTGGATAATTTAAATTCCTAGAGGCATTCCCTGGCATAGGGGTTAGCGACTTTCTCCGTAATCTTGTTTATCCACGTTAGCAAACGCTGCTGCGCGAGAATCGGTAGCGGTTCTCGCAGCGCTAGTTACTTACGGGATATGTGAGCCAGCCGTTCAGAAAGCAATGGGTAACTACTGAGCGTAATCTTGCCAAGAAATCAACAACAGTGGCAAAATGCTGGTGTTGACAGGGATGTCCTGTAACAGGAAAAAAAAACAGAGGCATTTATAACATCAGATGGAAGATGTACACATCAGATGTACACAAAAGAGATTAAGAACAGAATAGAGCAAGCAAAAGCTGCATTTCAGAAAATTAAAAGAAACCTATGCAATAATTCACTATCATTGAATGTAAGAAAGAGATTGCTGAAGTGCTATATATGACCTGTGTTGCTATATGCAGTGGATCTTCAATGTAAAGAAACAAATTAGGAAGAACTTGGATGCAAACTGTTTATGGTTCATGAGATGAATGGTGCAAATTTCTTGGACTGTCAGATTAACTAACAACGATGTCCTGAAAGACGTCAACGAAGCTAGAACATTATATTCAATGATACGAAAGAGAAAAACATCTTTAATTGGCCAGTTGATGAGAAACAAGAGGCATTGGAGAACATCATGACCAGTGAAAAGATCAAGGGGAAGAGAATGGAAGATGACGAATAATAGAAATGATTATGGATGGATTGAGACGATAACATCGAGGCATATTATCAGCAGAGTTGATCCAGAACATAAGAGACCGAGATATAGGGAGAGACATGAACGCCTACGAGAGCTGGCAGGGCACTTAATGATGATAATGATAACATTTCCAAAAAAAGTATGACTGTCTACGTCTGATTTCTCTAATCTGTTTACGGTCTTCATATGCTTCACGTAGAGCTTGCTCTTGTGTGTTTATTTAAATCAGCTATGTTTTTGTTTTAAAGTTTCCTTCTTCTATTGGAAGTGTTCATGACGCTATCAATGTTTCCTTTTCTCGAGTAAAAAACAACTTTCGTACGATATTAGTTCCATATGCTTTTACCCTCCTGCTTGCATGCTTTCGAACGAACCTCATCTTCTAACTGTTGCAAAACCTGAAACTCTTTAGAGACTGATCAAAATCTTTCCGTAGTTTCTTTACTTCTCAGACATCACGACACATTTGCTTATTATTGTCATGATCTACCCAACAGATCTGCCGTGTCATCATCATCGACGACTGGCAATTACATCCAGAGACGCCTGTGAGCGACACTAACTGCGCAGTGACGAGAATGGTCAGTTGTGGCACGCGTGGCACACGGAGTCCACGCATGGAGTCAACCAGACCAACGAGTGCTCACTGCGGGTAGAAAGCAGACGGCCTCGGACTGTGGTACAGGACAGACGTGGATGGAATGTGTGCTCGTATAGCTTGTGTGAGTGAACGTTATTGGAGAGAACGCCTGTTTAAGTATAGAAGACTGTGCGCCTGGTACGTAGGGTTGTAAGTTGTGTATTGATCCATTGCATATATATATATATATATATATATATATATATATATATATATATATATATATATATATATATATATATATATATATATATATATATATATATATATTTATTGATTGTATAAAGGCATCACCAGTTTGGTTGTGCGATGCCTGTAGTGTTTGCGGCAAGTGAGAAGTGCGAATAAAGAGTTTATCATTGTATTCGCCGTGTGTCACGTATAGTCATTCTGTGACAGTGTTTGTATCACATCTGTTAGTTAGTACGAGCCTGAGTGATTGCGAATGCAAGATCCTGACAATTATCAAACACAGAGTTAACAAGCACTATGTGTGTCGCTAGTCGTCCCTAGGGGGGAAGAGGAATCAACAGGCACACTGTTTAAATTCCCTTTCCTTAGCTTCTGCCGGACCTTTGTCTACACACCCCCTGTCAGTCTCAGGTACACTATATCTCTCTCTCTCTCTTCTTCTTCTTCTTACTAAACAATACCCTTCATATTCCTCCAGAACATACCCACACAAGACTGTATTTTAACAAATGATAAAATAAAACATTTAATACAGAAAAGTGTCACGTGTGTGTGTGTGTGCACTGTTTGTGTGTGGAAATATGTAGTATTTTCTATGGTGTATGCGAGAAGAGATCAGTGAGCCCAGGATCGTTCATCATCACGGTCGGCCATACCACATCACACCATAGTAAGTTCCAAACAGGTCTCACCGAATGAAGCGTCACTCTGGAAAATGGTTGACTCCTTGGAGTTAATCCTATATAGTCCGGTGACTAGTCTCCACTACTGAATATGGTATACCAAAGTCCATAAGTTCAGAACCCCCGATGTATTTAATGTGTCTATAACGATCCTGGAACCTAGGAATCTCGTCACTTCTCTCACACGACTCCCCAAGAAACAAACTGATGATGTCTGTTCGAGTAAGTTCCTCCTGTATGTTTGTACAAGTTTACTGAACAGGTTTCCTCACCATTATGCCTTCTCTATATAATAATGTTATTGTCCTGAGAAGTAATCACCATTATGCCTTCTCTATATAATAACGTTATTGTCCTGAGAAGTAATCACCATTATACCTTCTCTATATAATAATGTTATTGTTCTGAGAAGTAATCACCATTATACCTTCTCTATATAATAATGTTATTGTTCTGAGAAGTAATCACTGTTAATATGAATCCGCCTTTTCAGGACCTCAGTCACTGACAACCAGCCCTTTTTTATGTTAAACACTCTGGGCTTTGATGAGGCCATGATTGGTGGAATGGTGTCCCATTGCCGACACCATTTAACATAACTTCACTCAGTGTGACTGCTATTTTCCTCCTCTCCCAGCTGTCCTTAATTTCTCCGGTACAGTAAAATATCACTCAGTGTGACTGGCATTGTCCACACCTCGTAGTAATACTTCCTTTCTTTTACACAGTGGAACCTGTTGAAAATAGAACATTCTGTGAGAGAAAAACCCTATTCGAACCCACTATATGTGATTGTAGGCCAAAGGCCCCACTCAGATATTTATCCTGGTTAACCTAGAACTACACTCTAGCATAAAGCAGAGTAGTTCTTCACATTTGGGTGGTAAGGAAAAGGAAAGACCAAAAGGAAACGCACAGCTCCCCAGTAGACCTCCCTACCGGAATATCCTACCATTAACATTTCCTTTATTCCCCAGCCATCCCAAATCTCCCTGAATATCATCCCATTACATTGGTCCTACCCTGCCAAGTGAAATGATATATCACTCTACCTCGTTTAAGCTAGGCATCAGCCAGCTGCGGCCGACGCTCCTAGACTACGTTCACACAACACACTATCACTAAGTTCAAGTCCTAACTCTATTTATAAATAAACTACCTTATGCTAGTGTTCCGAGTTGGAATTTACAAACAACAACATGAAAAAAAATGTCCCTTGTTTCCAAACAACATGGGACACTGTGAATCCCTTCTCCATTCGAATTGGAACAAAAAAACACTCTTGTTATCTGTAGTTCATCCACAGACTGATCACAAGTTTTGTCAACTTCCAACAGCCGAAAAAGTTGCTCGAATGACGTCATTCACGTGGCCAGAATTCAGGTCAAGACGGCACTCCCCTCTCCTTTATTCTCCGGAAACAGAATGCCGACGTTTCTTTTGATGTCGGGGAATTCTCAAGGAATCCAGACTGTGCTTTGATCAGATGAAACACCCCTCAACAAAGCGTTTGGGCGGCCTAGAGACAATTGTCTCTGTCAATCTATCATCTGATCGTAAACTCAAGTGGTCTCGTGACAATGTGTTTGGTATACTGTATTCGACAAACAATAACCAATTGCTTCAATATAACGAATCATTAACTATGTAGCCATTACAACCATTGTTATGCAAACAGAAGGACTTCCTGTTAAGTGTTAATCTTCCGAGGGGCTAACGTTTTCATCTTTCGAACAATGCACGATCACACACATACATATACCCCCCCCCCCCCACACACACACACACACACACACACATATACACACACACACACACACACACACACATGTACAGAGACTGCGAACAGCACAGCCTTCCCAGTTTTTTGTTGAGAGCGGATGTCTGATAAAACTTCTGGCCGTTTGTTCGCCAACGGATAGGAGAGAAGGACTACACGCAAAAATTTTCATCATAGCGAGTTTGTAATGTCAATTTCTCTTGTTACATCTCACAAACTACCATCGTTTGTTGGTTCATTGTCCCGTATCACACCCAGACATAAGTACAGGTTCTATGTAGCACTTCAACATTCAAAAAAGAAAATATGTTAGCCAAATGGGGGAAAAACATTGGTAAACTTACAAATATCTCCACCAATCTTATGAAAAGTAGGAAACGTTGTTAACTAAATATGAGAAAAAAATATTGGCCAAGTAACAAAAAAATATCATCCAGACTTATAAAATGTAGGAACATTTGTTACCCAAATGCGAAAATGCTGGCCAAATATAGACATAGCTTGTTCAAACGTATGAAAGGTAGGAAAATATGTGTTAAACAAATGGGGAAATTTTTTACCAAAATAGGAAGTATCTCGTCCATACATATAAAAATGAGGAAAATATCTTAGCCGTATGGGAAAAATAGTGTAGTTCAGATCCTTTCATTTCGCTACGATAGTTTGTAAATTAGAGTTATATCTCTCCTTAGCACAAAGTCTGGCTGAATTTAGAGACCATGTGTTGCCTATGTAGCATGATACCCCCCCCCCCCCCCCCCCCTCGGCCTGCCCAGTTTACTCCAGATGAAAGGTAACACCAATTCGGCTGGAACAAGACAATCTGCAGAATCTGTCGTATCATTAAAGCAATGCTCTAACTGTCAGTCTATCGGAGCTTCCGTCCTAGACCAGTTGCCGATAATGGCGTAGGACTTGGTCTTTCCTGTTATAGCTTTTAGCTTTGAAGCTGCATTTTCTCGCAGTAGGGTAAGCTTGTGCACTTCAAATTGCGCTCCTGCTCCCAAAGCCGTTGGCACAATGTGGGGTGTCGGGTTTGTTGAACGCCGCTAACAGAAAGCAGGTAGTACCATCTACTGTCATACGGTAGCTGAATGATAGCTGAGACCTGACTTTATATCATGTCGAATGCTGTTGTTGTGCACTGTTTTTCCTGCTGGTGTATGCTTCTCTACGTAACATCTTCTGACTTCTTTTCAATCTTAAAATGTTATTAACCTATTAGTACTAACCTTCTCTCACACAAATACGTATTTCTAGTTTCACAGTCGATGTCGTTCCACTTGTACCCTCCCTCAGGTCGGATCTCTCTGCAGTAATCCCCTGTTACGTGAAGGCAGAAAAATAAAAGATAAGCAAATGCCACCATTATTCATTCACAAGTAGAGCAGGTCTTGGCTGGTCGTGAAGCTATCCTGATAATTCCATGTCGTAGTCATGTGGACTATACAAATGTGGATACAGCACCATATATCCAATGCTACTAAGAGGTATACAAGATTCACTGATTGACTGACTGATTTAGTCAATACAGCACAAGTATAGACCGCTGTGTTCAAGTCGCCACTGATCGCATTCCATAGAGGGGGGCAAAAGTCAGAAAGGAAATAAAGACAAAAGAGAAAATGATAGCGGATAGGTCAGACCCTGTGCGCGAGAGACGTCTGAAGATGCGTGATGGTGGAAATGACCATGTGGTCACATGCATCCATTGTGGACGAACATTTACCGTGCGAATTCATCTTATCAGTGGGACGCAGGGGTGTTTCCAAGGCACCAGGGCCAGGTTCTATACTGGTGTGACAAGACCGCCGGGGCTTGGACTGGTTTGCCACGATAGATACTATCCCCTGCCTTTGCTCCAACCACCTCAATAGCACTCTACATCTACCAGGCCCCACACAAGCCGGGACAGCTTAACCTCCCCTCCCTCACCTAGGGTTCCAAACCCCAAGGGGGCTCGGACCAGACACCAGTCATATCACTGCACAAAGTCATAGCTAAGAGAACAAAAATTTAATTCTGCACTACGTCAACCACAACACAGAGAAGGATGGCTGAAAGCCAGACAAGAAGAACTATGTACAATATCAGAGATGCAGATGAGTAATCATCATGGAGGCGGACGATAGCTCGTGCGGTTGTCCAGTCGTGGTAGCGACTCACCCAGGCTCCTCCAGTGGACTGGAACTCCAAGGTCTGCTGCCTCTCCAAAGTTCCCTCTTCCCACAGAGAACCAATCACGGGCTGATCAAGCGCAGTACCACTGCCTGACTGACACTGCACCGAAGAACAAGGATCCTTCCTTGCTGTCGTCCTATATCACTCGTCACACTCCTGATGAAGTCTGGGCCGACCCTAGAACAGTAGCGGTCTCCCACTTGCCGAAAAAGTACATGTAGCACAGTCTCAAAATATACAAGAGCCTGGTCACTCTTCCATCTCATAAGTGACCCACACACTGATATGTCACATACAAAATGAGCGGTTGCTCCACATGAACACACATTGTCACTGGTAAAGTCTATTAGGTGACTATAACCCTTCACCTTGATTTCGTGTCCCTGGACAAATAGATCTTCACACAGTCTCATGTAACTACCCTGATCAATGGGTAGTAATCACAACCTAGCATACACTGTCAACAGTTCATCACGATGGCATGAGGTAGCTCCCTACCTTAACAAACATTGTCAACAGTTCATCACATTGGCATGAGGTAGCTCCCTACCTTAACAAACATTGTCACTCTGGTGTTCCCACCAATGTTGTAATCAATGTCCTAGGTCACTGGACCACATGTTGGCTTCATAAAGGTAACCAATGTAGAAACACTATTTAAGCATATATTATACACGGTGTCCCCTGACAACCCAGCCGGGTCAGAAGCATATTACACAGGCCATGGTGACCGGTATCAATGATCACTCTGCTCAACTGGAAGTTCACTACCTTGCAATCATCAAGGTTTACACAGAGGTTGAATGTCACCTCTAGAATCACCAGACGTTTCAGTGTTGGATCCTCACAGGATCGGATGACACTCGTCGGACTCTTGACGGAGGTCCTAACCTAGACCTACCGACTTATTCAGCACTCAGCTTCTTCCAACAGTGAACTCGCAGAATCAGACGACCACTCCCAGTATGACCTCAATCAACTTCTGGATAGGCACTGGAATGAGTGGGCCCATAGAGCTCATGGTGAAGCTCTTGAATCTTCTTCTGTATAGTAATAACAGATCCTGAAACACGGAGAGGTTGGTGTGAGTACTCAACTACAACAAAGACTACTAGCATCTCCACTAGGTCACCAGCCTCTCAGACATTCCTCATGTCTACTAACATGAGTATGAAATCATCACATCATAGATATATTTAGTCACTATAATATATAGGCATAATGATGGTAGGAAAAGCAATAGCACACCTGTTCAGTCAAGCAACACTTCTGGGCTACATATAACCCCTAGCACCAGAGTCGACTGTATGACTCTGTCAAGCATCCTTCGCCTGGTGCCAGTCCAATCCGGTTTCATCTTCCATCATCAATCAACATATACACTTACTTTCCTTTCAGTGTAGGGATTACTGTATCGAGAAGGTGTCCAGCCGGACATCTCCTTCCTGACAGACTCATCAATTCATCAATCCCTTAACCCATGGACTGATCAATTACACACATTAACAACTATATGCCCATAATGAATTATACTCCTGATAATTCATTACTATAGCATTAACCAAGGAGAACTCATGACTTGTTACACTTAAATAACAAAATCATATCACAGCCATAGTGTCAGGTCTGGGATCCCTGCCCCAGATCCTGAGTTGCCCTTGTATTCACTGACTATCTTTCAGGTCAGTCATACCTGTGCCGGTCGAGCACAGCTGTGGTGGCCATCCACCATTACACTTTCCCACAGCTACTGTGGGTCCCGTGTACCTTGCCCCGTGACGACTGAAGTCACGTCATCCAATGTAGCCAACCTCCAGACTCCACTTCCAAATTCTGGCTCCACCTTTTTTGGGGGGTGGTTATCCCCTTCATATACTACTACTTCACGGCAGTACTCCAAGTACTCCATGAACCGAATTAGGGTTCCAGAAGAGTAGAATATTAGAGACAGAAACGGTTAGGTTCAAACCTCGATCTACCTAGACACCACGGCCTCGAATTACGGAGTGCCGCATCACCCTCGATCGGGTATGTTCACTCTTCGGATCTGCACGATCGCATTGGGTCGGACCTATTACCTATCGGGTTGGGGGTACCGGCCTACCTCCCGCTGCCTAGACAAACGTAAGATGGAACATGCACGGTCATCATAGCGGACGGACATGACAACCAGCAGTAACTATAGTATCATGAATACCTTCTATCAACTGTTATCCTATCGATGCAACACCATTCGGCTTACGCGGAATAACACGGCTATCTGCACACAGAAAATACACCACTGCTGATCTCACCTTGATTCCTCGAAAAATCACCACCACTGATAGAACAATTAAGTTACAATTCTAATGTCACGAAGCACATTCAACATCTTTAATAATAAGCTCTACCTTATCATTTACAGCGTCATGCATGTTGATGTAATGACTGACAAACTGTTGCCTTGCCTGCGTAATTAATAAACCAAACCAGTAACTGCTACACACTGTAACGCACATCGTTCGGCCTATTTTATTTACACACCACTCGCTGTGGAATACGGCTTGCCCCGTCAGGTAACACATTACATCGCTGATCGATAAAGCCTACTTAAATATGCAACCGCCAACTGTAACGGATAACTCAATTTTGCGACGGCAATTAATTCATCCCGGCATCACGACAACAATTAAATAATAGAATAAGTATTCAACTAACCTGTGATTGAAGAATCACAACCTTGACTGCAGATGTCCGCACTGGCCGCGAATAGTGACATCAAAATTACATCAGCCTGTTGGCTGCGATCTGTTCACGCTGAGATTTGGTGGGCGACTGACCACGACAATGTCAGTGCGCCTGCCACTCGCCTACACGGGCCGCGTGACTTTCATGTTTCATGAAGAAAACCAGAGTCACGATAAGTTCCACCAACCCGTGCTGCCTGAAGCACTCGTGAACTTCGAGCTATTTCCCACGTACGCACTTGAGGGAACATTCTAGATTGTTCTATAAATAACTAGAATCGCTCCGCCCGTACTACGTTTCTAGGGAAATCCCCTATTAATTGATATTAATTTCAAGGGAGACCAACGCCTCGCACTCCCTTCAAAGGGCTATTATGCAGAGATTTGCCGATCTGTAGCCGTTTCGTCACAACTGGCCAAGACCTACTAACACGTCCTAATCGTGCGTCACGGGCAACAGGTACCTTCGAGGTCCTGGCTAATGTAGTAGGATCGCTGATTCTTCCGAAGTCGGAGAGTATCTGCCTGCACGGCGAGGAACCACCAGTCTGCACACCAATAAGCCAGACATGGGACAACGGATACTCACGCAAACCTCAGGTCCTGTATGACATCACACTGATGTTGGACAACGGGATGTCTTCATCCGACATACAGGACTTCGCGCTGGAGTTCACAGCCAGCGAACACAAGCAAGCAAGCAAGCATCTAATCTGTCACTTTCTCTGTTGCCATTTGTTTAATTATAAGGCTTTTTATTTTGAAGCACAATGTAACGCACTGTCGTTAAGACGACAAGGTGCCAATACTTTATTATTTAATGCAATGTTATTGCACCGCTTGTTTAATGTTATTTTGACTTAAAGCATTTATCTCTTGTTCTTTAGTAACCTCACGATATACGTCTTTGTTTTTGTTTGTATCCATTTTTCTATATGTACAGTCTACCAAAGGCCGCGCTGGCCGTGGAGATTTTTGCATTCACTTTCGTCATCAATTGTGGCAGCTTGTGACACAGTGCTGCCAAGATAGGTGAATTTGTCCACAACACTTAGTCTATGACCATTCACTTTGATATTCGGCACTGTGTGATTATTCCCTGGAACTGGCTGGTACATAACTATAGTCCAAGGTGATATTGAGCCCAGAGTTTGCACAGACATATGGGAAAGCTGAAACATTGTGATGCATGTCTGCCTCTGAGTTGGCACATAGAGTGCAATCATCAGCAAATAGCATTTCTCTGACGGTGTCGCTGTTAGTTTTGGTTTTAGCTTTCAGTCTTCTGAGATTGAACAACTGTCCATCTATGCGGTAGTTGATGTCTATTCCAATGTCATTGTTCTCGAAGGCATTCGTCAGTATAGTAGAAAACATGAGGCTGAACAGTGTTGGTGCCAGAACACATCCTTGCTTCACTCCATTGGTGACAGGAAAGGGCTCAAACAGTTCACCATTTTCCTGTACTCTTGCCTGCATACCATCATGAAATAACCGCACATTTGACGCGTTCTTGAAATCTTGTGGCATGGTGTCGTTCACCCATATGTTTGTAAAGACTTGGTGAAGCTGCTTTATTATGACCGGCCCACCTGACTTGTATATCTCTGCTGGGATGGAGTCAGGACCAGACGCCATTCCACTAGAAAGTTGCTGGATGGCTTTGTTTAGTTCCACTATGGTTGGCAGGTCATCAAGTGTATCATTAGTGAGAACTTGAGGAAGTCAGTTGTTGGTTTTATCATCGAAGAAGGAAGTTGCATTTAAGATGTTGCTGAAATGCTCTGCCCAGCGTTGAAGGATTTCTTTTTTATCGGTGACCAAAGTCCCCCCATCTGCACTGAGGAGGTGAACTATGCCTGGTGGTGGAGGAAAGTAGATCGCTTTCAGTGAGTCGTAGAAGTTTTTCATATCATGTCTGTCAGCAAAGCCTTGAATTTCATCAGCTTTGTTGCTCAGCCAGGAGTCCCGCATGTGCCGAAGTTTCTGCTGCACTACTCTCCGAATGTTATTGAAGGCAACTTTTTTTTATGTTGACTTTGTGTCGTTGAAGTATGCATTGAGAAGAAGATGTTTCTCGGCCAGCAGTTGGTTGATGCCTTCATAATTTTCATCAAACCAGTCTTTATGCATTCGGGGGTTGGACCCAGGATTTCCATAGCCGTGTTGTAAAATTTGACCTTTAGGGCTCCCCACTCTGTTTCTGTAACCTGTTTAGCTGCAGTATTTGGCTTGAGGCGGTCTTCCAGCATGTTTTAATACGACAGTTGCATTTTTTGCTTTTTAGGCGGGTGACATTTAGTTTCTTTTGAATTTTGACCCCCTGAGGACGCCGTTTTGGTTTGATGTGTATGTTTATTTTCGAGATAATGAGACGATGGACTGTCCAACATTCGGCACCACACATGAATTTTGTCACCCAAACGTCTCGTCTGTCACTCCTCCTGACGATGGACATAGACAATGAGGTGCAAGTGTTTTTCCTATTTCTTGTGGGAAGACGGAAACATTGTGTTGGTGATCAGGAGATCATGTTCGGCAGAGGTCTGAAGGAGGAGGAGCCCATTGCTGTTACAATTTCTGACTCCGAACTTTCCAATGATGCCATTCCAAGAGGCGGTGTCCTTGCCTACTCTGGCATTGAAGTCCCCAAGGAGTTTAAGTTTGTCTCCTTTTGGAACGGATGTTAATACGTTGTGCAGGTCTTTATAGAACTTGCTTTTGACGTCATCTTCATTTGTCATGGTTGGTGCGTAGACACTCAAGATGATTGCATGCATCTTTCCATTTAGCAGGGGTAACTCAATAGTCATAAGCCTGTCACTTATAGCGTTCTGAAATTTAGCTAGTTTGCCAACCATGGCCGACTTAATGGTAAATCCCACACCTAGCTTTTCCTTCCACTCACAGAAAAATGTGTAGCCAGCAACTACGTCACAGATTTGGCCTTCTTCTACAAGTCGTGTCTCGCCCAAGGCTGCAATGTAGATGTTGTACCTGTCCATCTCTCTCCCAATCAGTGCTGTTCGTCTCTCTGGGCCCGACGCGCCGTCCCTGTCAAGAAGGGTGCGTACATTCCAAGTCCTTTTCCTTCCACTCCAGAAAAATGTGTAGCCAGCACCGTGTCTCGCCCAAGGCTGCAATGCCGATGTTGTACCTGCCCAGCTCTCTCCCAATCAGTGCTGTTCGTCTCTCTGGGCCCGACGCGCCGTCTCTGTCAAGTAGGGTGCGTACATACCAAGTTCCGATTGTCAAGGGAATATGGTTAGCTCTTTTAGCTTTACCTGATTTTACTTTGTTTGTATGTCGACCGCAGTATAGGGTACCCACCAACCGAGGCTAGCTGGTTAGCTAATGATGGAGCAGCCAATGTTTAGGGCACCTTTTCTAGCCCCTTCCTCATGCTATGGAGGTGAGCAGTGCTTTCCTGTAGAGGGCTGATTAGTCGCTCAGGGGGCTGCCGAATCCCACTGCTGCTCGGGTCAGTAGAAGACTGAGCCATCTGTGTGCAGGTCTGCGACTACGACTGAAAGTGTACCCACGCCTGCCACTTCGCCGCTCGCCCATCGCCACAGGGCTTGACGGTGATGCATGAAGTTGGATGAAGAATGACTTGCGCGATGAATTGGATTAAAGTGTTGCAGAGTTGCGCAATTCGTAGACACCACTCAGTCGCCTGAGTCCATATGAGTCCAGTGGCAAGACAAGTCAAGACGACTGGAGACGAATACAGGTGCGATGGATGACCGGGGCGCTCTACGTGCCTTGCCGTGCTCATTACGTTCCACAACGCTTTGCAGGTAAACGCCGTCTTGCCCGTTGAATCAGGAATCATTTGTTCCGCGCAGTCTACCGAATCCTGTCTTCACATGCTGGGTAGGCATACCCTAGTTTACCTCTTGGTTTGACATCAAATCGGATACCCATGCCTGGTTTAGCCAGCCTCTCACAGCTGTTGCCCGGGGGGTGGCCGCTGTCGCATGCTGACAGCTACTATGAGCCACAGGCGTGAGCTGGGTGTCAGGCTTGGACCAGTGGGGGATGGGTCCTGTAAAGGACATGATTGATTGATTGATTTAGAAATCGACATCACAGCATTCGGGGCATTCCCATAAGTGCTCCGTCCCCATCCTCAGCAGCCAGCGAAGAGTTCTAACACTAATAGTACCAGTAGCAATCTGATTATAAGTCCGTCTCGCCTTTCCTCTGAGCGTTGAGCGTCGGCCAGATCCCCTCGTCACTCCTCGCTGTCTCATTCTTGCCAGACCATGGTAATCCATTTGCTCCTCCGAGGTGTGCACGTGCTCCCACAAGGCCGCAACCACATCTGCCTTGTCATGTATCAATACTCCACCAAGTTCTGCAGAGCCAGCCAATCTATCGGCCTGTTCATTTCCCAGCACACCGGCATGCCCTGGAGAAAATATCCAGGCGATGCTTGTCACCCGTGACCTCCGAAGCAAAGCAAGCCACTCCGCACGAAGCCTGCCCGTCCTCACCTTCGTCAGCATGCTTTCTGAGTCAGTTACAACCACGATGTGTGTGTGTGTATGTGTGTGTATGTGTGTGTGTGTGTGTGTGTGTGTGTGTCGTATTCTCCATCCAAGGGAGAGCCGCAGTGACTGCCTCCACCTCCATTCTTAAGCTGGATGTTGTGGTATCATATGCCAGGCTCTCCTGCCCCAAACATCGACCATTAGCTTTGGCTATGAACCCCCAGCCACTTCTCTCACCTCTTGACACCGAACCATCTGTGTAGATAATCACATCACCCGAGTGAGCATTGTCTTGAATTAGTTGCTGGATTTCGACTTCCGTGGCCCCTGCTGGCCAATCCCTGCACTTCCGGCTTAATGTGATTATAACTCTGCACAAGTCTGACTGCTCCGCTGGCACTCTGACCCACTCCTCTCCATGCCTAATGTTCTCCAAGGGGCACACTTGTCTGATCGTATCCTCCGCCTGAGCCATCCATGATTTCCCTCTTATCAGTCGCTGACCCTTAACTGCGTCCAGCGCCTCATGCAGTGGGTGGTCTGTGTCTGCAGTTACTCTGAGGTATGCCTTCACCTGCATCACCTTGAGCCTACCAGCAACAGTCGGCAGACCAAGGATGTAACGCATACACACTACTGGGGTGTCTCTAGTGCATCCCAGAATGACCCGCATAGCTTCGTTCTGTATGCGTTCTAACTTCACCAGCTGACTCTCTGAGACAGTGAGCAGACCTAATCCATAATCAATTACTGAGAGGATCAAGTGCTGGTATAGTGTGAAAAGCATTCTCTGCTCTGTGTCCATTGCAGCCATAGTTTTAAGTGCACTGAGTCCCTTTTGAGATCTTGTCACAACCGTCTCCACATGGTCCTTGAAGGATAGACTCCTGTCAAATATTATCCCCAGATACTTCAGTTTGTTCTCTCTGCTGACATTTCTACCATCTATCGCGAGGCTTGGGACATCAGCTCTTACAATCCTGTTGTCCAGAGAGCACCACAAAACAGCCGCCTTTTCCGGGTGGATGACAGCACTCATTTCTGTGCACGAGTCAATCACTTTATCTACTGTCGCCTGTAACTCCTGGGCTGTTTGCTCCCTATCACTCCCCTGCCTATTTGCAAGAATATCATCTGCAAATGTTAGTAATCTTCCAAACCCTGGTGCTTCTAGGCTTGCAATCTTGCTCGTATACACATTAAAGAGCACCGGTGAGACTGCAGATCCCTGTGGCAGTCCCGGTGTTAAACATATGTGGCTCTGATGTCCATGCACCCAGACGGAGAGCAACCCAACGAGAGTGCAGGACGGCTGCTATCCAGTTCACCAACCAGGGATTGACCCCCTTCTCCATCAGTGCGGTCATCAAAATATCATATCGAACCATCCGCCATCGTTTCCTGTCTACTCTGGAACCCCTCATAAACATCAAAGGCAAAAGTGGCTGCATTTGACCAGATATCTTTTCCTGGCCTGTAGCTCCCCAGACCTCTTGGAAAAATCCTGCAGCTTAACAGCGACTATCTTCTCTAAAACATTTCCCAAATGTATTTTGAAGGGTGATAATTCTAAGGCCGCTAAGCTTTGACTGATCCTTGAATGGTTTTGGGAGAGGGATGAGATAGCTGTGCACCCAATCCTGCGGTACTGATGCTGTCCTAATGCTCTGGTTAAAGCAGTCGGTTATCTCCTCCAGGTTTGCATCGCTCAAACCCTTCATGTGGCCATACCTGACCCCATCGGGCACTGGTGCCGTGTCTTTTGCCTTTTTGAAAATGTGTTTCACATCTTCCACCCGTATGATGTCTTCATACTGCATATTCTTCTTGGTGCCAGATAGCTCCTCTCTAACTGCATCCCTGGTGTCCACATCATTATGATTGGTCTGCTCTAAAAATCTCTGGAGAAACGCCTCCCCTTTCTCTTTGTCTGTTGTCACGCGCACACCATCATCTCTATAAATTGCTCCGACTGTCATAGGCCGATCTTTTCTCTGTATTTGCCTGTAAAGGACATGAAAGTAATTCTTACCAAAGGTACTACCAACGCCTGACACCCCGTACTCCCCAGGATATTGTTGTTTTATTTGTGTGTGTGTTAATGTTGTTCGCATATCCTTTTTTACAGGCCGGCTTCGTGGCTTAGAGGTTGGCGACTTTTCTCCGTACTCTCGTATACTCTCGTAGGTAACGTGATGACGGTGAGAATCAGCAGTGGTTCGAATCGCATCGGTAACTTACGGGGTATGTGAACCGGCCGCTCAGAAAGCAATGGCAAAACACTGAGCGTAATCTTGCCAAGAAATCAACATACAAATGAAAGATGCTGGTGTTGACAGCGATGTCCTGTAAAGGATATGCATGTTTAATAATAATATCCTTTTTTACAGGACATCACTGCCAACATCAGCATCTTTCAGCTGATTGTTGATTTCTTGGCAAGATTACGCTCAGTAGTTTGCCATTGCTTTCTGAGCGACCGGCCCACATACCCCGTAAGTTACCGACGCGGGGAGAACCGCTACCGATTCTCGCGCAATGTCACGTTACTTACGAGAGTATGCGAGATTACGGAGATAGTCATGTAACCTTTGAACCAGGGAGACCGGCCCCCAGGATATAATAATATGAATTGCAAACAATTAGGTATATTTAGCTCCCGTACCCCCAGCAGGACATAACAATATGAATTGCAAACAATTAGGTATATTTAGCTCCTGCGAAAAGAAGAGACATACTAAACACAAACACAATTGTGTCTGTGTTTAGAATGTCTCTTCTTTTCGCAGGACCTAAATATACCTAATTGTTTCTAGTTTTTCTAGAATCTCTGTATTTGCTTGGTTTTGTGTTCATGAAATACGGCGTATGCTTCTGTGTATCCACATTCTCAGGGCCTCTATTTGACTTTCTAGTTGCTTGTGTCAATGTCCAGGCTTCTGCGCCATACAAAAGTGTTGAATATACGTAACATTTGACAATTCTAATTTTCAATGCTTTGTTAATCTCTCTAGATGTTAATAAAGATTTCATGCTGTTAAAAGCATGTTTGGTCATTCCTATTCTCTCTTTTATTTTATTTCTGTTTCTGCCATCATCTGTTATTACATGCCCAAGAGAGGAGAACATATTTACACTCTATGACATATTATTTCATTATCGGTTTGTATTGACTCTTACTTCCTCCGGAGTTGCTAGGGTTTGATCCATACCAACCTGTGTATGGGCCAATATCCTCATTTCCAGTCAACGACTGCCAGCGGCTTGCATTAAAGATGCTGTGGCCTCCAATCCAGATAGCGCCAACTAAATAAAATAAATCACCGAAGTCAGTAATTCGGGTTATATTGATGAAATATCACAGTAGATACAAACTTTGTTTAGTGATGTTTAACAGAGTATGTGCCAAACAAAAGGGTAAGTTTGAACCAAATAAAATATGGGTGGCTTACAATGGGAAGTAGGGGTGTATCACAGTTAAGGCTTTAACATTGTTAATATCGCAGGAGACATGTTGTATTATTGATAAGAGAAATAACGGCTGCAGCAGGATATAGCAATAAGAAATAAAAACAATTTGGTGCGTGTAACTCCAGCGAAAAAGTATATCTCGCTTTTTCGCATGAGCTACACGGACCTAACAGTTTCTAATTTATAATGTTGCATTATAACGCAATGACAACATTTCGACGGTATATAAGTCCATGGCAGATACGGAAGGTCGCTTAAGACGATTATTCATCCCATGGCACTTAATATGTTAAAGCATTGTAGGTAAAATAATAGTAGTTTAACCTCTGTGGTTCCCACGTATGGCTCTGTGATACGAGGCAGAAGAAGTGGCTAGGAGTTCATAGCTAAGGTTAATGGACTATGTTTAGTGCAGGAGAGTCAGGCGTATGACACAACCATCTCTAGTTTGAGAATGGAAGTGGAGCTAATCACTGCGGCGTTCCGCTGCATGGAGGACATAAAGTACATACTTCGGGAGTCTCCGTGGCGAAGTGGTCAAGCTGTCTGACTCGAGCTCCGTAGGTTGTACTTTATATTCCGGGCTGCGTCTTTCGGTTCACGAGTGCTTTGTTTTTTCGGAGACTCCTGACGGTCGTCGCTGGAGCTACGGATGTCGTGCTTTGTGTGATTCTTTCTGCTCTGTGGAAAGAGACTGAGCCATATGGGATAAAACCCGGGGCAATGAAGTTGATCCTGTCGACTTTTAAGCGACTTTTTTAAGTACATACTTCTCTTGATTGACAAACCATGCCGCGAAGAGCGAAGACATGTATACGTTGTAAGGAGCGGAATGTTTCACATAAACACAAATTTAAAACATAAGGAGCATCCATTGGATCTTTTCCCCCAGGGCATGTTGGTGTTTTCAGAATCGATCAGGCGGAAAGATTGGCAGGATCTACACCACTGGGTGGGGTATTTGCGAATAATCAGGCAGATGTGGACACACCCTAATGGGATCGTGTGTATAGTGATGCACCATCGTTGACTGGAGAGAGAATGGTGCGGCAGGGCGTGGCCATGGATTAGGCCAACATTCAGTTCTCCGAGATACCGCCAGAAGGAAACGTAATCAGATTGCATCTGGTACAATTAGTATTGGTATTCTTCCCTGGTTTTTGAAGATTTTGACGGAGTGCGTATGGTTGTGCTGTGACGTCCGTTCTTTAATGAGCTCATCTCATCGCAGTGACCAATAACTGACGAGATGCATAAATTGAAACAAGCGAATTGCTGAAGAACTTTTTTTTCTTCAAATCAGAACGACAAGATGCGCTTGTAATCATTATCACATGTCATGCCGATAAGCGTGGGAGGTCATGTTGCGTCACCTCACACGATCACTGGAGTCGTGGATTAGCTCTATGTTCTTGTCTCGACCATACCACGTGGCCACGCCATCAAAATATGTATTTCTAAGCCTTCCTCTTGTTCTTTTTCCTTAATCTTACAAGTTGTCACCACGTTCTCTAATTTACTTCTTCGCATAACGTGGCCAAACAATTGTGACTGTCTGCATCTAATTTCTCTAATAAGTTTACGGTTTTCACTTGCTTCTTGCATGGCGTGCTCATTGGTTTTCTGTGTCTCGATGATCTTCGTTGCATCTCCGTTTGAAACCACATTTCCACTACCATTAGATATTTTTCAATTTGAATGCACATTGTCCACTTTCACATCAATACAAAAGTAAGGTTCTATGTAGCACTTCAACACTCTTATTTTCTGTACAATTAACATCGTTTTATTGGTCAGCATTTTTACCATATTGCTAAAAGCTGCCTACGCCATTATGATTCTTGTTTTAATGTCTTCAAGACACCCTTTCATCACTGGTCAGAGATAGTTGTACCGATTAACTTGTTTAAGACAACTCCCATTTACTTCTTCTTCTTCTGCTTCTTCTTCTTCTTCTTCTTCTTCTTCTTCTTCTTCTTCTTCTTCTTTAGTCTTCTTCTTCTTCTTCTTCTTCT
Organism: Cepaea nemoralis; assembly: GCA_014155875.1. Taxonomy (NCBI): domain Eukaryota; kingdom Metazoa; phylum Mollusca; class Gastropoda; order Stylommatophora; family Helicidae; genus Cepaea; species Cepaea nemoralis. The sequence goes on along the minus strand of JACEFZ010028434.1, from coordinate 441,802 downwards.
TCTTCTTCTTCTTCTTCTTCTTCTTCTTCTTCTTCTTCTTCTTCTTCTTCTTCTTCTTCTTCTTCTTCTTCTTCTTCTTCTTCTTCTTCTTCTTCTTCTTCTTCTTCTTCTTCTTCTTCTTCTTCTTCTTCTTCTTCTTCTTCTTCTTCTTCTTCTTCTTCTTCTTCCTCTTCTTCTTCTTCTTCTTCTTCTTCTTCTTCTTCTTCTTCTTCTTCTTCTTCTTCTTCTTCTTCTTCTTCTTCTTCTTCTCCTCTTTATCCCCTAATGGAGTATAGGTCATCGACTAAACCACGCCCAGCCATTCTATCTCTTGCTATGTCCTGCAGTTCGCTTCATGTCCTCACACAATGACCCATATCTGTCTGTAACTCTTTTCTCCAAGGGTGACATGCAGAGTACGCGATAATATATATACCTTGTTATTATGAAGAATGATTTTATTATTTGTCACTTAACGTGACTATGTGAACTTACTTCCCCTCGACTTCATTTCTTTTTCGATCCCTGTCTGTTCCAGTTTGGAATTGACCTCAATGGGCTTCGATGACATAGACAGGCATAAACTCTAGAATGCATTAAGAAAGTTGCGAACATTAACAAAAAAACAAAAATAACTAAACAAATGATCAACATGAAATACCAAGAGCCGTATATACAGATACAAGAGCCATTTATGTATAAACAAGAGTCGTATACACATATACAAGAGCCAGATACACATATATAAGAGCCACAAATACATATTTTCCCCCCTTTTTTCGCATATTCTTTACAGAACATCGCTGTCAACATCAACATCTTTCATCTGATTGTTGATTTCTTGGCAAAATTACGCTCAGTAGTTTGCCATTGCTTTCTGAGCCACCGACTCACATACCCCGTAAGTTACCGACGCGGCTAGAACCGCCACCGATTCTCGCGCACGTCACGTTTATAACGAGAGTATACGGATTTACGAAGAAAGTCGCTAACCAATAGGCCATGGAGACCGGCACAATTACATATACAGGAGCCATATACACATATTCATACAAGGAAGACAGTCACACTACCAGATAGACAGAAAGACACACATGTAGACACATAAAACATAGAGTAATGCAGATAGAAACTCGGGTCGGGGAAAAGATAGACACGCAGACACATTGGTAGATAGATCAATATATATATATTTTTTTTTTCGCATATCCTTTACAGGACATCGTTGTCAAAATCAGTATCTTTCAGCTGATTGTTGACTTCTTTGCAAGATTACGCTCAGTAGTTTGCCATTGCTTTCTGAGCGACCGGCTCACATACCCCGTAAGTTACCGACACGGAGAGATTCTAGCGCAATGTCACGTTACTTACGAGAGTATACGAAATTACGGAGAAATTATATATATATATATATATATATATATATATATATATATATATATATATATATATATATATATATATATATAATTTCTCCGTAATTGTTGTTTATCCATGAAGAATAATGATGACCATTCATTTCATCCAGTGGGGGTTGAAAGTATGGAGCCGTAAGTTTTAATATGGCTGATGAAGTCTATTTTGGCTCGAAATGTTCTTTGACTATGTGGGCAAAGATTGCTTGACGTTCCAGGAGGAGGATCTCCTGCAGTGGTTTTTCTTTCCAGTCTTTTCTTCACAGCACATGCAATCCTGGTTGCTTCACAAGTGACTGCCCCTTTATGTAATGATGTCATCATCATCATAATGTGCCGTGCCGGCTGGCGTAGGCGTTCATGAATCTCCAAAGATATATGTCTGGTTGTCTAGATCAACTCTGCCGTTGATATTCCTCCATGCCACAGTCGCAATCCATCCAGCATCATTTCTCGTGGTCTGCCTCTGCCTCTCTTCCCCTAGATCTTTCCAGTTATCACGATGTTCTCCAGCGCCTCTCTTCTCATCACATGACCAAAACATGATGTTTGTCTCTTTCTTATTGTTGTATATAATGTTCTATTTTCGCCAGCCTCTTTAAGGCATTCGCCGTCAGTTACTTTGTCAGTCCAAGGAATTCGCAACATTCGTCTAAGGAACCACATCTTTGTTGCTTCTAGTCGCTTCCTAATTTGTTCTGAGTAATGATGTACGCCACGAATTTCGGTCTTTGGCAGCAGTCTCCCAAATGTCACGAAGAATTCCAAAAACTTTTAGTGAGATCTTCAGAGTGTCTGTAAAGCGTTTCCTCTGGCCTGATTGGGAGCGTCTACGATAACGCAGCTCGCCGTAAAAAATTCGTTTAGGGAGCCTGTGATCTGGTATGCGAGTTAAGGGACCGGCCCATCGAATCTGATTCTTCATTAGTAGTGCGTGGATACTGGACATGGACGCTCTTTCTTGGACTTCAGTGTCTGGGATCTTGTCTTACCATTTAATCTTCATTAGCTTCCTAAGGCAGACTGTGTGAAATTGGTTTAATTTCCTAGCGTGTCGCTGGAAAACAGTCCAGGTTTCACCACACACACACACATGCGCGCGCGCACGCACGCACGCACGCACACGCACACACACACAGACCGATGGAACATATGTTACCATAGCTTCGCGCCACGTGACTCCCAACCTTCCAAACAGATAGCAGCTTGGAAGATTTTCTAGTCTCACCCACTGAGCTCGACAATGACCAGTTTGTCTCCGCCGAATATCTGCAAGAAAACCTGGAACTTAAACATAAGGTTAGTTGCATATGATTTACAGGACATCGCAGATAACCCCAGCATTTTTGTGTTGTCTTTAATTTCTTGTTAAGATTACATTCTGTAGTTTGTCATTGTTGTCTGAAAGAGCTGCACACTTACCACTGTGTGAAAACCAACACAAGGCCGTCTGCTGCCAGATCGCCCTCAGCTGTGTTCCGAACGTGGTATGCGGGATTACCACTTGCGTCTGTTACCCCCTAGTCATAGAATCGGCTTTAAACACAGAAGCCACGAAAAAAGTTTTCAGGACCTATAGCCAGACATATGTCGCTGCCTCTGTTCAGGTGAATACTGCAGAATTACACGTTATATGAAGTGAATAGATGTGTCATATTTGGCTGAATAAACTGTGGACACATAGTCTTTGATACATTTCATGTATGGCGCAGTCCGTGTGCAATCATGGTAATCTCATAATCTGCCAGGCAATATTTCGTGCTGGCTATTGTTAATGGCTTCTGCATTTCAATTCACAATTGGGATACATTGCATTGCATTTCTGAAATATCCGTGTATGTTTATTGGTGTGAAATATTCCATCATCTCTCTTCATCTCATCTGTTTCCCTCTAGTACAAATCGGTGTCGAATTGAAGCATAATCTGCGGGAGATGTCCGTTTATGGGCTACATATATTCAATGTCTGTATTAATTACTCTATGAGACGCTAGGGTATAGTATTATGTGTGCCTGAATGCCAAGGCAGCAGTCTGTGTTATATCCTCAGTCAATCAATCAGGTGCCGTCTTCACTATGAAGGTTGGCTGCAATGGATCTCCAACACTGTCTATCACTCGGCCTGATTATATATTCTGCTAGATTGATGTTCGTCCATCTCTTGATGCTATCTTCCTGTTTTACCAGAACATCTGTGTTTAAGTAATCCTTGTCATCATCTTACTCTTATCTAAATCATGGTTCGGGTTCATACAGGCAACAATACACTGTTCGCTAGGATATAGAACATTTATTGTATAAAGTGTACAGTTGGCGCAGTGGGTAAACAGACCCGCGCTCTCTTATATTACATATCACAGATAGTTAAACATCAAACATATAGTTGTCATACAACAATCTAGCACACTATCTAGCCTAAGTATATCTATGAATATCTATGAGTCCCTCTCAGGCAGGCCTTGTTGTCTCTCTCCAGTCCGTTTGTCCTCTGCCGGTCTCCGCGTGTCCTAACTCGACACGGGCGATAACTCTGTCCGAGTTCCTCGTGGACCCCGCATTAGGCGGGCCACATCAGTGTCCACGGAATCATGGACTTGGTGACCAGCTCTTTCGAGAAGGTTCTAGATTACTCGGGTCCTGCGCGACTCAATGGTATCCCTTGGGCTGGAGTTGCAGCCCTCTACTCTATATGAAAGTGAGGCGGTGACATCCTCATCATCAAGTTTGCTCACATCGACTGTATGTTATATTCGTTTTCCTCATCATCAAGTTTTCTCACTTCGATTCTATGTTATATAAGTTATCCTAATCATCAGGTTTGACATCAAAAGAATGTTGTGCTTGCTTGCTTGCTTGCGTTCGCTGTCTGTGACCTCCAGCATGAAGTCCTGTATGTCGGATGGAGACATCCTGTTGTCCAACATCAGTGTGATGTCATACCGGACCTGGGGTTTGCGTGAGTATCCGTTGTCCCATGTCTGGCTTATTGGTGTGCAGACTGGTGGTTCCTTGCCGTGCAGGCACATACTCTCCGACTTCGGAAGAACTGTATGTTATATTAGTTATCCTCATCATCAAGCTTTCTCACATCGATTATATGAAATATTAGTTATCATCATCATGACGTTTGATCACATCTACTTTATGTTATATTAGTTATTCTCATCATCAAGTTTGCTAACATCGACCGTATATTATATTAGTTATCATCATCTTCAAAGCGACATGTCGATAATGGTCATTTTTCTCCAGCTGACACGATCACCATAGTCATGGATCAGCTCTGCGATCTTGGCTCGATTATGCCATGTATCCGAAACATCCATATATGTATCCCTTAACCTTCCCTTTCTCTTGCCCCCTCAATCTTGCCAGTTATCACTAAGATTTCCAGATTATTTCCCCTGATAACGTTTTTTTTAAAAAAATCTGGATTATCTACGATAATTTATGGAACCAGTTTACGGTTTCTCTTTGTTTCTTGTACGGCGTGTTTCGACTTTAGCGATTGCACGTCAACTTCTGAGGTATAAGTAAGTTACGTCCCCACGTAAAGAAGTAAACATTTCAGTCCAACTGACCGGTTTAGGGGTTGAACCCGCTACCTCGACATAATAAATCAGTAAGTCTAAGAACTAGCCTTGATTCCTCTAATTTCTAGAGATAATTTGAGACGAACATAAGAAGGAGAAATAATCACATCCACAAAACAGATAAAAAATGTAGAAAATGAACAAACATAATAATGTAAAAGATACTGTTTTGTCTTCACCGGGTTTATTGGGTAAAATTGTTAGTTCTTTACTTTTAGACAGTTCGAAGTGTTATTTGTTATTTTAAGTTATGATAATTCAGTTATAACGTTCTAGTGATATACTTGAACATCCTTCCCCTTGCTTATGACAAAGGAGTATTTAATATTGTAATTATAACTTTGTAAAAAAAAAAAAAAACTATATGTGTTAAATTATAAATGAAAATGTACATGGTAGGAAAACTGTGGGGCGACCGGGCAATAAGCCCGGGTAGACCACAGCTAATCACAGCTCAATATAGACAATCAAGCGGGAGGATCGCTTACTTTGGAGGCCCTGCGACGAGATGAGTCTGGATCACTATGTGATCATAAATAATACTTCGATAGCTGATATACTATTTGCATTATAAATCTCGTATAGCATCACTATGACAATTAATGACATCATTCTTCAACAAGTGAATCAGTACAATTATCTCGTAACAGTCATAACATCTGATAGGAGATGCCTTGTAAAGATTAGAACAAGAATCGCCATGGCGAAAGTAGCCTTTAGCAAGATGAAAAACATACTGACCAATAGAAAGATGTAAATTGAAACGAGAAAAAGAGTGTTGAGGGGGTGCATAGGGCCTGTTCTTTTGGATGGATGTGAAACTTGCACAATGTGCAGTTATGTTGAAAAACATCTGATGGCTGTAGAAATGTGGTTTCTGAGGAAAATGCAAAGAATACCATGGACAGACAGAAAAACCAATGACCAAGTACTACAGGAGACAAATGAAAATCGTAAACTGATTAGAGAAATTAGACGTAGACAGCCAACAGTTTTTGGACATGTTATGAGAAGAAATGGACTGGAGAACTTAATAACAACTGGCAAGATCGAAGGGGACAGACCAAGGGGAAGACCGAGAAGTAAATACCCGGATGGCTTGGCCACTTGGCATGGTCGAGACAGGAACACTGAGCTGATCCACGACACTGGTGATCGAGTGAAATGGCTTTCCGGCATGGCACATGATTGATTGATTGATTGACGTCATTACCATGACACGGACAATTTCTGCGCTAAAACTTTACACAGCGATTTTAGGGACGGCATTTAAATACACGTCATCAATGTAAATGACACCATAATTTGTTTTCCCTGTTTTCGATCACTTATTCCCACTACGTAGTCCGTTTGATTTGGGATATTATTTTAACTTCACTCCAAAGCATTGGAAAATGCGATACCCACGCAGTACGATAATACGGGAAAAGAAGCCTTTTCCACTTCCGCCTCGCACACCCACAGAGAAGACGTAAGAACAAAGATGTGATAACACTCTACGGTTTGACACATTCTTGCTATAAGAGCTTAAATGAAGCCTCAATTTCTGCTCAAGACTGAGGGTGAGTGAAAAATAAAAGTGTTAGCGCTTAAAATAAATGAGAATAATAGTATTTAGCATAGCTGGTCTCCCTCGCGAAGGGATTAACGACTTTCTCCATAATTCCGTATATCCACGCGAGGAACATAGCTGCGCGAGATTCGGCAGCATATCGCGTCGAATTGGTTACTTACGGGATATGTGAGCCGGTCGCTCAGAAAGCAATGGCAAACTACTGATCACAATCTTGCCAAGAACATCAACACCAGCTGAAAAATGCTGGTGTTGTCTGCAACGTCCTTCAAGGGATCTGCAACTTAAAAAAAAATAGCATGTAGAATGAGGGGTAGATTGATTTATTTTCCCATATTGGGAATACTCAAGATTTCTCCCGATTGTTTCTCTGCGACACGCGGGATATGAAATGGGAGACATTGATTTTAAATACTTGTGGTCATGATATATTATGTATAGCCACCAAGATTATGGTGATGTACATGCTGTGAATGTACTTATTTGTGTATAAATCCTGGCGATGGCTTGGCTAAAGGGATCGAAGAGATATGTGAAACATGATTCTCACCTGCCGGCAATATTACTTGGCGATTTATATTCGAACTTAACTTTACTTAACCATCATACAACGCCGCACCGACCCGCGCGACATTGACGGTCAGAACTCATAAACCACGGTTCAGGAGAATTGGAAATTGGAGCAGAAAAGAATTCAAAGACAACTGAGATATCCTAAAGCAAGACTTCTTGAATGCTCAATGACTTAGCTTGACTGCCTTAGTCTTACATACTACCTCCGTTATTCTTTGGGGGTAGGCTGCACGACTCATTGGCGGCAATTGATTGTTTGTATGTCCAGTGCTCGATGTGTGAGTAGGCTGTATTATTGTGACCTTTTCTTAGCTATCTAGGGTTGGTCTATACAAATATGAAGCTAGCACCTTATGTCCCTTGCGTGCTGATTGGTCTATAGAAATTTTGGAGCTAGCATCTTATGCCCCTTGCGTGCTGATTGGTCTATATAAATGTGGAGCTAGCACCGTATGTCCTTTGCGTGCTGATTGGTCTATACAAATGTGGAGCTAGCACCTTATGTCCCTTGCGTGCTGATTGGTCTATACAAATGTGGAGCTAGCATCTTATGTCCATTATGTCTCACCACATGTAGAAAGGGTCCATTGATTTGTTTGTTCTTGTTACTTACATAGAGATCGATTCAGCATGACAAGGGTACAGGAAGTCTTCTGGAAAGTAAAAGAGACAGGTGTGATACTTATCACACGATCCACCAAGTGCCGATTGATTAAACAAAATGTGGCTGGCATCATTTACCCAGCACACATCAAGGCGTGGACAAGAATCTGTTATCTTATTTTTTTTTTTTTTTTTTTGGTTTGCATATCCTATTTACTGGACATTACACTCAATACCAGTATTTTTAAGATGCTGTTGATGTCTTTGCAAATTTTATCTTCAGTAGTTTGCCATTGTTTTTTGAATGACCAGCTCACATACATTTCCGTTAGAAACCAACGCGAAGCAATCCGCTGCCGAATCTTGCGCAGCTGTGTTTCGTACGTGGGTATACGGGATTACGAACATAGTCCTTAACTCTGTCGCCCGGGAGATCGGCTTATCTTTTTTTACATGGATATTATTAATTCGATTATACAATAGTCTTGTTGTGTTCAGTGATGTAATACACGGCTGATATGTGTTAACTGTTGGTGTTTGCTTTTGTATATATTTGTGGGGGTGTGAATTGATATTAGGAAATATTTTGCTTTATTTGAATACGGCTTATTCTTCTGCGTTCATCTGGAGTTTTTTTTCCCCTTTTTTTTCGGACGTGATTGCGTTGTGCCTGTTTACAGCAGATTTGCGTTCTTGCGTCGTTAGGCCGACATATCCGACATCTGCGGGCATTTGTTGACCGGGTTAAACTTCCCGGGTTATTTGAATACTGTTGTACTGATATGTATCTTGTTTATAAATGAAACCTAACGGTGCACTTGTGTTATTATTATTGATGTTGCCAACTCAACTTAAGTATGGACTTGGAATGAATGCTCATTTGCTCCTTTGTCTTGGTAGCATATTTGACCCTCTGTTTATAACATGATCCTGTTCAAATCACGTTCTATTACTTTAACCATGATTAATGTGAATACGTCATATATTTTTGTGCATTTTGCAGTTTACTCCAAGATTTTTACATTTGAAGGTTTGTTTCTACAACACTGGTAGCCTTCACTCACCCCTTCTTTTAAACTGAAGTTTTCCATTGGGCAAGTTAGATCATTGTAGGCTACTTGATATATAATTATTCAGCATTAGAAAATGAGATTGTGAATGTTTTATGTGCAGCTTTTAGCTACAAAGTGATGCTTATGTATTCTAGAAGTAAAAAAAAAAAGAATGATAAAGGTGATCATGTGGCAGATGATGTCATAAGCATGTAAAATGTTAAGTTATGGCACAAAAAGTAGCCAGTGCTGATCCACACAGTTTTTCCTACCCAGAAAATCCTGACAACTGTCAGGTACTTATGTCATGAGATTGGGTTGACTCCAGAGTTGTGTTAGTAAGAAAAAGAATAAATCCTGTCACTAATGGAGATTTTTGGGGAGGCTGAGTTGTCTCGAGGTATGGTGTCCGCCTCGAGTGCTGGAGATCCCGGGTTCAAGCCCCAACGAGGGCCAAGATTTTTTCATGTGACTTAGTAAGAAAGTTTCCCCTGCTCTCTGGGTAGTGAGGTTAGACGCCCGTGTGTATTGTCGCGCACGTAAAAAATCCCTTGGCAGTTGGAAATTTTAAAAAAAAAGTAGTTTAACGGCGCTGCCCTGGCAAAATGTCGAGTTAAAAATCTACCCAAAGTATGTCAGGATCATCGGCGGTGCTACGGAGTTCGTGCACTGAGCTGAGATTCTCCGGACTAAGGTTTGAGTTAGGAGTAGAACGGAGAACTTATGGGTTACACCCGTGCGCCGTGATGTTGATCCGTCGACTAAACTAAACTAAACTAAACTAAACTACGCTTAAAGAAGTAGAAGAAAGAAGTTGCACTTGTTAGTTGCATATCTTCTACAAGACGTTGCAGTCAGTCGCATTATGTTTGGGTTTCTTGGCAGTGGCAATGGTTCAATAGTTTGCCATTGCTTTCTGAACAATCTGAACTCTTACCTGTATGAAATCACAAGGCGGTCTGCTTTCAAATCGCCCGCAGCTGTGTTTTTAACGCGCAATGCCGGTTTGCGAATTGCGACCGTAATTCATTCGCCCAGGACCGTGCTGTAGATTTCCACAGTATGATGCAAGACTTAGAAATACCGCCCCTCAATGCCTTGCGCAAAATGTTTTAATTATTGAATGATTCAAATTGTATATTTATTTCTCTGCTTGTGCCGCCCCCTGACGGTGCCACCGGATGCACTGCCCTCTATTTCATAGCGCGGCACGGCCCTGTCTTCGCCACAGTGCCAGTTTTAGGACGCGCCAGACAACATGACAGATTATAAGCTATAGTTACCAACGGGGATTCAACAAGATGACAGGTTCTAATCCCGGTCGGTAACTATAGCTTTCAATTTGTGTATGTTGTTTAGAACGTCCTCTAGTGTCTACACTGTGTCTGTGGGTTTGTTTTTCGACCTACATTGGCACTTTGCCGTCTTTACAAACGATAGTTTGTTATACCTTCCCATAGCACAACGCCTGGGCTTAATTTTAGAAACCATGCATTGCCCATGCAGCATGATCCCTATCTAGACCTGCCTAGTTTACTCCAGAGAAAAAGTAACAGCAATACATCTAGAAAAAGATAGGCTGCAGAAGCTACCTAATCAGCAAAGCAATGTTCTAACTGTCCGCTTGTGGGAGTTTCGATCCTATACCAGTTGCTGACCAAGGCTTAGGGTCTGGTCTGCCCTGCCGTGACATTTAATCTTTAGATTGCATTTCCTCTCACCAGGGTTAGGCTGTACCCTCCTAATTTCGCTCCTCCGCTCGAAGCGTTATCACAATGTGGGGTATCGGGTTTGGTGAGCGCCACTCAAAATTCGACGCTAACAGAAAGCAGGTAGTACTGTGTACTGTGTGTTTTTTTAAAGCTATGCTTGGTTAAATAAAACATTTCAAGACCTCTGAGGCTATTAAAATGGCCGAGTAAGAATTATGTCAAAATTCTAAATTTATGGATTCAGCAACATGTTATGCGTGGATAAGTTGCTTTCTATGGATGATATACTATTTGAGATTGATCTAGATCTCATCATCATCTCATCTCTTCTCCTTATCATCTCATCTTATCCTGTTCCTCTTGTACCTTGCGGTGTCGAGGTGAAGTATAAGCAGCGGGAAAGTGCCCATTTATGGGCTTCAAATATCGTGATTCCCATTGATTATGTTATTCCTTTTTTTCCATCATTTGCATGGTGAACCTCTTCTTCTGGTTCCGTTTGGTCTGTACATCATTGCTTGTTGTAGTATTTTGTTATTTATTATTATTAAACTAATTGATCCAAATTATGTATGTATGCATGTGCGTATATATGTTTGTGCTGTTGGCCTTCGAAGTAAATGTATGCCTTCAGTAAACCACTGTCGTCATTTGTAGGGGCAGGTTCGAACCCTGATATGACCATTCTATAGTTTTTAATGTGCATTTTATCCAGGGTCATCTGATTCCCACTTTTCGATAAATCTAGTCACTGCTTGGGAGTCTATTTCTCAAACCATGTCAGTTGCGTAAAGAATTACCCAGCTCTTGATATATATTACTGTTAGTGACCCACTAAAAGGTGTTTACAAATAGCCAATGGTATTGATAAATGAAGAGAATGATGAAAACGTGTACATACCACGTTGTAGAGTGACGTCAATTAGAAGCAAGGCCACAAACAGGGCAAGGTGAGCCTTCCAAATCTGTGGATTACAATCAAAGCATAGTTAGTATCTGCTTTACAAGTGCTTTGACAAATGAAGCTTAATTAGTTTATGTTTTACAAGTGCTTTGACAAAAATTCTTCATTAGTATATGTTTTACAAGTACGTTCACAACAAGTCTTCATTAGTATATGTTTTATAAGTACTTTCACAAGAAAACGTCATTAGTGTACGTTTTACAAGTACTTTGACAAACTTTGGAGTGATCTTCTGGATGCAAGTACTTTAACAGGAAAACAAATATGTCTAGGAAAAGTGAGGTGCGTTGCTTACAGGTTACAATTCCGTGTCTTTCTCAGAAGTTACAAATTGGTCCCCAGCTTAGAACTAAAGGATTTTACCAAATCCATCATAATCATCATATAGGGAGTTCTTTATAGAACATCGGTCTATCATCGCCAGCCTAGTTTCCTGCATCATACATGTTCATGCCCAATGTATCTTTGAGGTCCTTTATTCACTGTCAAAATTGACTGACTCCTGCGTGTTCTTCATGAAACCTTGCTGTTTATTACTTCCTTGTATAAACCACTAGGGCTTTCAATATACCCGGAGGATTTCAGTTACCATGATATTATTCTGTTTACAAGCCAGTTTTCTTCTATGTTAAACAGCAGGGTAAGTGTATGACACAACACAAGCCAAGAAACATACGTTAACATGAACAGAACAAGTAGCTTTCTCGAGGCAACATACGTATTTAATTCATGAATCAATTATAGACTGTCAGTATTGTTTTCATTTTTTACCCACTGTATTATAATACGTTTTCTGTAATATTTAACTGATTAAGTAATATGGAATGATTAATAGTCGTATGCGGCTTCCCATATCTGCCATGATCTTATAAATCACCGAAATGTTGACACTGCAAAATGTCGAATGATTTAAAATATCAATACAATAGTTTTCCCCAAGGAATCTCTTTAAATTTGATATATAATACAGCATGCCTGATACCATATTACCAACTTTTACATCATAACTGCCGGCTTCGTGGCTTAGAGGTTATGACTTTTCTCCGTAATCTCGTATAACCTCGTCGGTAACGTGATGACGGTGAGAATCAGCAGTGGTTCGAATCGCATCGGTAACTTACGGGGTATGTGAGCCGGCCGCTCAGAAAGCAATGGCAAACTACTGAGCGTAATCTTGCCAAGAAATCAACATACAGCTGAAAGATGCTGGTGTTGACAGCGATGTCCTGTAAAGGATATGCAAAAAAAAATAAATAATAATAACTGTAACAAACCCATACTTCTGATTTTCCATCATCCATTTTTGTGCGGTACAAACCTAAATTGTGTTTGGCACTGAATCTGTTAAGGTCAAGGAAACTAATTTCTTCTTTCATTATTGTGTATGACTAAGTGTTTTATGTGTTTCAGCTGAAGTATCGTTCATTTATTCACTTCATATAGGATATATAACTCTGCAGTATGTACCTAACGAGATGCAGTGAAATATGCCAGACAATACATCGTGCAACACATTATTTGTGGCTTCTGTGTGTAAATTCACTAAACGTCTTACATGAGTGCGAAATGATTCGTGAATTAAATCCGTCTATTGCCCCGGGTAAGTTACTTGTTCTGTACGTTTTAACATATGTTTCTTAGCTTGTGCTGGGCCATACACTTATCATGCCGTTTGTCGCTCGTGGGAAGAAAAATAAGAATGAATACAGGGTGTTTGATATCAAAAACAGGAAAGATATTATTGGAGGAAGGTGCTATTATGAAGAGGTAGAATGAGTATATAGGAGAATTATATGATGGAGAAAGGGAAGAATTAACAAAAGAAAGTGACTTAGAAGGCCCACCTATTCTAAAAGAAAATGTTGCTGACGTTATGAAACATATGAAGATGGGAAGAACAGCTGGACCAGATGAAATCACAATAGAAGAATTAGAAGTATTGGTAGAATTTCCAGTAGATATAGTAACCATCATGTTGAATATTTACAGTAGTGGATATATACCGTTCGATATGCTGAAATCTGTGTTTATAGCTATACCAAAAAGACCAGGGGCAATTTAATGCGAAGATTTTCGTACAATTAAACTCATAAAGCATGTCACTGAGCTTCTACTCAGAATTATAATGAAAAGAACAAGAAAAAAAATAAAAATGGAAATTAGTGAAGAACAGTATGGTTTTGTGGAAGGAAATGGTACAAACAATATATATATATATATATATATATATATATATATATATATATATATATATATATATATATATATATATATATAACGAACACTAATAGAAAGGTCAATAGAGACACAGAAGGACACATATTTGTGCTTCATAAATTATACTAAGGCATGTGATAAAGTTATGTGATAATGATGTGTTATGTGATAATGATGAAACATGTGATAAAGTCGGGAGTCTCTGTGGCGAAGTGGTCAAGCCGTTTGGCTTCGGCTCCGAAGGTTGTGGCTTCGATTCCGAGCCGCATCCTTCGGTTCACGAGTTAAATTTTTTGGAGACTCCTGTGTGCCGTCGCTAGAGCTACGGAGTTCGTGCTTGGTGCGACGCTTTCCGCGCTGTGGAACTAGACCGAGCTATATGGGATAAAACCTGGTGAAATGAAGTCGACCTTGTCGACATTTCTATGTGATAAAGTAAAACATAATGAATTGATTAAAATGTTGGAAGATATCAACATTGATGGAACCGATTTATGAATAATAAAGAATGTTTATTACAAACATGTAGCAGCAATTAAAATGGGAAATAAAGAAGTGGGTTACGAACAGATAAAGCTTGGAGTACAACAGGGGTGTGTCTTGTCACCGGATGTCTGCTTCC